>CM053784.1:751213924-751813924 GCA_028749045.1 Cupressus sempervirens
TTCTTTCTTGTGTCACTCATTTGATTGTCTGATCTGCATGTGGCTATTGGATTAAAACAAGTTTGAATCTATATATTTTTGGATTGTCATGATAGTTATACTTTGCACATATGGGCAGAGATTGGTTTGAACACTATATTTTGGTGGATCACCTCCTTAGAATATATTAGGGAGCTTTATTTTATGCACTCCTCCTCCCTTTTCCTCTCCAAGTGTAGTCTAGGTGCATCCTGATAACAAAGGAAGCTGGCCTTCTCCAGAGACTTAGCCTCATTGTTCAAGTCCCACAACTTGGAGGTTGTTTCCATATTTCACAAGGTTATCCTTAGGTAAAAATATTGGACAAAGGTGCAAAATTTTGTGACAATATAACCTTTAACCTCTCACATAAAACTATAACAATATTTAGATGTTTTGATAATATATCTCAATTTTATATAGCATCTATTACACCTTTGGAAATTTGATGCCTTCTATTTGCTAAAATTAAGAATGATGGATATATGCAAGATATCTAATTATCATCATATAAAAACCTTTCCTAAGTAGGTCTTCTCCTACTAGGAGCAGGTGCAAATAAATGATAGTTGAAACAAATATAGATCATTTTTCTCTACTTCCTGTGATAGTTTTTGAGCTTTAAGAGACTCATAGTTTAACAATAATAGTTCTATTAGTTTTATGCGATCTAAAGGATTTTGATTCCAAGAAAATAAACCTTTTTATAAATTTTTCTAATCCACCCAATCCTTAAAATCTCATATAAACCTACAACAATATTTGCATGTACGATAATAAAACTTTTGATACTACCTTAGTGAACTCAATTACAAACTAGACCATGGTCTACACATCTCAATATCCATTCTATTGTAAAGGAGTGCTTTGAGGTGGAGACCTTTAAATATATATCAAGTATTGACTCAGACATGTATACATCACACTAGGTGCAATGTATATTCTTGTAAAACGTGGGATTGTAACTACATCTATTTAATATACTAAAGTGTGGCAAGCGGTCCTAGGGTATTATAAAGGGTTAAAGTAGGTCCTAAGGTGATGAAAGAGAATCTTGTGTTTTCTTACTGGCTACATTGGAGTTCATGGGAGGAGGCTTGATAGTTTCTTTGGAGTGGTGCTTAGTCTCTTCTAGATTTTGGGTTAGCCAAGTAGCTTGGTTTTTGAAGGGAGCTTGACATACACTATGGAGCTTGGCATGGTCATAGAGCTTGGCATGGTGTGTTGTGCTCAATATATGTTGGTTGTTCAGCGATACTTGAAAGTTTACTGACACTTAGCAGTATGTTGGTACTGATTGGATTTATTGGTGCATTAAATGTATGTAGAATTTGATCATGATGTGGATTGATCTAGGAGTTTTTGTGGACCTATGTGTGGTCTTGGTTATCTCTTCTATGTGCATTTAATCTTGGTTGTAAACTTGGGGCTTTTCCTAAGTAGTTTCATGTGGTTATCATGTGTTAACTATAGGTTAACACAAGGGTTAATATTTTGTATTTAATGTTTATTGTGAGCCAACTTGTGGCTTAAATTTGCATTTAGTGAAAGGGATTTATTTAATTTTTTAATTTCTAGGCTGACTTGTGGCTTAGTTTGGTATAAGTAGGGGGTCTTATGGAGTCTTTAGTCATTTATTCAATGGACTAATTTATTCATTTAGAGGGAGTAGATACTGAGTTTAGCATGGAGCAACTAAAGGGAGAATTTTCTAGAGTTTGTGGACAAAGTACTAAATGTGAGGTAGTTTACAGTAGGATTATGGTGGAGTTGTGATTTTGGAGAAGAGCTAGTGGCTACAGTTTAGAAATAAGGAGGTTTCTTGGTGGCTTGTGAGCACAAGTTGAGATCTTGGACGTTTCTACTAGATTATTTTTATGTTACAAATTTGGGCTAGCTGGGTTTAGGATTTGAGTTCTATCTTGAAGGATTTTGTAGAACTATTATTGTAATTGCTATTATATTTGGCCTTAATTTGGAAGGCCTTATAGTCGAGCATATTACATGTAAATAGTTATTTTATGAATAAAGTATTATGATTCGATATTAGATCGTGTATCTTGTGTTGTGTTTCTATTGTGTGGTTATTTATTGGGACTAGGACATCTCCTTTACGGATTCTCTTTCCTTACACTACATAAGGTGGTATCAAAGTGAAGGTTATTCTTTAGTGTGTGAACCAATTGTCGAAGTTGAGGTAGTTTGCACCAAGACTTGGGTTGAGAGAAGTTGATATGAGAATATCTTAATTTGGTAGTGAATTTTTCTTTTTAGAGTCCTAGATCTCTTTGTTGTGAGGTGGTAGATCATTGTTCTAACTTACAATTGTAGAGGACATATAGTTGGATCGATGGATGCAAAGATGGAAGGTTGATCTTGTTGAGGCATGATCATAGAGAGTTTGCATGATGTATATTGCATATTTGTGTTCCTAGAATTGTCATGTGGCTCCTAATTATTCATGCGAGGTGGTAGGTTTTGATCTAACTTACAAATAATTTGTGTTTATCACAACGAGCATAGGAAGGATATGTTGTAGAAGGTTTACAAAGATCTTGGGAGATGGCTTGAGAGAAACTTGGGATGATTGTGAATCTTTGTGATGTGGTGGAGAGGAGGTTTTTTGATATGTATGCTTAGTTTGAAGCTAGTTTGATTGATCAAGCTAAGGAGGTGTCTACTTGGTTGGAAGCTAGTTTGGCTGATTAAGTCAAGGATGGGATGAGGAAGGCATTCCATAGATGTTTATGGAGTTGGAGTTTACCAATCTAGAAGAGAGTTATCTAGCCAATTTGAAGAATTGTTCAAGAGAGAACATGGCATAGCAAGTTCAAGGTGGAAGAGGTAAGTTTTGTTGATCAATTGGTGGAGTTTGATGTAGAACCTATAGAGTAACTAGAGGCTGTTGCTAAGGATATTCTTGACCTTGTTGGTGCTAGGATGGATATTTGTTTTCATGATTAGTTGGTTGGGTCTGACATAGAAATTGTAGAGCACTTAGTCATGGATGATCTAGTTATTGTTCATGATAATTTGTATGTTTCACAATATCTTGTTGTGAGAAATGAGCCTATTGGTGTTGTAATTTTGGCATGTGTTGATGGAGATCTACATATTGTTGCTAATGTGGAGTTTTTTGTTACGAGTGTGGATTCAGTAGTTGTTGATGTGGATGTGGATTTGCTAATGAATCATTATGTTCAAAGTGTTCCTTGGAGTGAGCATTTTGATTGGATTATTGAGATTCTAGTGTTTGATAGAATGATGCAGATGTGGGTGATTTACATGTTGGTTTTCTTGTCCCTATTGGAGTGGAAGCCTTTGTTGAAGATGAAAATGGTTGTTGATCTTTCTTTGCACATCAAAGTATTGAACACACTTTTCTATTTTCCTAAGGAGTCTGATGCAAGAGCATCTTGGGTTTGCTTAGTGGCTACTTTGGAGTTCATAGAAGGAAGCTTAGTAGCTTCTTTGTAGTGGTGATTGGTCTCTTTTGGGCTATGTGTTGATCTAGTATCTTAGTCTTTGAAGGGAGATCAACATATACTATGGAGCTTGGCATGGTCTTGGAGCTTAGTATGGTCTATTATGCTTGGCATATGTTGGTTGTTTGGCAATGCTTGGGAGTTTGCTAACACTAGACAGTATTTTGATGTAAATTGGAGTTCTTGGTGCATCTAATGCATGTAGCATGTGATCATGATGTGGATGGATCTAGGATTTTTTGTGGACCTATGTGTGGTCTTGGTTATCTCTTCTATGTGCATTTAATCTTGGTTATGAGCTAACTTGTGGCTTGAATTTGCACTTAATGCAAGGGGTTTATTTAATTTTGTAATCACTAGGTTGACTTGTGGCTTAGTTGGGTATAAGTAGGGGGTCTTGTGGAGTCTTTAGTAATTTATTTGATGGAGTGATTCATTCATTTAGAGGGAGTGGATCATGAGTTTAGTGTTGAGTGGCTAAAGGGATAGTTTTCTTGAGTCTATGAATAGAGTGCTAAATGTGAGGTAGTTTACATCAAGATTGTGGTGGAGTTGCAAGTTTGGAGAAGAGCTAGTGGCAATAGTTTAGAAATAAGGAGGTTTCTTGGTGGCTTGCAAAAACAAGTTGAGATCTTGGAGGTTTCTACTAGATTGTTGATATGTTATAGATCTAAGCTAGCTAAGATTAGGATTTGAGTTAGATCATAGGGAATCTTGCAGAACTATTATTGTAATTTTTGTTGTATTTGGCCATAACTTAGAAGGCCTTATAACCGAGCATATTTCATGTAAATATTTTTTTTATAAATAAAGTTTTGTGATTTAGTATTAGATTGTGTATCTTGTGTTGTTATTTTGATGTGTGGTTATTTTCTAGGGGCTAGGAAATCTCCTTTGGGGATTATTATGCCTTACACTATGTCATAAGGTGTCCTAACATGCCCTAAAAGGTTATAATATGTTTTGGAAATCTAATGGAAAAGTAGGATACTAAGGGGAGGGTGAATAAAGATATGTAAAATTTTAAACATCAAACAAGTATCAAATCTAATACCTTCACCACTAACCCTTATCTCAACAATACCATAAATCAAATGAACATTTACTATAATGCATTATCAGATTTAGAATCTAATAACATTAATAAATCATAAACTTGTAAATTAAATCATAACACATAAACACATAGATTTGGTTACGTATAAATCCTCCAAGGTGAAGGTAAAGCTATGGTGGGGATAACACCCATAAATCTTCACTAATACAGTAATAAAGTTTGACTATTAGGGCTACAATTTTGATCACTTCTGATAATCTACCCCATTGGTTTTTTATTAGACTACTGGGTACCTTAAACCCAATACCAAAAAACATAAGGCAAAAACCAACCTAAGGATTAGCCAAATCCTATATTTAGTGTGACCAGTCTTAGCTTCAAGACCAACTTGAATAGAGTATATAAATACTCCCTTCACTTTAGGCTCTGCAAGGATAAGATGGGTAAGCCTTAGGGATTTATCTTGACAAATTTTATGATATTCTTATCTTCAGAATTATCCCTTGTAGCAGAAAATTGGTCACAATCTTCTTCTTAGATTTTGTAATAAACTTCTTGAGTAAAATGGCTACTTATAATCAATAGGAAAGAAATTACAAATAAGGGGTGACAAACAACTTTAGTTCTTGATTACTTGAAATGGAAAATTGGTTCTGATTGATGTATATGTCTTGCAATTGTATAAACTATTAACTTGAAACTAAAATTAAGTGATTAGTTCCTTATCCATTGTTATATAGAGTTAGTACTAGCAGTCTTAGACTTATTTAACTAACATGTAGTTAAATTTGTCAATAGTAAACTTTGAACTTCATTCTTATCATATCCCTCTCATATACCCAAAACCCTACCTCTTATTGAAAGAAATTACTTAATTCCTTGAACTAAATGCAATCAACAAGAGATATACAATCTATCTAAACCATATTAAACTGAAAGAACAATGTTCATTTCAATCCCAAAATCATAGATATGCAAGGAAGGAGACAAAATTCAGATACATAGATGTGTAGAAATTCTCTTTTGTATTAATTTCCTTTGAAAATACATACAATGCTAGATATAGACTCACAATATAACTCAAAACTTGGCAGTTTTATCATTCATATTCATTACTCTCTCAAGGTCACAAGTTTTAACACATTTATATAATCACAAAAGACTAGATAGATTATCTAAAAAATATACAAGCTTCCAACCTCAACTCCTCATCTTGGAAATCCTTATATGAGATTGCAACAAGATACAAATGGGAGGAGGACACATGTCATTACCTTAATGGAAAATAGAAAGGAAAGAAAAACAAAAAGATAATTAAAAAAACATTCTCCTGTGCTTGATCCAAAATTAGTAGGGTAGTTGAAAAGTCAGCATGTAGAACTTTACTACAGCAACTTTATCTTTACTCTATTTTGTCTTCTTCTACCATCCACTTCCTCAAAAGTTTCAAAATTTGATAGGCCTATTTATGAGATTTTTATTCTTCTGATAAAGTGATTAGTATATCTAATCTTATCTTTTAATCTCTTATTTTCCTTTAACCTTAATAATGTTTTAGTTTCTTTTTGTCGGTAAGGCCTTTATTTCTCCCATCATTTCCCACACATAGATCTCTCATTTGGTGGGCCATTCTATATTTTTGACCTCCTCTATGTCCTTAGTTGCTTTATTCCATTTGGTATCCATTATGGCCTTAGATTCCATTATGAATTTGTTGCAACCTATTTTTACTCTGAACAAGGAGTTGATCAAATTATGGAAAGGGGCACCACTGATTTCTTCAAAAATAGCCACTATGGCCTCTTGAGTCAATATTTCAATAAATGCATCAAACCAATTATGTCATTCCTTCACCACATTACTATCATCCAAAATTAGTGGTATGTAGGGCTCAATTCCCCGAGATAAAATTTTTAGTTTACTTTGTGTAATCTATAATTTCCTTCAATATGATTATTTTATCAGGAAAATTTGGCTTTTTAGCCATCATCATAATAAGCCTCTCTAAAAATTGATTATATGGCCCCCACAAATTGAACATAGGTGATAGCCATGAAAGTGCCTCATTGAAAAATTGCTCAACACTTTGTAAAGAAATAGATAGTGTATGGGCCTATTGAGAGGTGTTTTTTTAGAATTTCAACCCTATGGACAACCATACACTTAAGGAAAAATGTCCTCACCTCATATCCTTGTTGAATTGGTGGAGCATCAATGCTCATTCTACTAGGTTCTACTGTATCTTTTTCCTCTAGCTCATTTGTTTGCATTAGGGCCTCAATTGTGTGCTCAACTAGCTACTTTGGATTGTCCTATTCTTGTCTCTGCTCTATAGTAACCACTTATTCTACATTTATAAGATTCTCTCTAAGGGATGTAACTTCAGCTTCTAGTACTTGGACCTTATCCTCAATCTCTTCAACCCTTTATTTGTAGACACGGCTTTTCCTAAGATCATCCTCATAGAGCTTCCTCACATTTATATAGTCATGTACAAACTTGGCAAGTTTGGTCTTGATCTCTTCTACCTTGGCCTCATTCACAAATGAAAAATGCTTCATGGCATTTGAAATTTCTATGCTTGAAGTGCCCTATAACATCCATGCAACCATGTTGCCTTATTCTATGCTCTGCACATATAACATCCACCCAACCATGTTGCCCTATGTTTCCCTATTTTGTACTCTACACATCCATCAATTCAAGCTTATTTGATGTAGGAGCCATGGTCTAAACTACTAGAGTCTTGGTTTCAATGTTGAACCCTATTCCTCTTTGTAATCCATCAGCACAATATGCCTCCCATGAGATGAAATTTTCTTGCCTCCCAATCTGATCAAGCATAAATGCTTGCTCCAAATCCCAAATGGGTACCAACAACATCCCATTTCTTTGTACAAGGTCCCTTGTCTCCTTTAGAGTCATAACTTCACTCTTAGGATCATAGGCTTGCAGCTTCTCAACCAATTCTTTTTTTTTCTCATCTGACGCTCCTAATTTTATCTTCAACACCAAATCACTCTATTTTATTTTGTACAAAAAAAAATTGAACTCAGTTGATTTGATAAAATTATCATCTTCCATAAATTTTTAGGCTTCAATGATCCTATCATCCAACCTCACTAGTGCTAGCTCTAGGTATGTGAGTTTATTCTTAGTTGCCTTGACCTTATCTTATATATAACTTTGCCTTAAATTCAAAAAGTGCTGATTCTTACTAGGTAGAATTTGCAATGTTCTTTGTTTTACTTCTATAGGGATATGGACAATCTTTTGTCTGTTATTTCCCTTAGTGACCTATGATGCCTCAGCAAGCTCATCTTCCTCTACTAATGGAACCACATTAGGCTCAAAGTTGTTAGGACACACCATATCCTCTTCTCCTATGGGTCCTTCTAGAATTTGGGCCATGATTTTAGCATGGTCAGTGACCATCTTCCTAATCCTATGAGGATAGGGGATATCTATATAAAATCCCTTTAAATTGGGATCCACTCTCTTCATTTCCCTTTCTACCCTCAAAATATCATCAACTTTGGCCAATTTATCTATTGCCTCCCCATCTACAACAATATTAGCAATAAAATCCTCATGGGGTAATTACTTAGTACTTGGCAACATATAATTACTAATTTCTTTGAGGGTAGTCCTCATCCAATTATTAGGGTCATATATTCTATATGGTGTTGTTGACAATTTATAATGGTGGAGGAAAGAATGAATATGGTCCAAGGATTCTTTTCTAATTCAAAAGTCCCCACCTTAAGACATCTACATAGAAAAGTGCCCCTATTCACCTTGGGCCAGAAGTATTCTTTATTTATCAATAATATGCAACCCAGGAGGAATGCATTTTGGAAATATGTGGGGTGGTTGGGGACAACCATATATTCTCATTAGGAAAACCATATATTCTCATTAGGGAAAAGGTTGGGAATAAGAAAATATCCCCCCAATTATGATCTAATCTCTTACCCTCAAGGAGTAGGGCTAGTCTCAAAAGACTCTTCAGAATATTAGGTGCCCTAAAGTAACCTAGACCTAGCATTTTCATTATAACAACACTAAAATTATTGAAAAATGAGATAGACTCAGAATAGTGATAGGAAGTGTCCCATACTCATGTCCATAATTGAACTAGATGCTCTCCATTAGCATCAAAGGTGTGATCAATGAAATCATAACTAAAACATCCCACATTCTGGTATAGGATCAAATGGATCAATAGTGAGTAATGAAGGAAATAGAAATTCTTCATTTCTCCACTCTTGGCCAGCTTAATATTCTCCTTCATCTTTACTAGAATGAACTTGACATAATCTTATTCTCCATCATGGTAGGAGTCTTGGACATCTTTGGCAATAATAAATTCAGCTCCATACACCATGTCTAATCCATCTTTGCCAACCACTCGTGAACACCATACATTTTTTTCAAAAATAATTCTTGAATTTATCCAAAGGCATCATCTTTTTCACTTTCTTAGGGTAATCACCCACACTCTTTAGGTCCATAGGGATATGTTGTAGCATTAATTTTACTGTGTATGCCTTGTTGTTTCTCTTAAATTTTCTTTGTAGATCCTCCAAATCTATCGACTCACTCATAGCATCATCCAATCCAAATGCTTCAATGAATGAGCCATGGTCCAGATTACACATAATAGTTTGATCTTTCCTATGGAATGACCAAATACACATCAATGAAGACCTCTAGAAATATTTATTTTTCCAAGTTCTTCCAAGGGTTGAGAACATGGATCTTCTTCTCTCTTTTATTATTAAAATACTTATAAATCCCAAAACCCATGACCTCAAGGCATGTAGCATCTCTGCATAATGCATATGGGTTAATGAAAGGATGATCATCTACAAAATTTGCATTTGAGGATCCTAGGAATAGTTTTAACCATTCTTCAACAAATTGGTTTGGTTTCTTCTGTCTTGTTTTTCCTCTCTTGGAAGTGGAGGTTTTTTCCACTTCCATGTTTTTTGCCTAAATTTCTTCAACCTCCTTATCAAACATTCTAAACTAGATTGAAAACACTAGGAAAAGCTATATCTAGGTAATTAAAACAATAATTTTCATGCACTAAAAGCTCTATAACTACTTACATTTTCTCTATGTGAGTGGTAAAATACAATTGATTAGTAGAGTATACTTAAAAGTCAATGTTCATCATCAACATCCCTTTGCATTTATTGCTAGCATGTTTGAGCTTTAAAATTTAACTTATTCTATCACCTCATGGGAGCATCGTCATTATTATCCAATGTTGCACTTTCTATTTATTTCTTAAATCACATTAGTCGAGAACCCTTTGTCATTTCTAGCTTAGAAAATGGAAAACATAATGTCAATGTAGGGTTAATGATCCTATGATTAACCCTAGAGTCAAAACCCTCATAATATCTCATGCCCTTTGATCTTACGATCTCCTAAAGTCAAAAACCCTTATCACATTGTCATAAGGCTTGGAAAAAGTCTCTATGATCTCACAAAATACTGGTTACCACAGCATTAGAGCTTTCCTTTAAAATCTGTATGATCTCATGATAGGAAATTTATATTTCCTAGTGTAACATCTCATCTCATCCTTCTTTGGATTAAGATCCTATGATAATGGCTTGGCTAACTACTTTGTGACCTCATTGACCATCTTCTTTACCCCTACGATTCTATGAGAGGTCATCACCTTCCTTTATTGTAACATAATTGACATCAAACTTTACCTCTACAATCCCTTGATGCATTTCTTGTTATAGCATTGCAACACCCTTTTGCTACCCTTAAGATCTTATGAATCACTATCTGTTGTAAGATCATAGAACAGGTTCTATCATATTGTGATATATGTAAAGACATTTTTGGTCCCATCATCTTGACATGGCATCCACCTTGTACACTTTTCATTATCTAACCAATTAGGATAGAACACTCATCACATTTCTAACTTGAGTTGCTAGCTTGCTTTGTAGTTTGTGGCTTTATGATCTTATGATTGCCATATCCATAGCGTCATGATCCTTAAAATCCTCTTCCCCAATCTCACAGCTAGGGCACTTAGCATAACATTAGAATACCTAAGAAAAATCATTACAATTCCATGATTATCTCTTCATTATAGTATTGAAACCTTTCATATGCTTCATTATACTCTCATACTTTTACAATTCTATGGCAAGCCTCTTATTGCATGGTCATGATTCCTCCGTTCTACTTTTACGATACCCCAACTAACTGTTTATCATAATATCACACACCATGAATTATACCTTTCATAAAAAACCTACAATACTATGATAATAACATATCTTAATATTGGGGAACCTAAAAGATCACTCTATGATCCTCCACTAAATCTTGTGTCTTAACATCAGGAGTGGGTAAAAGCAAGCCTATAACTCGTTGCTAAGGCCATAATCGTAAGATTAGAGCTCTAGGATTTGAAAGACATAACAAATCTTGCCTAAAAAACTTAGGATAAGGGCCAAAAGTTTGCAATTTTTATTGAATTTTTTAATGAAAATATAAGAATACAACCTTAAGACACCCAAATAAAACCCTAGCGCAAGATTTTCACTATTTGAACTTAGGTAAAATAACATTGCTATGGTTTTTTGGAAACTAACAATAAATGAAACAAAAACCCTAACAATTAACAAAATTTTAGATCATTTTCATAATGAAGATCAAAATTTTAGTATAGTGAAAATGAGGGCTATCATACCTTGTGATGGGTCTGCCTTGTCAAGAGCTTACATGACTTATTTAGTCTACCTTGATTAAATTGTTTAACCTTAAAACTAAGTAAGTACTCTGTTAAGAGATTTAAAAATCTCTATTTGGACCACTATGTTAAGATATTTAAAGCCTAATTTCACTTATTAAAATGTATCAATACCCAATCCTTCAATTTGTTCTAATATGCTCATAACATATCTCCTTTTGCACTCACTAATAACCTCTTTGATCTAATGTGTCTCTATCTCTACACTTGAATGTACTACTCGGTTGCTATGTCTGATCCACCTTCAAGCCTACATGCATCCAATCTTTTACACTTCTCACATACACAATACACACTAATTTCCTTTATATCAAATTGTGCTTAAATAGATTATGTAGAAGTTTCTAGATTTGGATCAATGATCCAATTCATCCATTTCACCCCTTAGACCTTCCAATTTTCTAGTTAGTGGAATCTCTTATCCAAGGATTAAGAATATTCCTTTGAATTCCTAACCACCTCCTTAATTACCTCCTTGATAGTCAAAACATGCTTCCAACTTGATGAAGATGGTTAACATGGAATTTAGTACCATTCCAAAAAAAAAATGTAAAAACACATTACTTAGTACTTACATCAAATTGGCACTCAACATAAATTATTTCTTCAAGTTCTTCCTTGGCCTTAACTATACTTAGCATGAACTAAACAACTCATCTTCTATGTCACTCAACTAATACTAACTCAGACTAACTTGACATTCACTAGAGTACTCAACAACCAGTAGCTCACTCAATATTAACTATTTCTCAGTACATAACTTAGTAAATTTACAAGTCTTTACTCCTTAGCTCAGCCTGTATAGGATGACTCGATTGTAATGATGATAAAATAATCTTTCCTTGTGATTGACTAAATTTTTGACACTAATAGGCAACATGAATTAGGGATTAACAATCTCCTCCTTTGACATTAGTTGCAAAAAAGCTTTGTCATGATCAAAATCTTCTCAATACAAAATTGAAATACAAGTACTCCCCCTAAGAATATAATCCATATCTTACTTGGTATATATTGTACATGTATTGACTTTGCCACTCGATATATACATGTAAAACTTCAAATTTTCATAACTTCCATTCATATCCCCCTTGTTTACTTCATAGTATGTATTCCCCCTTATTTTTTTCACTTAGGACTGTTGGGGTGGAGTAATGGTAATTTCGTACTTGTCTAAAAATGATGTGTAGATCTATATTATCATGGATAGAGGATGATCCCAAACTTGTCCTTACAGACTCCAACACTTGAATTTTGATTTCTAGCTTAGTAGGTAGATCTACCAAACTATCAATAGTTGAGAGATTTGGATCTCTTTGTACTACCTCTTTTATTGAATTGATCTCTCTTACATAACCTTCAAGTGAGGGATCAACATTGTTTGAATAGAGATAAGATTATCCCTTATTCTTCCATCATTAGGTATCAACTTGGCTAGTCTCTTGGGAAAATGTTAAAGTATTAAAATGAAATGAGCTTGTACTTATGTCCATGCTCAACGTAATCCTAGAAAACTATAAATCTGATTGCTTCTTATCTATGAGCTCTTGATTTTCTTTTGTAAAGAATGTAACATCACTCGACTTTTAGTATAAGGAATGAATATTCTTGGTCACTTCTTCTACATTATTTACAAGGTTGGTAAGATGAACTTTCCATAATACAATTTTAGTGGAAATTTTTTCTATAACTTTCTTCTCAAATTTTCTTGTAGTCAACTGTATTAGTTTCTCATTTGAGTCAACATATGAATCATTGACCTTCTCCATAATTTGAACTAACTAAGCTATAATAGAAGCTTTTTCATCAAGATTTTCCACATCAAAAGCCTCTAGGAAATATCCTTGATCTCATGTAATACTTTCCTTTGTTGTTGCTTCCTTCTCATCTCTTCTTGTCTTGCCTTCCTTTCCAACAAGTCTTGCGAGGTAATATTTTTCTCATATATCAAGTTATTAGTCCCCAAAGTAGGAAATATAATACCTTCATCTAATGTCACTGGCTTCCCAGGTGACGCTGCCTTCTTCTTCTTAATTCTCTTTCCTTTAGAATCTAGGTAAACTTTAAGAAACCCCCCTTCAGAACAAGATATAAATTATTGGCAAATCTTTCATTATTTTGAAAAACCAAATTATTTTTAATGGTGAATCTCTCAGTTTTTAAAATTTAAATATTATTTACATTGGCGATTATTTTGGAATCATAATTTTTGAGTAGTAAATATTGGAGAATCTCAATAATAATAGGAAGTTCACTAATCATCATGGAATATTATAAATCCAAATTCAATATGTTTTATCTCATGGAAATTATGAGGATAATTACATTATATTTTAAATCAATAGTGAAAACTAAATATTGGTAATATATCCATAAAGTAACTAATAATTATGATAATTATTAGTGAATTAATTTTTATTTCTATGTTAATATATAATATTTTAGTGAATTAAATCTAATCATGTATCAAATATTGTGGCAAATCTTTGAGTTTAAATTTTTTAATAAAATAAATTATTGAGCAGTTTTAAATATTTTATAACTAAATTTACTAAAAATGTGGCAATTTAGGTTGCATTATTTCTTAAATTATTAACCAAATTACAAGCAAAAAATTTCTAAAATTTGCAAAATTATGAATATTCACCACTAAAAAGCAACCTATTTAGAATTTGGAGTAATAGATCTCAACAATGATAACTATACACTTTAGGCTTGGAGCTGTAGACTTGGTCTTTGAATAATAGTTTGTGTACCCTCAACACCTTGATTCTACTCACTACTACATTTGGGGTCAAATTATGATGGCAAGATGTTGTAGTTGTGATGGCCATGTGTATTTCAAGTGACACATACAAGAATTGGCTCCTGTTGAATAGACATCAAACTTTTGCCAACATAAATTGTGATGGCAAGGGCTTTTATCACAATTGTGATGCAAAAAGTGTTAGAGATAAGGATTACTGAGAGGAGGTGGGGTGAATCAGTAATCTAAAAACTTTAGTCACCAATTGGATATTATTTCTTATTTTAAACCATACATAACAAAGTAATAAAGTTATGTTGAACAATAATAGTAACCATGCACAAAGATAACTCATAACACCATATTTTGTTAACCAGAGTAACCTTGGCCAAGGGAAAACCCTGGTGGGGATGATGCCCACAATATAATATATTGATATATAAGTTCCTTGTTAGAGGATGGACCCTATTAGGAGTCAATGATAAAATTTAGTACAAGGAGTCCCTGTTAGGAGACTTTGAATACCTATTAGGAGATTCCAACCCTATTAGGAGTTGTGGTACTGTAGATGCAAGACCAAACATGCACTTCCAATTACAAGAAGAGCTCACTATCCAAACAAGAAATTAGACTTCTGGAATATATATTCTTTCTCAATTTGATCTCAGATCACAAAATATCTTCACAAACTTCACATATATCACTTTCACAAAAGCCTTCATATGCTCAACACAATTTCTCCACGATAGTACTTCACAACATTTGAATTCGCTAGATGTCCTTTGCATAAATACCATGCCTTTTCACAAATTATTGCTAGGTCATCTAAGACCACAATACACTTTTCCAACTTAGAGTAAACATCTAGAATGTCAGCCCTAATTGGATAAGTAAATAATTTGTAAACAAAATAATTCCTTTCCTTTAATTTTGTTGTCCTATTTCACTGCTAAAACATGAATAACACTTTTGTGTATAGTCTGTACTAACTTTTGAGGTTATACACATTATCATCAACACAAATACTATCTCCATCCAACTTCTCTAATCATAATATGGCATCAGTAATAAGTTATATTCAAAATAATACACTAATGTACACCAAATTCATAATTAGACAATTTTTTGAGTACCAAAATATAAGTATCTTTATTTTTTGAGGTTTCCTATAAGCATGCACATAATGTGGTGCCATAAATGAAAATAATTACATATCCTCATTAGCCGATTGTCAAAAATCTCCCCCTTTGGCATTGATGGCAATAAAATAGGGAAAATTAGCTAAGTGACAAAAAATTAACAAAAATAATATTATTGTAACATTACTTGCTTATTTTACATATGCTCCCCCTGAAAATATGATTTACAATATGATTTTATCATCTTTACGTAATTTACAATTTTCTATTGTATCTCTCCGCCTTTGAGATCAATGACAAAGGTCAAAATGTCAAAAATTGTACAAAAACTATCCATCTACTATCAAAATCTTTGTAAATTACACTGATAACATCTTCATGCAATCATCAAAATTTTCTTTTAGACTATCCATATCTTTAGTCCATATTTCCTTGGTCGATTCAACAGAGGTGAGAATTACACATAGGGCATATGATGTAATCTCAACTGCATTAAGGTCTAAGTACAAAAAGTTAGAATAAGTGTCCTTAACCTTGACACATTCCTCCAATTGTTTCTCAACAAAAGAAATTTTTAGAGCAATAGACTCTTTGAAATCCAATACTCTTTTTCAAAATTTCTTCCTTCCAAAGTTCCAATTTCCTTATATCATTGTGAATGCTTGCCAATTGTCCTTCAAAATAATCAATCTTACTAGTTGGATATTTTATCTAGCTAGATAGAGCTTCTAGCTCACTCATCTTTCCTTTAATCTAACTATCAATATACTTAGTCAATTTATGAGATAGAGTACACTTAATGTACAATATCTTACCATCTCGTTGACACTTCCAAAGTTCCTTGATACAAGTATCAAAACTTATCAAATCATTTTAAATATTTTGACAAATGGTGCTATACAAGTTAGCATCATGTGAGATTCATGCCTTTGTTTTTGCAACACTCAAAAAATTAGTGAATTCCTCATCAAATGACTTTAGCATTGCATGTTCCCTCTGTTATAGATTTTCCTTTATATGTAGTACCGTCAGAGTACTATGTAGTCTATCAATAACCTCCATCAAGGTTTTCTATAGGCTCTTCACTGTTATATTCTTCTCAATGAGTTTTGATAAGGATGAGATCAAATTAGTTTGATCATCATCATCAGTTGTTAGGATGGAAAGTAAAAGTGGAGTAGACAAACTCAAAGGTTTAGTGTCATCCTCCCTTTGCTTCTTCTCAGTTTCCTCTTTGACTCTTCTCTCTTCTTCCTCTCTTTCTTCTCTTTCCTTTCATTTTCTCTCTTTTCTTCCTCTTCCAATCTCTTCTTCTTGTCTTCTTCTATTTTTCTTCTTATTTCTTCTTTGGCTACTCTTTTCTTTTCTTCCTCTTCTTTTCTTTTCATCTCATCCTAAGCAATTACTTCTTGGACTCTTCTACTTTCCTCTTCTCTTCTTATAGTAACCTCTTCTCCTCTTCAATTTGCCTAAGTTTGTCTCCTATATCTTCAAAATGAGATTTAGGTGGTTTTTAACTCTTAAATAGGTTAGTATCCTCAATTTTAATGGTAACATTAGTCTAATCTATCTGCATTGTGTCACCACTCACTGACACTTCTAAGGTTCTAGGAGCAGGTGAAGATGTGCCTTATACTCTATCAACATTTTACTTATTGTTGTTGTAGTTTCACATCTTATCTTGTCCTTCTCACCACCATAAATAGGAATGGTCTTACTTTATTTCTTAAGTAAGGCATAAGATTATTCAACAATATCTTGACTTCTTCTTTGTCATTAGTCTTACATATTTTTCTTAACATAGACTTCTAAAGTTCTATGTCCTCTTCTCTTGTTGGTGCCTTCTTCTCAATATGTCTATCATAGACCTTCTGGTTGACCATGCCTTCAATATCCTTCAGTTTCAAATTGTTGGCTATAATGTATCTCATAGTAGAGATATCAATCTGATCTCTTTCAAAGTTATTATACAAATCATAGAATTTATTCATCTGAATAAAGTTGACTTCATTAGCAATAGATGAGTTTATCTTCTCTATCTTTAGCTTCTAGGGTTGCCAAGATTTTCATGTTGATTGCTTAGAATTTTTTATCTTCTCTACTTGTTTAACTTCTTCTTCTTCTTCTTTTCTAGACTCAACAATTTTCAAAAATGTCTTTTGTCTCTTGCTTGGTCTAGAGCATGACCCTTTTAGTCTTTATGGTCACAACTTCCACTAATCTCTTAGATTTTCTCTTTAGTTAACTTCTTTGCACATCTAATACTACTACATAGGAAATACTCTATTTCAAAAATGTCTCTACAATAGACACTAATAAAGGTTGCACATTCAATATACCTTGCTTCATGGTTTGCATGACTACTTGTGACTCACTCTTAGTCATATCGGCATCTAATAAAGCTTTCTTCATTATTGACTCTATCTTCTTATGAGAAACCTTCTCCAAGGATTCCTAATGAGCTGATTGGGCAATTTCATCATAGGTTCCAAATTTTTACTCAGCTTTGTCCTTCTCTAATTTGAACAATAAATCAATATATTCAACTATGGTTTCATCACTCAATTCATAACCTAAAGGATCAAGAAATGTTTCTTGAGGTTCTACTACTTGAATATAAGTAAAATTTGTATCAACCATAATACAAATGTCTTCTTTAAATCTATCTAAAATTGCAAGTGCAATTCTAAATCTCTATCTCATTTCATTCTAAAATGTCTTCATTATCAAGTTCCCACTATCCAATATCTTATCTATAGGATGTCTTCTACCTATAGCTATAATTTTCTCCATTGTACATCTATTACTACTCATTATCTTTGTGACTCATAAATATGAAAATCTTTTAAACACATGGAAAAATATTTGATTAATTAGTGACTGAAATCTAAACACACCATTCTTAGTTATTTTTATCTTTTCTAGGTTCTCAAGTAATTTCATTCTCAGAATTTTGCTAAGGTTTACTTGTTCCTTCTCTACACATATTTTTTAGGCTACATAGATGAATCTAGTTGAAAATTCATTAATCTTTGAACTTGAACATATAGAGTAGGCAATAATTTTACTTAAGAATCTTACATCATCTAGCTTATTGGTGATGATCACCATGGCCTTTCCATTATATACTACTTTGGTATAACTCTCAACTTTCTTCTTAACCATTTTCTCACCTATAGGTAAACTACCTTGTTTACTAAGACCAGTTACCTCATGAATAAGGTTGGCTGAAAGATCAACTGCACTCTCTTGAATGCATAGTTTCCCATCATGTATCCTACTTAATATGATCTGTGTCCACTCATCTATGTCAAATTCATGGTAGAAATGATAGTTGAATAGGTCTAGTTCCTTCAAGTGTTCAGATATAGGTTTCATAGTCATATTATGATTGAAAACTAAGTCCATATCCTTGTTCATATATTCACTCCTAATAGATTAAAACTTATTGGTAAGATAACTTCCTACATCTTCCAAATATACTACATTATTTAGAGTAATGGATAATGCTAAGTTAGGGTTTCCTTCTACAGGTTTCATAGAAACAAACTTCAACTTAGGTTTTTCCTCATTTTCAACATTATGAACTACTGACTTATCCATGCTTCTAACAATTATGAACTTTGATCGAATAAATTCTATAGATAAATGATAAAATATCTTTATCCATAAATAAGGTTTTCTTCAAAATTTCCTTTAAAAGTCACTTTTGAGTGCTCTTTCCTTTAGATATGATCACAATGAAGTGAAAACCAAGTCTATACTCCATTTATTCCATCAACTTGAACTTGCATTTATTGTGTACTTTACAAACACAAAAAAGTTCTCAATCAACTACTCAAGATCATCTATCTGATCTTCAGATGCCACTTGAGGTTTAGTATAGCTTCCTCCCATCATGGCAATGCTCCTCAAGACTTTGCTTTACAAAATTCTTTGTAAAAACATAGTTTTCATCTTTTTCTATAGAATTAACTTTTTCTATAATACCACTAACTCTTAATTCCTTCACAACTAGTTTAGATAAGCTCCAAATTACAAGTGAGCTTAGGTACTATCTAAACTTAAATCGATACACATTTTCCCAAGTTTACTACCTATAATTCAATCTCTGAGTGAAGTTTTCAAATTCTAGTGTTTTAAACAAGCTTAATTCAACTTAATTGAATCAAACTTGATACTTGACTTTGATCTTCCTATTTCACCATCATCTAACTTATCTTTTGAGATGTGCAATCCTTTTACAAATGCCTTATTGAGTTCGTCTCAAAGTTCACTGACTACATTTTTTTGTTCCTCATTGTCTTTGTTAGTTCTAGAGTTCCTCTCATGGTTCCTTCTATCATTTCTGACATTTCTTCCATCATTCCTTCTATTTTCAAAGTTTCTACCATTGTTCCTTCTACCTCTAAAGTTTCTATCCATTCTACAATACTTTGTTGTATGTCTAAAGTTGTTGCATAACTGACATATGGGTATTCTATTCCTAGAGTTTTGTTGATCATCAAGTGCATGACAATTTTGAGCTATGTGTCCAAAGTTTTTACATTTATAACACATGGTCTATCTTCTATATTTATAATGTCTTCCTTCTCTCAATGTTCTTTCATTAGATCTTCTTTTATCTATAGGGCTAGTATTTCTAGATATTCTACTACTTCTTCTATCATTATCATATTTAGGTTTCCTACAATTAATTTCTTTATGACCCATACCATGATAATTATGACAATAAAAATCCTCAACATGATTAAATGACTTATTTGTACAATCTCTTTTCAAATGACCTATCTCATTACATGAAAAACACTTACCTCTAAATTCATACTTGGTTTCCTTAGGATATTCCATTTGCTTTGGTTCATCCAAAATTTCAACTTCCTTTTCTTCTTTAGGCTTATCAGAAGATTGACTGGATTCAATCTCATCATCAAATTTATCTTTTTCTTTCAGATCTGATCTAATCTCGGGTTTCTTTGAATACATGTTAAATAGATAACCAAGACTACTCTATCATAAGTAGGTCTCTATATTGACATTGAATCATCAAGCTTCTCTTTGCTAGAATAAAGCTTCTCAAGTTGCTTCTTGCATTGAGTTAATTCACCTTTAACAATAGTACTATATTTATGAAGTTCTTCATGATCTTCCTTCAATGTTTCAAACTCAGATGTGTTCTTTGCCAGACTTGCTCTTAGATCTGCATTCTTAGTCTTCAAATTAGATTCAATTTTTCTAGGATCATTTCTCAAAGCCAATTTTAGATTTGTAATATTTAATTCATGCTTCAAGATCTTGTACTCTGCCTTCAGTTTCAAATAATCATCATCACTAGTTTTAGATTTAGGCTTGGATTTGAGATGTTCAATCATTTCCTTCAATTGTCCAATAATACTTTGGAGTCTTCATATATGTCCTTCATCTTATCTCTTTCCCTAGTAAGAAGATTAATTTGTTCAAGTTCCTCTTCAAGGTTCTTCATCAAATGTTCCATATCCATATTGATCTTACTCAATCTGTTAAGCCTCTTCTAAGTAACTATGCTGTAATACCAATTGTTAGAAAATGGATTACTAGGGGGGGTGAATTAGTAATCTACAAACTTTAATTGTCAACTAGTTATTATTTCTTACTTTAAACCATACATAAAAAAGTAATAAAATAATGTTAAATAGTAACAGTAACCATGCACAAAGATAACTCATAATACCATATTTTGTTAACTAGGGAAACCTTGGCCAAGGGAAAACCCGAGTGGGGATAATACCCACAAGATAGTGTACTGATATATAAATTTATCATTAGAGGATGGACCCTATTAGGAGTTAATGAGAAAATTTAGTATAAGAAGTCCCTATTCGGAGACTTTAAATTTCTATTAGGAGATTCCAACCCTATTAGGAGTTGTAAAACAATAGATGCAAGATGAGTCCACTGCCCAAACATACACTTCCAATTACAAGAAGATCTCACTACCCAAAAAAGTAATCAAACTTCTAGAATATAGATTTTTTCTTAGTTTGATTTTGGATCACAAAATAGATTCACAAACTTCACATATATCACTTTCAAAAAAGTTTGCATACAATTGCTTAAACAATTTCTCCAAGATAGTACTTCACAACATTTGAATTAGCAAGATGTCCTTTGCATAAATACCATGCCTTTTCACAAATTGTTGTTAGGTTAACCAAGACCTCAATACACTTTTATAGCTTAGAGTAAACATCTAGGATGTTGGCCCTAATTGGACAAGTAATTATTTTGTAAACAAAATAATTCCTTTCTTTTAATTTCATTGTCATGTTTCACTACTAAAACACAAATATCACTTTTCTGTATAGCCCATACTAAATTCCAAGGTTATACACATCATCATCAACATGTATATTATCTCCATCTAACTTCTCTAGTCATAATATGACATCAGTAACAAGTTATAATCAAAACAATACACTGTTGTATACCAAATTCATACTTAAACAATTTTCTAAGCACCAAAAGCTAAGTATCTTTATATTGAGGTTTCCTGTAAGCATGTACATCATGTGTTTCCATAAATTACAACAATTACATATCGTCATTAGCCAATTGTCAACATAAAATTGTCATCAATTGAAGCTAGAGATGGATTTATGGCAATAATGATGTAGAACCTATGGCTAGCCATCACAATTATGATGCCAACGTAATAGAAAAAAATATGGAATGTGTGATGTTGGAGAGAGTAAATTCCTAAAAAATCTATTTCTAAATTTGAACTTTGGTTATGAACATTATTAGGAGATTGCAATGCTCCTACCTCTAAAATTGGTTTTCCTATTATTTTTATCTTTTTGGAGAAATTGGATGATTCTTGTGACTGTCAAACAAGAATCATCTGGTCTCTCCCAAAAGATAAAAATAAAAGGAAAACTAATTATGTATTGCAAACTCCTAATAATGTTCATAACTGAAGTTGAATTTTAGAAATAATTTTTTTAGGAAAGCACTCTCTCCAATGTCACACATTCCATTTTTTTTTTTTAATTACAATGCAAAATTTAAAGTTACTAGATTGATCCTGCTAGCTAGGAGTAGCTAGTTGTTCATTTTATCATACCTAATTTAATGAAAGTTCTACAGGAATTTGTAATCAACCCAACTAATCAAAAACTAGACCAATTAATCACAGTGAAAAAGGCATAAAATATATGATTGGAGTCCCTAAGAAAAGATATTTAGACAATGAATCATTTGAGAGGGTATTAGAGAATAGGGACAAAATGAGAAGATATGATCATGACCATGATAATAGAGATATGGAAAAGAATTTTTATGATCATAGGATTGGTAAGCATCATACCTTAGTAAAAAGACAAGATGATATAGAGCCTAGAAGGGTTGAGACAATGGGAGAAAGAATTAATTTGGGTAGAGATGTTGAGGGTGATAGGTAAAAAGCATGAGGAAGATGGTAATAAATATAATTGTTAAGTCAACAATCATAAAAACATAATAGTTAGAGAATAATTGCATGAGCCTGTAAGCTCCTTGAGATATTATTTTGTACAATTTATTATGTACATGGTATGAAATTTGTTTTCTCCTTCTTGAGAAATGTTACTAAGAAGTAAAAGGTTTATATTTTAGTTTTCTATTGACTCATAATTTGGTATGGTGGGTTATATATTAGAATTTGGTAATTGCAAGATTTGTTTTTTGCTATATTTCAAAATGGATTTTTATTTGTAAATTGGCCAAACAATATTTTTGGGCTTGCCATTTTGAAAATAATTAGGTGGTTGTTTGATTAATATCAATAATGTACTTCACTTGAAACTTCATTTTTACCTTAAATGCATCATGTAATGAGAAATTTTGTTTGAAAAGTTGATGCATGATGATGCAGGAGCATCTTGCATGGGAAAATTAAATTATTAGAAAAAAAAAAAAGAAAGAGAAAAAAAAAAATTTTAAAATAAAATAAAATAAAAAATAAAATTATGGAGGAGAGAGAAAGTGACGAAAATGGAAGGAAAATAATAAAAAATAGAAAATAGGAAAAGTGGAGAAAAAAGGAATCTCTATTTTCAAGGTGCATGGGTGGCATAAATAGAAAATAATAAAAATAGTTGTCATTCCATTAATCGAGGTGTGTAGGTGGCAAGTTCCTTAAATCATGCATTTAATATTTGTTGGGTGCTTAGTTGTATTTGGGTGGGAATTTAATATTTATTTAAAGGTAGTTGTATTTACCTCTTATCCCACATTGCTTGTGTTTGTAATGTCTTGGGTTAGAAGTGCCTATTTAAGCAAGGCTTATAATTGTTTGTAATCAAGTTCAAGAAATGGAAGCTCTTCTAATGGAAGTTGGAGAAATAGAAGCTCTTCAAGACAAGCTCTTCAAGTAGAAGCTCTTCGGATGTAATTTCTTGTAGAAGCTCTTAGCGAGCAATCTCTTATATTGTAAGAATTTGGAGGAGAATATTCTAATGAATTTCAAGTATTAATGGAAGTTTTATGAAGCATTTTTTCATCTCTCTTGTCTCCATATTATTACATTTTTGGTTGTGAGTTGGTACGGGTGGTGTGGCCCGTCATCAGTGGTATCAGAGCAGGAGTTCCTAAGAGTGCGGACAGATCGCCGAACATGAGGCAGTTTGCACCAGGACCTTGAGTTGGTTGAAGTTTGTCAAGAAGTTCTTGATTATGTAGATAGATCGCCGATTGTGAGGCAGTTTGCACAAGGTTCTTGTGTTGCATGAGATCTGTCTTCTAAAGACTTGATTATGGAGAAGAGAAAGAAGAAGATGACTTTTGTGATTGGATGGATTCTGAGGATTCCTCGACTTGAGAAATTTAGAGCAAGAAATCAACAATCATTGCTAGTTGATTTGCAGAAGAAAGTGAATGAATTAGAAGCTGAGTTGCGGAAACGAAGAGCATGTCACCAGAAAAGAGATGTTGATAATTATTTGGATGTGGAAAAGGAAGATGATCCAGTGGAAGAGCAAGCAGATGAAGAGAAAATTATTTGCGAACCAGAAGTTGAAGAAGATGAAAGAGAAGAGGAAGAGCATGAAGATAACCAGATTTGTATGCCAAAAGTAGATGAAGGTGATTGGAAGACTAAAACAATGGAGGAAGAGTATAGTGCCTTAGTTGGAGATCAAGCAAGTGGAGTAGTTACGTGCATTGTTGATGACATAAAAGAGGCAAGCAAAGATGAAGATGTTAAACAGGTAAATTCTTATGAATCATGAGATGTTGTCTTTGATATGAGTTTAAAAGATATTGATGATTTTTTGCATGAGGATCTTGTTAGTCATGTGTGGTATGCAAAGGAAGATTGGTATGGTGTTGTTGGATTTATTACAGGTGTGATTAATTCAATAAGATTGAATGAGGATGAGATTTATGCTTGGATAGAGTTCATTGCAAAAGAGAAATTTCAGCATCGAATACTTGTTCCAGCTATGTGTTGGAGGAAGAGGAAAAAAATTATGTCAACAATGGCTACTTCATTTTGTGACTCCATACTCACAAAATTTTTCCTACCATGGGAGTCGGATGCAGGAGCATCATGCATTAGCAAAAAAAATAAAATAATAATAAATGTGGAAGATTTGCATGTTGGTTTTCTTGTCCCTATTGAGGTGGAAGCTTGTGGTGAATATAAAGATGGTTCTATATCTCTCTTTTGACATCAAAGTGTGGGCCACACTTTTCTATCTACCAAGGGAGTCTGATGCAGGAGCATCTTGCATGGGAAAATTAAATTATTAGAAAAAGAAAAAAAGAAAGAGAAAAAAAAAATTTAAAAAAAAAAAAAAAAAAAAATTATGGAGGAGAGAGAAAGTGACGAAAATGGAAGGAAAATAATTAAAAATAGAAAATAGGAAAAGTGGAGAAAAGAGGAATCTCTATTTTCAAGGTGCATGGGTGGCATAAATAGAAAATAATAAAAATAGTTGTCATTCCATTAATCGAGGTGTGTAGGTGGCAAGTTTCTTAAATCATGCATTTAATATTTGTTGGGTGCTTAGTTGTATTTGGGTGGGAATTTAATATTTATTTAAAGGTAGTTGTATTTACCTCTTATCCCACATTGCTTGTGTTTGTAATGTCTTGGGTTAGAAGTGCCTATTTAAGCAAGGCTTATAATTGTTTGTAATCAAGTTCAAGAAATGGAAGCTCTTCTAATGGAAGTTGGAGAAATAGAAGCTCTTCAAGACAAGCTCTTCAAGTAGAAGCTCTTTGGATGTAATTTCTTGTAGAAGCTCTTAGCGAGCAATCTCTTATATTGTAAGAATTTGGAGTTTTTCCATTTGGAGAATATTCTAATGAATTTCAAGTATTAATGGAAGTTTTATGAAGCATTTTTTCATCTCTCTTGTCTCCATATTATTGCATTTTTGGTTGTGAGTTGGTACGGGTGGTGTGGCCCGTCATCAAAAGTGCACTAATTCTTAAGTTATTCAAAGTTAATTTCTTTTCAGTTCATAGTGGATTAAAATGTATCTAAAAGGAAACACTGAATTTGTCAAGCTTTCATGTCAAACTACTTGTTACTTGTTGCATATAATGTCCTAAAATAGTTAAGTGCTACCGAACTATGTCCAAGGCATCTACACATTAGAGGCATACTCTACCTACTAGGCTACCTACATACCCATATCCATGGGATCAAGACCCTTGAACTACTCACTCTAATGAATATGTAGTTCTAGTTTCTAATTGTTTTAATGTAGTTGTATTCCTATAACCACTGGTGAGTTTTACTCACCTAATACAACTCTTCGCCATCATACACCCACTCAAGCAAATCAGGCAGTTTTCTATAATTAAAATATTGTAATACCCTAGTGCAACCTTTGTATTGTAGTTTAAAATTAATTAATGTAAGGTTAACCTATATATGTCCTAACTCACTTCTTATATAGTAATGTTTAAAATCTTGTGACAAAAGCTTGTTTAAAAACACATATTCCTTTTATATGTAAAGTTGATTACGTGAACATCCATACCTGTATAAGCATGGTAAGTTACCTGGAATGTCATGAGATTAATCTCTAAAGTACCTGGAATGTCCTCATTGCCTCCTATTCTCAAGGGAAGTCCATCTTCATTGCTCATGAGCAATTCATCACATAGGTACATCTAGGAATGTTCTCATCACCTCCTGCATAAAATGAATTCCAACATTATAAAATCCCCCGTAAGAAATAATATTTCAAGTGAAATAAACACATGAAAAATGAGAAAGAGAAAGAAGAATCTACTTACCAATAGGTGTTTCTATTGCATCTGTTGCCATGCTACCTATTGAGTGAGTTTTATTATTTTTATTTTGTATCAAGATCTCTATATTTATATACATACATACATACATACATCTATATACATACATACATGCATACACAGAGATTACAAGGGCATGACAACAAGATGTAGAGATCACAAGGGCATGAAGATGAACAATGTTTAGAGCTATCCACCCTTGTTTGGAGCTCTCCACCCTCTTTCACTCATATCTCTCCATAATTAATTTTTAAAAATGGGGAATGATTAATGTCATGTTTTCTTTTCTTTTTTGTTTATAATACATACATACATACATATATATATATATATATATATATATATATATATATATATATATATATATATATATATATATATATATATATATAGACATACATACATACATACATACATATATACATACATATATACATAATACATACATACATACATATATATACATACACACATATACACAAACATAAATGAAAACAACAATGCACTATGTAAGACTTTACAATTGTTCAACAAAATTAATGTTTTACAAGAAGATGTTGAAATAGTACAAAAATTGCTTGACATGAGAGGTCTGAAAGTGATGGTGTCGATCAATCTTGAAAACTTGAATGCTGAAATTGATTTTGATAAGGATATTGTATGGGCCAAAGATAGAATCTAGGAAAGTGTTGTAGTAGGTACTATGACATTGGAAATGCCAAATAAATTGGTCTAGTTTGTGAATAACTATTTTGACATACATGAAAGCATTATTATTATTCATTATTATATACATACATACATGAAAACAAAAATACACTTTCTAAGAGTTTACAAGAAAATGCGCTTGAAGAAATGTTAGCTTAGAAGCAAGAAAATGTTTTTGAAATAGTACATGAATTTCTTGACATGAGAGGTCTGCAACTGAGGGTGTTAACCAATCTTGAAAACTTAAATGCTAAAATGAAAGCTATCAATGATCAAACACATATGCCAGAGTTGCAACACAATGTGAAGTTGATTTTAGATAAGGTAGAGGCAAATATTCAGAAGTTTGATAATCAAAATTTAAGGTACAAGAACAAAGAAGAAGGAGTGGCTTTAGAAAGAAAATGAGGAGTGGTTTTTCTTCAACTCCCTACACTCAACTCTTCACTAGAGTTATTCTTCTAGCAATAAGAATAACTACTACAAATTCATGGGAGCATTCAAAGATGAACCATCTCAAACCATTTTGACCTTGATTTTGGTGTCCCAACCAACAATATGTACCTCTTAATGATTTGAATTTTCTACATAGTATGGGATAATGTGCATGGTTCATCTTATTTAGTGATCATACAAAAATGAATTTGAAGCTTATTATTTGGCAAGTTTGAAGTTTTGAGGAATATAATGATTTGGCGTTGTGTTGTGAGTCCAAAATCAAGGAGATCATCTATCTATTTTTGTTCTTCTACTCGGCGATAAAATTAAAGAGTTGTCAATAACTTAGCAGGGAGCTCATCGAACTATTTACATTATAATGAAAAATAATATTTTTTTTGTCAAAGAGAAAAAAGACAAATTTCTTGAACACATGGTTCTACCAAAAGAAAAACAAACAAATAACATTCAATGTTGCTTTAGATTAGTGTACACAAATAGTACATCTATAGTAAAAGATTGGATAATTTTTTTAATAAAAAGTTAATCTTACTAAAAAAGCTCAGTGAAAGCCCTCCTCTTTTTAATTGTAAATCATCTTTTTTGTTGTTGTTACGAGACTATAACTTTGCTATGCATTTATATCACTTAAATTAAATTATATAATTTACATTTAGAAATTAAAAAAATTGTGATAATTTACTATTACCTATTGAGCTTGTTGTTGATCACCAATCTTTGAATATTCCTTGATTTGTACAATCACTATATTAGTATCCATCAGTGCATCTTGTTGGTGTAAATAAACATTTATTATTTACACTTACTTAAGTTTACTTAGGTTAATGCATTATTTTAATATTTCTTTATTAGTCACCTAGGAGTATGTGCACTCTTGTGAGTTGTCATGTTGACAACACAGGAGTTCACACCTCTTTTATGCACATGGTATCTACAACATAGGAGTTAGCACACTAATTAAGCACATGGTGTCTACAACATCTCCACTTGAGATACACCTCATCATTCTTATCCTATCATCTAGAATGATGGATAAGATGTGTGCTTAGTTGTAATGCTTATCTTATCTCTTGGCTCTTTCTAGAGACATTCTAGGTACTTCCTGAGAGGCCTTTATATATAGGCACTCCTAGTGTGTACACTCAATTTGATCACATAAAATATAGAGCAATGTATGAAGGCATACTTTGATATATTGATCATACTCTTTCTAGTCTACAGTTGTGCTTGTGTTTGCATTCTTAGTTCTTGGGTGAATTTTTCCCTAAGGAAAATTCTTACATAGTATCAGAGCTTTCAAAGAATCTTTCTTCACATAGTCATTCGAGACCATTGTTGCT
This sequence comes from Cupressus sempervirens, assembly GCA_028749045.1. NCBI lineage: Eukaryota > Viridiplantae > Streptophyta > Pinopsida > Cupressales > Cupressaceae > Cupressus > Cupressus sempervirens. The sequence goes on from CM053784.1 coordinate 751,242,950, forward strand.
TCATCACCTCAGCCCAAATCTAGAGTATTACAGAAATTGGGAGTGTCTAGAGCTAGATCTGACCTCACCATTGCATTTAGAATGTTGATTTGGTGAAAATTGACTATAAAGTTTCCTAACCTAGGTTAAAGTCAATTGTGAGGTGAATTTTTTTTGCAAAATAGCACTTGAAGGACCAATTTGCAGAATTGGTATGATCATTTTAGATCTGTACATTTAATTTTCAGATCTACATTTTTTTCATCTACATCTCTGCTATTTTTTTAGACTTGCATTAATTGTTGGAAATTTTTTGGCCATCGGGCCATAGGAGAGATTTTTTGTAGGTGAAGATTGGTGCTTGTTGGTGCAAATCAGATATTTGCATCACATTCAAAAGATCAAAAAAACCCCAAATCAACTTTTGTTTCATCAAAATTAGACATCCAAGATGAAATCTAGAATCCTTTGACTTTTGGAGGCATGGGGGTGATTCAAGAAAAATAACAATAGAGGTGATTTTCAAATAGCGATATCTCCCTCATAAGGAGTCATTTTTTCGAGAAATGTTTTTTGTTTTGGGGTAGAATTTCATGATCTACACATTAGTATAGGAAGTTTGACATCTCTATTCCTGAATGTTTTTGCAACTCCAAAATCTCAAAATTTTCCACTTTAAAAGCTTAGTATGGGCTCATCTGGACTCCAAATCAAGTTCTATTTTTTTTTGAAAGTGTGTTATTTTTTTCTACTTTCTAGATCTGCAATCAGATTAAAGGTTTTATGGACATAAATATTGCTTTTAGAAATAGGCCCTAAATTGGCTATTATACATGCACTATCTATAAAGTGCCTAAATCATCGATTAGGGGGGGGGTTTCTTTGATTTTTTTTTTGCATCTCTGGGGGTTACATCAATTAGTCCATCATGGAAGAGGAAGATTGAATTACCTTGACACTAGACAACTATCAAGAATGGAGTCAATTAGTTATCCCATATCTTTGATAGCATAATGCACTACCATATGTGAGAGGACTTTTATATGATGAAGACACATGTTCCATCCTTTGTTGTGCACTCTTTCTATTTATGGATATGGAGGTTATGGATTCACTTGATGACTTGAAGTCAAAAGATTTATATGATATTTGGATCTATCTTTGGGAGCTTTATGGAGATCCACAAATTCCTCCATCCCAAAAAGATCTTTTACCTCCAGTTGTAGCTACATCCTCTCTAGATGATATCACACCTCTAGATGCCCTTGTTGCTCCTATTTATCCTATTCTAGCCACAAATGCTTCAGATTCAGTGCAACAAGACACGTCATGTCTTCCTACTTTACCTTCATGTGATGACTTCCTTCCAAACATTGTAGTGTTGTTTGTGGAGTCTCACATTGAAGATGTGGGAGACATCCTTGATGATATTTGTCATCTCTTTGAGCAAAATTCTTCATCTATTTCCATAGTGACAGATTCATGTACTTTAGCATAGTAGGGTACACTTTGTCTTCCAAGTGATGACTTCTTGACTAACATTTTAGGTTTGTTCATGGAGTCACATACAATAGATTTGAAGGACTTCTTTGATGATATACTGCTTCTCTTTGTTAAGGATGACCCTTCTATAGTTATTGGGAGGGCTCACTCTCACCCTCATGTCCATTCTCTATATTATTAGTCTTTGTAGGCTGATGTGATTGTGGATCCTTATGTACAATAGTTGCAGGAGGTATCTTTATCATTTGAGGAGACTTTTGGTTCTTTGAAATAGGTTCTATATCAATCCTTGCTAAATTTTTACTTCTTCTTAGCTATCTTGGAAGGAGCCACCATCAGTATTGATACAGGGACACTTGAACAAGTTTTAGAGACACTTTTCATCATCAAGATTCCTTCCACACATAGGGGAAGCATCTCACCAGTACTACTACCATTTTTTCTTCCAAAGGGGAGGAACATCATTCAATGGTCATGGATTAGCTTCTATATTGGAGCATTTCTCATTGGTTGGTACACTAATTTTAGGGGGGTGGGGGTGACTACCTTGTCTCCTTCTTCTTCTCCTTTATGGGGGGACTTTTTCCTCTTATGAGGTCTTGTTCTTCTCATTTTTCACTATTGTATATACTTGATGTATGTCATACTAGGGGGGTCTTGATTACTCCATCCATCCATGCATCATGCTTTTCATCTCTCTTTTTGTGGGAGGGTTCTTCCCATGAGGTTTTACCTCTTTCTCTACGTTATAAGAGATTTCATTTCATTATCTATATGGACATGGCCTAATATCATGCATTTCATTCTAGTTTTCACAAGCTTAAGGGCATTCCCCTAAGTTGTACTTAAGGGGGGGGGGGGGTGTTGGTGTAAATATGTATTTACTATTTACACTTACTTTACTTAGATTAATGCATTATTTTAATATTTCTTTATTAGTCACCTAGGAGTATGTGCACTCTTGTGAGTTGTCATGTTGAAAACACGGGAGTTCACAACTCTTTTATGCACATGGTGTCTACAACATCTCCACTTGAGATACACCTCATCATTCTTATCCTATCATCTAGAATGATGGATAAAATGTGTGCTTAGCTGTCATGCTTATCTCGTGGCTCTTTCTAGAGACATTCTAGGTGATTTTTGAGAGGCCTTTATATATAGGCACTCCTAGTGTGTATGATCTTGGGTGAATATTTCTCTAAAGAAAATTCTTACATGGTATCAGAGCTATACCAAATTCTTACACATATTTAATATATTTAGGATCTTGCTTCTCCTTTTGTGGCTCTTTATTAGCAATAGTCACACTAGGCATTGTATTATTGAGGGTTTCATCCTCAATAGTGATTATCTCTATTTGATTTTCACTTACTTTTTCCATCTTCTAAACTATTTCCACCAGCTTCTTAGCATGGGTGTAGATGTCTTATTTGTTATCCATCACAAATTCTTCCTCATCCTTTCATTATTGTCCTACTTTTGTAGGCATCAATATAAAACTTTCTTCCATGCTATTTTACTCTCATGTACAAAATCTTCAATTTTATTCCTCAAAATTTTGTCTTCCCTTGCCTTTGGCACAAATGTATTTGTATAATTTTTCATACCTCTTTCCATGTGATGCTTTCCTAGATCTAGCATGACTTGGGCTAAGGTAGCCTCTCTCATTTGTCTTTAAGTATGTAAAGCCCATTTTCGCTTAGCATCAATCCTATTATATAGCTCTTCTAATAATTTCTTACCTAATTCAATTGGTGTATATTTAAAATTCACCATTATATCTATGACTTCTTGTTCCACCTTTTCTTTATCTACCTTGTCAAAAGTTTGATACTTAATATGCTTAAAACTAGTTAGTCCTACTAGACTTCTTAAATTCTCATATATCTTGTCAATATTTTGAGTCCCTTTCCTTGGTACAATTTTAAATTGACTCAAGTCATATGGCACAATTCTATTAGCCTCATTATCCTTATCATCATTTTCTTTAACAATCATCTTTCTTGTTGACTTCTTTTTTTGTCCTTTCTCATACCCTTTAGCATCATATGTCATCTTCTTAGAATTTTTTCCCTTACTTGGCCTTATGATCTTAACTAGTCCTTTTCTTACTAACTCAGCATCAATAGGATTTGATGCCTTATATCTCTTCTTTGTGAGTCTCTATGGTGTGGTAGTGGGTTGGGTTATCACTTTCATTAATCTTTTCTTCACCTTAGGCTCAACTACTACAACTTCTTTCCCTTTGGTTTCGTTGGACTTGGCAATGACAAGTTCTTTTCCTTTTCCTTCATCTTCTTCGCCATCATCTTCATCATTGTTGTTATCTTCTCCTTTACCTTAAGTAATCTACAATGGAATTTCCCCAAGCTTACCTTCCAAGTCTTGGATCGTCTTATTCCTCTTTGTATCCAACTTGGGAAATTTGGTTTTTCATCATCACCTTTATTTTACTAGTCTTATATGTACCAAAGGGTTTGACATTTTTATAAATTTCTTTAGCTAGAAAAGTTGTGATGGTGGCTAATAATTCATCAAATTTACTTCATAATGCATAGGCCTTAGTCATGCTACTCTAGGAATAACTTCCTATACATATGTGTAATCTATATCAACAAGGAAACAAATGTGATCATAGTATTGATCAATGACCAACTTTGGTATTCTAAACCTATTCTTCATCTTCTTTTTTAAGTCTTCAAAATAACCATCTATAATGGTTTCAAATTTCTCAACTTGTTAATTGATATACTCATTTATTTGCCCAGTCACAGGCCTAGTCTTATACCCAAAAAAAATCCAATAGTGGGAAAATAATTCTATACATAGACAAATACACATATGATGAGAGAACCAAACTTACAAGATGTGTTCTTGGCCCTCCTAATCACTCCAAGGTTTTCTACAAGATGTATCAATTGCAACTCAACCAAATCATAGTTATGGTCCTTCTTGACCAATTTGTAGCCCATGTCAACAGCTCCACATGGCACACTATTTAGCTAGCTCAACTAATAAAACTTATGTACAATCACTTGAACTGCAAACTTAATCACTTGATCTTTGAAAGTGTTTATTAACATACCTTGTCCATTCTAGTTTTCCTAACAATAAATAGTCTTTACTCAATCAAAAATATGATAACTAGTCACATGATGAATAATAGATTTTGTGATCCCAATGGGTCCATTCTCCAACCATAATTTCATGTCATGTATCTTTCTCAACATGATCTTATTCCATTCAAATTTGAATAATTTTGGGAACATTGGGGCACAATTTAGCCTTTTATTAGCCACAAACTTGTTTACATCTTTCACTATTCCATTTTCACACTTGTCATAGGCATTTCTCATCTAAAGTTTCCTATCTCTCCAATCTTGCACATGTAAAATGATTTTGGATCATGTGCCATAATCACTCTAGGTGAAATCACAAATAATGCTCAAGTGATGAATCTCTTGTTAATATAGTTTCAGGCTACACTTTGAACTCAAGTGGATGGCATGCATCATTACAAACAATTTGTGCATTACTATCCTTCAATGCTTCCCTCTTCTCACTCACAGATGTAGATGATGTCATTCTTGCAATCTAAGGCTTTAAACTTAAATAAATTCACAAATTTATAACTCAAATCAAACAACCTTTCATAACTTACACACTAAGACAATGACACACTTTTGAATCCTTTTGTCACTTTGCATAAATCCCTCTTGCAAATTGCCTTAATTCCTTTCTCTATAAACTTGATAGCCTGGTGAGTTGAAATAAACTCAAAACATTCACTATATAGCTTCAAACTATTGAATTGGTCTTTCATTTAATGCTTTATGCAAATATTAGGTATACACTTTGTGCATAAAAATTGTTTCAACATACTCAACAAAACTTGGTTCATATACATCCTTCAAATTTTTGAGGTCAATATCAAGACTCAGTTTAATCTGACATTCAAAATTGGCACTCAGTCTCTACCAAATTTTTAACTCTATACTACAATTCATCTTCACTTTAAACATTAATATCTATCTTTATGCATCTTCACGTATGCTAATATAGACTTCAATACATCTTATGTTAGAACTAGTGTAGGATTTAGCAACTTGAAATGCAATTCCATAGATACCACTTTTTTCTTAGTTTGTGGTATTGAGATCACTTGATCCATCAGATTGGGTGAACTCAGCATCACTTTTTGCATTGTTTCTTCCTTCTTTCTTTCTCTAGCTTTGATTCATCTGGTTTCTCATATTTTCAACTCCAACTATTGGTTTGCCTCTATTCTTATTAATGTTGGTCTCTGGTACTCAGTTCCTATGGTTTTTTATCAAATAACCAATCACATGGCAATGATAACACACTACACCATAATTCATCCAAGTTTTGGATTTTCCTTTGAAATATGTTCTAACACAATCAGGTACAATATGTCCATAATCACCACATAAGTGACAATTGTACCATGCATTGTAATCCTAATTGATTGTATTGCCTTGCTTAGGTGCTTTGTCTTGTCCTTTAGGTGTCCAATTGTTCTTTTCCTTAGATCTACAATCTTGTGGCATATGACCATACTTTTGACATGTATTACAATAATCTTCAAACATAGAAGTGGTTGGTGTTTTATTTACCTTTGATCTACATTCATGTGCTTGATGACCTTGTTTGTTGCATGTAAACAAATAACCATTAAATTTAGGTTCAGTTTTTTACTTACCAATCTTTCTCTTGTATATGTTTTTTTATGGCATGGTTTTCCATAATTAGAGCATATAGGTTCCTTCTTCTTTGACTTTGTATTCACATTCCTTTGTTCTCCTTTATTTGATGATTCTCCTTGCTAGATTCCCAATATGAACTCATCATAGCCTATTAGGTGCATTCATCTATTCATTCAAAAAGCTCATAGACACTTTAGGTTTGTTTAACCTTTCCATGAAATCCTTTTTACCTTTTATTTCATTTTTCAATCTTTCATTTTCAGATTTCAAACTTATTATCTCAAGATCCTTTCTAGCCAACTCATGGTTAATACTTAGTAACTGATTTACCATGTCAAAATGATTGTGTGTTAGGGTTTGAACCTGAACAATATTTCCATCCAACCTTGTAGTCAATTGCGTCTTGTTTTCTTCTACCAAAACTTTGTCATCCTCATCCTTTGACTTTTTTTAGATGGCTTCACATAGCCTTACTAACATCATTCCATGTTATCTCTTCAATACTTTTACTTGTTCATTAAGATTTTTTTCTCTATAATTGATTTACTATTGTTGCATTAGTATCACTAGATCTTCCTTCAATGCATATGTCCTCAATACTTTCTTCCTTTTATTGTGTGTTATTTTTCTTGAGTGCCATCTCCTTCCTTTATTTCAAGAACTTCCTTAGTTCCTCTTTAGTAACATTGACTTGTTCCAGGGAAATATGTAAATCAACCTTTTTTCCTAATAGGTTTTCCAAGCTTAAAGGCTTTCATATTAAAGATCTTATCTCTCAAGTTGTTAAAATTCTAATAAGAGAACCAATTCTCTGATACTAATTTTTGGAAATCTAATGGGAAAGTAAAATATTGAGGGGGGAGGGGTTAATCAAGATATATAAAAAATTTAAACCTCAAACAAGTATCAAATATGATATCTTCACCACTAACCCTTATCTCAATAATAACATAAACCAATTAAGAATATACTATAATCCTTAATCAAATCTATTATCTAATGGAAGAATAACTCAAAAACATGTAAAGTAACTGATAAAACATAAACACAAAGATTTGGTTACATAGAAACCCTCCAAGGTGAAGGTAAAACTATGGTGGGGGTGACACCAACAAATCTTCACTACATCAATAGTAAAAATTTCTTGTTAGGGCTACAATTTTGATCACTTCTGATGATCTATCCTATGAGGGGTCTTCCCTATTAAGATCTTACAAGACTTATTCATTCTACCTTGATTAAAAGATTTACCTTACAAATAAATAAGTATTTTATTAAGAGATTTATGAAGTTCTATTAGGACCACTATGTCAAGAGATTTAAACCATGATTACACCTATTAAAATGCATTAGTACCTTATCCTCTAGTTTGCACTAATACACTGATAAAAGATCTCCTTTGTACATTCACTAATCACCTCTCTGATATGATGTTTCTCTATCTCTACACTTCACTTCATGACTTAGTCTCTCTGTATGATCAAAATTCAAACTTACATGCACCCAATCCTTCATACTTCTTATGCATGCAATAAACACACTAATTTCATTTACCAAATTGTGCTTAAATAGATTATGGATGAATATAGCCCCTTACACCTTCTAATTTTCTGATTGGTGGATTCTCTTACCTAGGGATTAATGATCTTCCTTTGGATGTGTAACCACCTCCTTGATTACCTCCTCAATTATCAAAAAACACTTCCAACTTTAAAAAATGGTTAACATAGAATTAAGTTTCATTCCATGCAAACATGTAAAAATATATTACTTGACATTTACATCACACTAGGACTAAAACATGTTGTCCCTCATCCTTAACTATGCTTGGCATGAACTAAATAACTCAAATTTTGTGTCCCTTAGCTTCTACTAACTCTAACTAACTAAACATTCACTATAGTACTCATAAACCACTAGCTCACTCAAAAGTAACTATTTCTTGGTACATGACTTAGTAAATCTAAGATTCTTCATTCCTTAGCTCAGCCTATATAGAATGATTCAGTTGCAATGATGACCACATAATCCTACCTTGTGAATGACTAAGTGTTTGACACTAATAGAAAACATGACTTAAGGATTAATAATATGACCTAAGGGGTCCTAGGACTACTCACATCACACTAGGCCTCTAGTTAGACCAAATTTTATGTATGTCACTACCTCTTCTATTGTGAAGGAGGGCATTGAGGTTAAGACCTTAGAATCTATTAGCTCATTGAATTAGACTCTTAAACTCACTACATGGAGAATCTAGTTATGAATTTTGTTTAAAATGAAATTATTAAGAAAATTCACATTATATAGTACTTCATGGTGCAAGGTATATGTTTGATGAAAATGGGATTGAAACTACATATATTCATTATAATAATGTGTGGCAAGAGGTTCTAAGGCATTCTATAGGTTTAGAAAGGGTTTTAAGGTTTCCTAATACATCACAATGGGTTGTAATAGGACGTAAGGGGTTGTAAGATGACACACATCACACTAGGACTCTAGTTAGACCATAGTTTGCATATGTCACTATCCCTTCTTTTACAAAGGAGGGTGTTGAGGTGAAGACCTTGGAATATATTAGCTCATTGACTCAAACCATTACATTGACTACATGGGGAATCTAATCATGAATTATGTTAAGAATGAAATTATTAAGGAATTTCTTGATATATTACTCCATGCTGCATGGTATATTCTTGATAAACATGGGATTGTAGCTACATCTATTCAATATACTAATGTGTGGTAAGGGGTCCCAAAGTATTATGAATGGTTATAACTAGTCCTAATGGGGTTTAATAGGACCTAAGAGGTCCTAAGAGAACTTACATAATATTAGGCCTCTAATTAGACCAAAGTTTGCAAATGTCACTATCCATTTTATTGTAAAGAAGGTCAGTGAGCTGGAGACTTTAGAATCTATTAGCTCATTAACTCAAACTCTTACTCCAACTACATGGAGAATATACTTATGATTTATGTTAAGAATAATTTTTCTAAGGAATATCATGATATTGTACTCCATGGTACAAGGTGTATCCTTGATGAACATGGTATTGTAACTACATATATTCAATATACTAATATGTGGTAAGGGATCCTAAGGTATTCTAGAAGGGTCAAAATGGGTCCTAAGATGTCCTAATGGGTTGTAATAGGACCCAAGATTCCCTAGTATTATCTACTTTAATCTAGGCCTCTTTTAGACCAAGGCCTGCACATGTCAATATTCCTTCTATTGTGAAGGAGGGTGTTAAGGTGGAGATCTTAGAATCTATTAGCTTATTGACTTAAACCCTTATAATAAATACATGGAGGATATAGTTATGAATTATATTAAGAATTAAATTATTAAAGAATTGCATGATATAGTACTCCATGGTGAAAGGTATATTCTTAATGAATATGGGATTGAAACTACATGTATTCAATGAACTAATGTATGGTAAGGGCCCCTAATATGTTCTAAAGAGTCAAAGTAGGTTGTAAGCAGTCTTAATTTGTCCTAATGGTCTAGTTGGAGTAGAATCTACACATGTAACTATTCATTTTATGGTAACGAGAGACATTGAGGTGGACACATTAGAATCTTGTAGCTCATCATCTAAAACCCTTATACTAACTACATACTTTGTGAATTCTATCAAGAATGAAACTATTAAGGAATTTCATTTTATAGTACTCCATGACACAAGGTATATTCCTAATGAACATGGAATTTACATTACATATGTTCAATATAGTTTTTTATGGTAAGCAGACCTAAGGTGTTCTAAATTGTCAAAATTGTCTCAAGCTATCTTAGTGGGTCTTAAGGTGTCCCTCTTTCACTTCCTCTCCTTCTAACTCTCTCTCTCTCACACTCCCTTTTAAGCCTACTTGTAATTCGTTATATATGGAGCACACACTATAGTATGTACACCCTATGTTTTGATGTGGATCCTAATCAAACTTGGAAGTTTATTTTTCATGGTTTTCTCCCCATATTATTTCTATAGGGTTTTCCCAAGATGGGGTCAAGGGGAAATGCCCCTGTAGGGTCTTGAAGTAGCTATTATTTTTCCCATTGGATGACTTATTTTAGCCCTAATTTTGTAAGTGGAAAAAGCTTTTATAAAAAGGCTTAGGGTTAGGAATTTTATAATGTAATGGTGATATTGTAGCTTCTTGTGGTGGTATTGAGCTATAAGGGATTGCATATTGTAATTATTAATAATAATAATAGACTTGTTGTTGATAAACATAGCCTAGGGATTAAGTGAACCACATTAAATCTTGGTATCTTGTGTTCTCTTTTATTTGATCTACTATTTTTGGGTATTGGTTATATTTTCATGTAACTATTATTTCTATCTAAGGTTAATCCTAGCAAGTGGTAATAGTGCCAAATGATCATCATTTTTCTCAGTCAGACTATTATCATTTTTTTAAAGCGATCCTCTACAGGAAGGTCTCACAGTTGAGTGGAAGTGACGGAAGATGAGGGTAAGCTAAATTTGGAGAAGTTTAATGGGTAGAACTTTTAGTTATGGAAGATGCAAATGGAGCACTATCTTTATCAGAAAGATTTATGGAAGCCATTGGAAGGAAAATCCAACAAACAAGGAACAATGATAGATGAGGATTGGGAGATTTTAGATAGAAAGGAACTTGGAAGTGTATGATTATCCTTGGCACCATCAGTGACATTTAACACTATAAAAGCGACGATGATGGAAGAGTTGATCCAAACCCTAGTGAAATTGTATGAAAATCCCTCCTCCTCAAACAAGGTATTTCTTATGAAGTGTTTATTTAATATGAAAATGATAGAAGGTGGATCTATTACAGATAATTTTAAGTGAGTTTAATACTATTACTAGTCAGTTATCTTCTATGGGTATTAATTTTGATGATAAAATTAGGGCTCTCTTGATTGTGTGTTCTTTTCTTGAAAGTTGGAATGGCTTAGTAATGGTTGTGAGTAATTCTATATTTGGATCTAATACCCTAAAATTTGATCATGTGATTGGTAGTATTCTAAGTAAGAAATCTCATAGGAAAACCTTAGGTGGATCTATATTAGGAAGTTCTTTGAATGCACAAAGAAGAGGTAGAATGACTAAGAGAGGAAATAATTCTAGAAATCATGCAAAATCAAGATAAAAGCCAAAGGGGATGAGGTCTCAATCTAGAGGACAAAGAGATTGTTGATACTGTGGTAAACTAGAGCATAAGAAGAAAGATTATTGGACTTGAAAGAATAATGAAGGATATAAGCTAGAAGGAAACAAGGGGACAAATGTGCTAAGTAACAAATCTAAAGAGGATGCTTTGATTCTTCATCTAGAAAGTGTTGACGAGTCACGTGGTTTAGATTCTAGTGCTTCATTTCATGCTACACCTCATAGACGTTAATTTATTGATTATGTCCAAGGGGATTTTAGGCTTGTTTAATTGGGAGATAATGAACCCTATCAGATTGTTGGAAAAGAAAAAGTTAAGATTAAGTTGTAGAATGGGAATCATTGCTACTACATGAGGTGAGACATGTTCCTAGGCTAAGTAGGAATTTAATTTCAGCAAGGCAACTCAGTGATAAGGGTTGTGTAGATACTTTTAATGATAAAAATTGGAAGGTTTAAAAAGGTTCCCTTGTAGTAGAAAAAAATATGAAAGTAGGCATCTTATATCTTTTTATAGGTTATATTATTCCTTCTACTTTGATTGTTTAAGAGAAAAATGAATGTTCGTGAACAATTGATGTAGTTGAGCAAGGAGAACAAACAATTGCTATAGATTCTGATACAGTGCTATGGCACCATAGACTTGGGCAAATGAGTGAGAAAGGTATAAAAATACTTCATTCAAATAAAGTTTTATCAAGTTTGAAATGTGTTAACATGGATTTCTGTGAAAGTTGTTTATATGGAAAATAAAAGAGAGTGAGTTTTGTGAAGACTAGGAAGGAAAAGAAATGTGAGAGATTAGAGCTTGTGCATATAGATGTATGGGGACCAACTCAGCTATCTTCCCTTGGTGGATCTCATTATTATGTTACATTTATTGATGATACAACTAGAAAATTATGGGTTTATTTCCTTAAACAAAAATTTGATTCATCTCAAACTTTTAAGAAATGAAAATGCTTGGTTGAAAATGAGATTGGAAAGAAATTAAAATTTCATAGATTTGATAATGGTGGTGAGTATTATAGTCATGAATTTATAGATTATTGCTCCACTAATGGTATTCATAGATAGAAAATTTTCCAAGGACTCCACAAGAAAATGGAGTGCTTGAACTCATGAATAAGACTATAATGGAGCATACAAGAAACATAAGGTTGCATGCAAGGTTTCCCTAAAACATGTGGCTAGAGGTTGTCAATACTATTGTATATTTGATTTTAGAGGTCCCTCTACTCCTTTTAGCTGAGGTGTTCTAGAGGAAGCATGTATTGGTAAGATGGTGAGTTATTATTTTCTCAAAACCTTTAGTTGTGAAGAATTTCCTCATATAAATTCTGAAAATAGAACCAAGCTAGAAGCTAAGTTAAAGAAATGTGTATTTTTTGGATATGGAATTAATGAATTTTGTTATAGGCTTTGGGATTTTGAAATGTGTAAAATTTTAAGATGTAGGGATGTAATATTCAATGAGAAGGTGTTGTACAAAGATCTATTGCAGCAACTTAAGAAGAAAGAAGATGATTATGTTGTGTTGGAGCATACTCCAAAAGATGATGTTCCAACAATTGAAAGAAGATGATTATGTTCTGCTATATCATACTCCAAAAAATGATGTTCCAGTAATTCCTCGTGATGTATAACAACTACAAAAACAAATACCACACACTCTAGTGAATGTTAAAGGGTCAACAAGGCTAAGTAAACCTCCAAAAAGATTTTCTCTTTCTTTGTATTCTATTTTACTTACTAATGCTGGTGAACTTGAATGTTATGATGAAGCTGTGCAGGTAGATACTAAGATTTAGTGGAGTCTACAATGAAAGAAAAAATGGACTCTTTGCTAAAAAATTAGACTTGGGACTTATGGAAGTTGCCTACAAGTAAAAGGGCTTTATAGAAAAAGTGGGTTTATAAGTTGAGAGAAGAGGATAGAGGTAAGAAAATATTTAAATCCAAGCTAGTGGTAAAAGGATTTGTACAGAAAAAGGGCATTGATTTTGATGAAATATTTTCTCCTATTGTTAAAATGACTTCTATTTGCTTTTTTTAAAGTATTGTGGCTACTAAATATTTTCATTTGGATCAGCTTGATGTTAAAATGGCCTTTCTTCATTGAAATTTATATGAAGAGATCTATACGGCACAACCATAAGGATTTGAGGTCAAAGGTAAGGAGAACTTAGTGTGCAGACTGAAGAAAGTTTATATGGCTTGAAGCAAGAACCTCAATAATGGTATCTCAAATTTAATAGTTTTATGTATGAGTATGGATATAGTAGGGATCATTTAGATCATTATTTTTATTTTAAGAGGTTGGATGATGAAAGCTAGATTATTTTATGTTTATATGTTGATGATATGCTTGTAGCTGGGTCTAACATGGATCACATTAAGGGGTTAAAAGAATAGTTAGGACATTCATTTGCTATGAAAGATTTGGAGGAAAAAAAAAATCCTTGGTATGAAGATTTGTAGATATAGGAAGAACAAGAAATTGATATTTTCTTAGGCTAATTATATTGTGAAGGTGTTGCAACATTTCTCTATGGAGAATGCTAAAGCTATCAACACACTTTTTCCTGGTCATATGAAGTTGACTAAGGAGATGTATCCCAAGACACAAGAAGATGAGGATAAGACGTTTATGTTGTCCTATGTTTCAGCTATAGGAAGCTTGATATATGTTATGGTATCTACTAAGCTAGATATTGCACATGCAATGGGAGTCATTAGCAACTATATGAGTCTCTAGGAATCGAGCATTGAAATGTAGTTAAATGGATTATCTGATATTTGAGAGGAATGTCTAGTAAGTGTTTACATTTTGGGGGCTTTACTACTTATTTATAGGGTTATGTTGACTCATATTTGGCAGGGAATATTGATACCAAGTGGAGTACTATAGGTTATGTATGTAATGTTGGTGGGGTAGCAGTGAGTTGGGTTTCTTGTTTGCAGAAGGTTAATGCTTTATCTAATATAGATGTAGAGTATGTTGCTACTATAGAGGCAGCCAAGGAAATGATATGGCTTCAATTAAAAATAGCTAGAGTGTCATTCATCTTGCAAAGAATTCAGCTCTGCATTCAAAAGAAAAATACATATGGTTGCAATATCATTTCACTCAATTAGTTTTGGATGATAGACAGTTAAAGCTAGAGAAGATATATAGATGAGATTTCAATGGATATGTTTACAAAGGTAGTGACAAGGGAGAAGTCAAACTCTTCTTTAGCTTTGGTTGGTCTTTTTGACTAAATATAATAAAAGAAAAATAGAGTCCAGGGTGGTTTAATATTCTAGTGGGAGCTATAGGTTTAATAGTGCTATGATCAGTCTCCAAGTGGGAGGTTATTGTTGTGGAGTTTGATCAGTCTCTAAGTGGGAGATTTTTGTGATGTTGAGCCTAATTAGTCTTGGATGTTTATTTGGCATAGTTTTCTCCCCATATTATTTCTACGAGGGTTTGGGGCCAACATCCCCAAGATAGGGTCAAGGGGTGGCACCCCTATGGGGTCTTGGGGCAATGCCCTATGTGTGCTCCCTATCGTAGTACAAGGTGGGGTCAAGGGGCAATGCCCCTGTAGGGGTTTTCAAGAGTAGTACTCTTAAAGCCAAAAATGCCTTTATATTGTAAAAGGCATTAGTTACTATTTTTCCCATTGGATGACTTATTCTAGCCCTAATTTTTTAAGTTGTAAAAATTTTTATAAAAAGGCTTAGGGTTAGGGATTTCATAATGTAATGGTGATATTGTAGCTTCTTGAAACAATATTAAGCTATAAGGGATTGCAAATTGTAATCACTAGATAATAATATTATTGGACTCATTGTTGGTGGATGTAGCCTAGGGATTAGGTGAACTACATTAAATCTTGGTGTCTTGTGTTCTCTTTGATGTGATCTACTATTTTCTAGTATTGGTTATATTTGCATGTAGCTATTATTTCTATTTGAGGTTAATCCTAACATCCTATAGTGCACATGAGACACACATACACATATGTGTACACTATATATTATATTGTATTTTGATGTTGCACCAAATACAACCTTAAAATTATCATTTGCACTTATGTAGTGTACATGCACAATATTGTGTGAGCACTATCGTGTGTGAGTATTTTGAAATGCATTGGAATCCACCAAGCCTAACATTTAAGTTTTCTTTGGAGATTGAACCCAAAGTTTTGGAGGATTCATACAGGTCTAAAATGTGTTTTCTAGCAAGGATACAAATAAACACAACCATTTTGTGTGCCCTTTATTAGGTTTACTTATGGTTGATTAATGATAAACTAGGATGACATGATATTGTAGGTCTCTATTTTAGCTATCTAACCATATGATTTATTTTTAATTTTGATTATATTAATCCTTTAATCTCTAATTGCTTTCAAATGTATGTCCATTTTTTCTCAAAAACTAACATGTAGCATTTTGGGCTTAAATTTTGACTTGTTCATCAAAAATTTCAACAAGTTATAGTTTAAGAAACCATACTTCATTCTACGTAGTTAAAAAAAACAATTTTCAATTTTTTGTTAGTTTTTGAATGATTTCTAAGGGGGCACAACAAATTTTTAATATTTTCATGATGTGTCCATTAAAAAAATTAATTAAAAAAAATATATACACTTAAAATTTAGTAGTAAAATTTGAGATAAACTACATGGTGTTAGCTAACTTCTCACTAAAATGATTAAACTATTTCAAAAAAGTGTTAACATTTTAGGAGGTGCACACCAAATAATATGCTATGTTTTGGTGTAGGAGCACCCAAGAATTTCTTGATCAATTGAAGTTTTTGTTTTGTGTGAGTGTATCTTTTAGGACTTTTTTTTTTTTCATTTTACATAAGGTCATGCGGACCATGGTAGAAGTACAATATAGTGTGAATTGAAGAGTCATAGGAAACTTGTAAGTGCAATTAGGAATCAACAAGATGTAAAAGCCCTTAATTGCACAAGGATGATGTTAATGTCATAATGAGGTAATTGGTGTATAGGATTGGTTAGGATGATGTTTTTTTTCCTTATTTGAGGTCTTTTGTTAGGTTTAGGAAGCATTGGAGAAAACACTTGCTAAAAAGAAAGATGTGAAAGTTGCATTGTGCAACTTTGTGACTTTGAAAAGTTGCTTGAGCAACATTGTCAAAAAGTTGTAACTCAATGGAAAAGAGCCCTAAGGGAAAAATAACCACCCAACCACCCTATGAAAGGCATTCCCTAGCCAGGATGTAGGGTTAGACACTTGTTGTATGGATATAGAAGTTCTAACATTGGAGTTGTGAAGTAATTGTAAGCAAATTTGTTCATTTTTTTATGATAGTAGTTAGTTAGAGGATTGAACTTGGTAATATAATACCTGGTGTGTGTGTGTGTGTGTGTGTGTGTGTGTGTGTGTGTTTGTGTGTAGCATAGATTTTTCATAATTTTTTGTGGCATTAGATAGGTATTTTCTATGTTTTTTCTTTCTTTTTGTAAATATCTTTGTTCTTGCACTATTGTTGGTCCTTTCCAAGCAATTGGCAAAGATGGAGGTCTAACTGGCTTTCCCACTATCCAATCTATACAACCTCTTGGGAATAGTGAGTAGAATCCATGTATATACAATTTATATAATCTTGTTCCCTTGAATGCAAGGAATTCATTTTTAAATTCTTTCCATAGCCGAGCCTGTGGTGAGTCTTGCTAAGGAAGACCAAGGTGCAATCAACATAACGTGTAAAGGTGGATAGATATAGCCATGATTGTAATTGGAGATTGAATATATGAGTATTTAAAAGGTATGATGAAGAGGGTGTGGTCATATCAATACATTTTATATCCTCACACTTCCCAACTTGTAGAATAGTCAGTTAGAGCCCTAAAACCCCTAAATTCACTCAAATTGAGTTAGGGAGCTATATGGAAAGTGGTGACCCCAAAACCCCAAAAATATTTGAGAGGTGGGAACATGATCCAAGAATTCTAATAAAATTTTTATGGTTTATTTGGAAGTATTGAGAGAAAATCCCTATTTTCTTGCTATAGGAGACCTAATTGGGGCTAGTAGCCTTTTAGGCCTATTTGTGAAGAATAGATGCAATCGGATGGAAAGATGAAACAAGTGATAATTATAACATGCCTAGATGGTTTATTTGAAATAATTGGTAGTATATCCACACTTATGCAAGTCTTAGTTCAATATTTGGAGGCTAAGAGCCTTTATGATGTTTTAACAGCTATAGTGAGTGAAGCAAGAATGCGTCAAGTTTTGACTTGATTGATCAATCTTTCTTGGTAGTTGGGTTGGCTAGAGAGGTGAGAGGATCCTTAGAATATTAATATCCTATAGGTGGAAAGTAGTGTGGAGAAGATAGCCTAAGAGTCTTGCAAGAAGACTAAGAGCATGAACTAGTGATTAGTTCATCCAACCTCTATATCATGTTTTTTCACCAAAAATAAGATTAATTTTGGTGCTCCCCTTTTTAAGGCCCTTAAAATTCACCATTTAAAAAAAAATAGAAACTAAATTTAGAAGAATACAACTTTTTTCTTGTCACATCTTGAAATTTTGGGTCTACCTATCTTCAATTTGTCATCAAAGAACAAGATTTTCTCATTTCTCAAAAAAAGTGGCATCTTAAGCTCCCTTTTTGGCCCCTTGTCTTTGTTATCTTACCTAGGATAGGGAGAGGGAGATAGTGAGGGTAGGGCAGGGGGGAGGGGGGGGAGAGGAGGGAGGGAGGGGAGGAGAAGGAGAAGAGGGTGAGAAACATGAGGTAGATGGAGAAGATAGAGTGGGAGAAAGATGTGATAGAGCTCAAGAAGGAGAATAATTAGGGGTTAATAGGAATAGATGGTGATGAAGGAAGGAAGATGAGAGAGGCTAAGACATTTATATATCTAGGCATTGATATATAGACATATATACATAAATTGGTATAACTATATACATATTGCATACATATGTAGTGTATATTAAGTGTACATGTGCATTTATTTTCAATTCTAGAAAAAATGATCATTCTTTTCAGAATTAAAAATGTATGTAAAACCTAAATTAAGAACAATCCATTTCTACTTATACATAATGTGACCACATTTATAGTGCTTAAAATACAATCACATAATGAACAAGTAGGAAATATTGTCTTAGTCTTACATTACCTAATTGAATTTTGAAATAGCTAGAAACACAATCATGTTATGGTTAGGTAAGAGGGTTGAATAATTCCCATAATATTTGAGAGGATTTTCCCCCTCCATGTCTCTCCCTTTACACATCATGTATTTTTCTAGGCTGATTTTTTAACTTCCTCATCATCAAGTTTACACATTGTTGGAAATATAAGAGGAGTAACTGAGAGGGGAGGGGTGAATCAGTTACCTCTAAAATAAATCCCAAATCCCTTAGATGTCAATACATAATATAAACTTCACTAAAATATTGTTTCTCAAAAAACACACAAGCACTCAATTAATACTGATAATATGTTATAACTTGGTAATCACTAAAATAACAACTATAACATAGTAAATTCTTAATATGAAAATATTATGATATTTTTTATTATTGACCTTACTTAACTTAGTGGCATACACATAAAGGAAATAGCATGAACACAAGTGACACCAAGATTTAAAGTGGAAACCCAATTTGGGAAAAACTACCAATTGCAACTAGTTATTGATTTTTGCTCTTCTGAATTAAGCCCTATTAGGAGCCAACCTTGTTAAAGGTTACAAAACACAGTATTATGTGTGAACCTATTAGAGGATTTAATCATCTGGTTATGATTGGCCTTGTTAGAGGTCTTTATACACTTCAATCTAGAAATACCATCTTGTTAGAGGATTTACAAATAGTTGTTAAGATAATTTTGTTAAGAGATTTAAATATTGCTACAATGGTTAGAGAGTAACAATGAGATGACTTGATTTCTTATGCAACTAAATTGCTGATCATAGATCTCAATTATTTCTTTTATACTTGATCATTCCTGATCAAATGTATCTTTGCAACTCCACAAGGATATTCTTCTTATCCTTCTAATTTTCTTCCTCTAAGCATCTTCTATTCTTCCATACACTTGCACACATTCAATCCTCAACTTGACCTTATACTTATACCTTATGTATTCTCAAGTTAGCTTGAGTGCATCTTAGAATAATTAATATCCATCACCTCAATTGTCTAGAACCAACAAACAAATCCATTAAGCTCAATATACAAAAACAAGAAAATCCTTTGTTAGCCAACCTTGCTTGGTAGCCACTAAATCAAAAATGACTTTTTTATATTAACCAAGTGAACTCGGTTAACACTACATCTTCAAAAAATTTCTTTGGTAATCGAGTGATCTTGGTCAATACTGGTTCCATCCAAATTTTCCTTCATTAACTAAGTGAGATTAGTTAACACTCAACATCTACAAACTTCTTTTTGACACTTGAGTGAACTTGGTAGACATTGTCTTCTAAACTAGACAAACACTGGAATGCTCAAAAGGAAGAAGAAATTGTCTTCATCACCCCAGTGAGCTTTAGCATACACTGATTGGAAAAGATATGAAATTTTGTGTAACATCAAAGACAATACAAAATTAAATTATTATTTTCAACAATCTCCCTCTTTGGCATTGATGGCAATACAGCATGTCATAATACAATAAATTTTAAGAGTAAAATAATAGTAGGGAAAATATCCTTAGTTTCATTCTAATTCTCATCCATGAGAACTCCCTCTATTGGTGTGAACTCCCTCTACCTTTAGTTTCTCCCTCTGTCAACTAACTTTTTCTTCAACATCTTCTTCTGATAGAAAACTCTGCCTTTTTTATATCAAAAAAATTTCTTATTCTTTAACATCTTTCATAGGTTCTCCCTCTTTGATATCTTGAAACAAAATTTATGTGAAAATTATATTCTCTCTCTTAATAAAATTTGTGATATTACACAACAAAATTCTCCTTCTTTGACATCTCATGCCAAAGATAATATTTAGTGAATATCAATGTACCTCATGTATTGATTCATATGCAATCTATCCTTTCAATACTACATCAACACAACCAATCTTCAACATGCTCTAGTTGATGCATCACTAAACTTCATTTAGTGAGCTTAAGATAGGGGAATAACCACTAACTTTCCTCTAAGATAAAAGAATTCATCCTTAGGTAATGGCTTAGTGAACGTATCTCCAATTTGTTTTTTAGTGTTCACATATTCCAATATTACGTCTTTATCTTGCAACAATTCTTTTAGAAAATGATATTTTATCATAATGTTCTTGGTCTTGGTATGCATCATAGGATTATTTGATATATTAATTTCACTAGTATTATTAGAGAAGATAACCACTGGATCCTTGATCTCTACCT
Source organism: Cupressus sempervirens (assembly GCA_028749045.1). Taxonomy (NCBI): domain Eukaryota; kingdom Viridiplantae; phylum Streptophyta; class Pinopsida; order Cupressales; family Cupressaceae; genus Cupressus; species Cupressus sempervirens. The sequence continues at coordinate 751,263,703 of CM053784.1, forward strand.
TCATACTTGCCAACAGTTGTTTGAACCAAACAACATTGGAGCAATTGACTATTTTTGCCACATACTCTGCCTTTGTTGTAGACTGAGAAATATATTTTTTCTTTTTACTTGTCCAAGATTCTATTATTTTAATGAAATAATTCTCCACCATTGGTTCTCTTCCTATCATCAACACTTCCTTCCCAATCAACAGCTGTGGAAGCTTTCATATGTAAATTACCTCATTTCTTGTACTATAACCCATAGTCTTCAATACCCTTTAGATACTTCATGATTCTCTTGATTTCCATCATATGATTTTCTTTAGGATTCATTGAGAATATTTCCACCATATCAACTACTAATTCAATATTAGGCCTTGTATGCACTACATATTATAGTTTTCCAATCATTAATCTGCATGTGGTCTAATCTACCTCCTTGGAATCATCATTTTTGAAAAGATTATTTGTAGTAGACATAGGTGTTACAACTAGTCTTGAATCTTCCATTCCAAAATTTTTTAGTATCTCCTTGATATATTTGGATTGAGTGATGTAGATATCATCTTTCTTCTATTGAATCTATAATCCAATAAATAATTTTATCTCTCCAAATATGGACATATCAAATTCTTTAATCATCTCTTTTGAAAAGGCTATGCACACGTCATCATGTCCAGTAAATAATGTGTCATCCACAAAGATTTCTACCAATACAATCTTCTTGTCTGGTCCTTCCTTGATATATAGGCTAATGTTATCATTTTTCCTCTGAATACCAATCTTCATCAAGTAGATATGAAGTCTTTCATACCAAGCTCTAGGATATTGCTTGAGACCATACAATGCTTTGTGCAATTTAAAAACTATATCATTTTTTCTAGGATCAACAAAACCTTCAAGTTGTTCAATGTAAACTTCTTCTTCAAGAATTTCATCCAAGGATGCAAGTTTCACATCTATTTGATAAAATTTAAATTCTCTATATGCAACATAAGAAAATAGAGCTCTACACCCTCTAATTTTGTAACAGGAGAAAAAGTTTCACCATAATCAATACATTCTTCTTTAGAATAACCTTTTCATACTAACCTTTCTTTGTTTTAGGAAAATTTTCCATCTTCATTCAACTTATTTCTAAATGCCCACTTTTTGCCAATTACATTCTTATCCTTGGGTTTAGGAATAAGAGTCTAGGTCTTATTTTTCTCTATTTTTTCTATCTCTTCATTCATAGCTTTAATTCTACTTTCATTATCCAAAGCCTCTTTAGCTAATATAGGTTTAAATTAGCAAGAAAACATGTACTTTTTAATTTGTTTCTTATCATTGTACCATCTAACTTGTCTCCAATGATCTAATCAGGTGAATCGTGCCTTCTAACATATCTAGCTAACATAGATACTTTGGATTTAGAACTAGTTTCACTAGCCTTACTATGATATTTTGTATCAAGCATGGGTCCCACTATCTATGACTTAGGTCCTTTAGACTCTGTTTACTTTGGTTGTAACTCAGTAGCCTCTGATTGTGACTCAGGTCCTTTAGACTATGACTTAAGTTGCACTAGTTGTAACTTGGGTGCTTCTCAAGATTTTGGGGACTTAGGAGGTGAGGCCTCCTAATTTTTAATTAGATTTGGCAATGTATTAGGTTCAAAGTAAACAAACCTTTTGTAATCCTCAGGTTCTTTGTTGCTCTCTTCTTCTCCCTTTTTTGAAAACTCATCAATTCTCACATGTACATTTTATATGATCTTATGAGGATAAATTCAAACATTTATATGCTTTATTTCTACTCAAGTATCCTAGGAAAATATACCTTCATCACCTTTGATGTCAAATTTACCTTTCCTAGTCTCTTTCAGAATATGACATTTGCTACCGAATACTTTCAAGTAAGTTACATTGAGTTTGTAGTCATACCATAGTTCATAAGAAGTTTGAGTTGAGTCTTTCTTTAGTTTTACTATATTCAAGGTATACACTACAATACTGATTGCTTCTTTCCAATATTTGATTGCAACATTATTTTCTATCATCAAAGTTCTTGTACAATCCATGATGGATATGTTCCTCCTTTCAACTATACCATTTTATTGACATGTACCAAGGGCTGATACTTGTCTTTTGATTTCTCTTTTAGTGTAGAATTGATTGAATTTATTAGAGATAAATTCACCACCTCTATCTGACCTCAAGCACTTCAGCTTCTTTCTAGTTTCCTTTTCCCCTGTTGCCAGATACCATTTAAACTTTTGAAAAGCTTTTGACATCTCTTTCAAATACATTACATTTATCATTCTAGAATAATCATCAACAAAAAGAATAAAATACTTATCTCCACTATAGATTTCTATTCCAATAGGTCCACATAAGTCTATATGAACTAGTTCCAAGATTTCTTTTGAATGATAGTTCTTGCTTTTGAAACTTGTCTTCCCCAACTTACCAATTTGACATTTTTTGCATAGGCCCATATTAGGTTTCCTCGGACTAGGAATAGCTCTCACTTTTTTGTTTTTTCTTATCTTGATCAGATTATCAAAGTTTGCGTGACGTAGCCTTTTATACCATAACCAACTTTCTTCTACTTGAGTAATGAAACATGAACTTTCATTGATATCTATGTAGAATAAATTACCTTTGGTTTGTTTACTAGATCCAACTCAATTTCCTTTTCCATCTAGCAACTTGGCCTTCCCATTCATGAATTCTACCTTAAATCTAATTTTATTCAACTAAGCCACACTTAGTAGATTATGCCTTAGTCCTTCAACCCAATAAGCATTATCACTTCTAAGTTCATTGCTTAGTGAGATACAACCTTTTCCCTTTATGCAACACGGTTCATTGTTTCCAAATCTCATACCTCCACCATCATAATGTTCCATATGCTCAAACTTTGTTTTGTCACTAATCATATGATGTGAGAAACTACTATCAATAATCCATGTATCATTTTTGTTGACATGAGAGATAAGTGCCATTTTATCTCCCTCGTCATCAAATTCATCTTTTACAACAATATATTCCATTTTTTCATCTTCACTACTATCTGAATCTTTAGCCATAAAACAAGATTTCTTACCATTTTCCTTGTAGTCCTTGAAGTTCTTAAAATCCTTCTTGCCTTTATATTTTTTTTTCCTTCTTTTCATCTTTGTCTTCTCTATTTGGAGATCTTGCAGCAATGTGTCCAACTTCTTCACAAGAGAAATAGACCAAAGGAATCTTGCCTTTGTACTTTCCTTTGCCTTTGGGATACCTTCTTGCAAGTAATGCTTCAATGGCTTCAAGGCCACTGTCTAAACTAGCTTCATCTTCACTTTCAAATTATTTTTTTTTGGACTTTTGGTAGTGCCTCTCCCATTTGATTTTTGTAAGTCATCCTAATGGATGTAACCTTGTTGATCTCTCCTTAAAAAAGGATGATGATTGTGACCATGAGTGGTCTACACCATTGAGGTAATTTGGATTTATGTTACTATATCAGTTGCTTCAATTATGATGTCTTAGATGGTTCACTAAGGTTTGTGCCAGTGGTTACCAAGATCAATGTGGTATTATGAGGTTGTTCCATGATTACTCTAAGATGTGTGCAGATATTGCATGTGTATTATTATCGTGCTACACTGGACTGGGTTCCTATAGCAATGGTTAGTCATGTTTATGACAATGTTTTCTTATGTGTTTCAAGTGCCTTTTAATGTTGTGTAAACTACCATTATTAAATGCTTCAATAATTAGAAATGGATTGTCCATGTTGGATTCATTGGTTATGTGTTGTAGATATCTACTTTGTTATTTTGATCCTAGAGATACTTTTACTCATGTTATGTTTTACATTTGAGATGACTTGAGGGTCGGATGTTATATTTTGATTTCAGTATCATAGATGTTAGACTACTATGTTTTTTCATTGATCATATTGCATGATGATGCCATTTTGAGATGATAGTGTGTTTTATAATGATATCTAGTTATTCAATATTTGGACATATCTCTGATTATGTTATGTGATGAATTTAATGCTATGGTTATTTACTTCATTCCTGCATTTTTATTCTTTATGTGGACATGAGTGATGTAAATGAATTATTTTAGTATAATTAAATAAATGGTTAAATTAGGTGATTTAATGCATTTATTGCTTTGGCTATGTTATATATGCAATTGCACTTGATTGTTTTATTTATTGCTTCAGCTATTCATATTTTACCAATGTCATCCCTATATGATCAATGTATCCTTATTTTAATTTCTTAATTAATCCTTTAGTGATTATTTAAAAATTTGAATTCATTTGCATTATGTGATTAGACCAGTAAGCGTGTCTATGCATTTAGAGTTTCACATTGTCACAAAAGTTGTTAAGAAAAATTTTATGTTTTTGGATTTTAGGCTTTTAATTGATTTATTTTAATTCTTGGAAGCTTTGTAATAGATGAATTCCTATTACTAGGAATAACCTATTTTCATTTGGGTCAATTCAAGGTATAACTAGGTTGGTTGGTTATTTTCCCTAATTGATTATTTACTCAAAATTGAATAAGTATCCAAAAAGGAATTTAATTCCTCACTTCTCACTTTTGAATTAGAAATTTTGAGAGTAAAACCCAAAATCCTCTTCATGAGGATTTACTATTTTGTTTTTTGTGGGAGCTACAAGTGTGGGATCGTCATGAGATTGGTCTCATGGATCCAGCTTTGGAAGACCTTGGATTACCACAATTTTTGGCTACTTCTGTGGGATTTTTATTTTATGGTTCAACTTCTTATTTTGCCCTTTTGGCTATGAGGTAGGACTTGTTGGACTAACTGCCAATGTTTCCCTTTGAGATTCATGACATGGCTTAACCACCTCCTATGTTCTATAAATCTAGTTTTTGTATCCAGAATTAACAAGTCTAAGCACATTTCTATTAAGTATCATATGTTGAAAGAAAAAGTTGCAGAAAAGAAAATCAGATTAGAGTATGTATGCATTAAAGAGTAGATTGCCGATATATTCATTAAGCCTCTTCCCAAAGAGACTTTCAAGTATTTGTGAGGTATAATTTGGGTTATGCCCCTTCCTACATCAGAGTAAGAAGAGGCACATTCTAAAAAGTTGAGGTTACAAAGTTGGATTTCTGCATTTCAAGATGCTAAAATGATGGAAGATGAATCTGTAAGAACATATATAGGTAGGATATCAAAAATAGGTATTAAAGCTCAAGGAGGAACCAAAGAAGATGATGAGGTTATATGGAAGATATTGAAGACTCTGACATCACCATTTAAGTTATCAGTTTAGATGATATCATTGTTAATATCATGCACCAAATATTTCAAGACGAGATTCAAACCTATGACCAAGCTCTAATACCACTTGTTAGAAATAATAGTCCACCAAGATAATTGAGGGGAGGGGGGGGGGGGGGGGGGTGAATTATTTATCCAAAAATTAAAACATTTATCTTCCTTAAAAAAATTTAACCATTCAACAAAATTAAACAAAAACCATAATAAGATGCACATAGATAATTACACTAGATATGTTGACTAGGGAAACCCTTGATCAAAGGGAAAACCCCAGTGGGAATGATGCCCACAAGAAGATGTACTAATATAAATATATGTTGTTAGAGGATGGACCTTGTTAGGAGTCTATTACAAAATTTAGTACAATAATTCCTTGTTAGGAGACTTTGAATCCCTATTAGGATATTCCAACCCTATTAAGAGTTGTGGTATAACGTATGTAAGATGAGCCCATTGCCCAAACATGCAATTTCAACTACAAGAAGAACTCACTACTCAAAAAAGTAATTTACTATTACCTTTCTTTTTCCTCTACTCTTTCCTCTATCCTGTGAATTGAACCAATCATTGTCAGACCTTGTAGACTAGGTCATAGATCTTGGATCCAAATATCAAACCTCAGATCACTTAGCAAAACCTCGACAGTGAAGTTTCCTTCACTTCTGCATTGCTCTACGCAACTTCACGTTCCACACTCTCTATTGCTTATCATTGATCATAAAATCATATCATCTCTAATCATGATAAAGGAAAATGTTCTTTCTTTATGTGAAGTTCACAAAAAAATTCCCTAAATCAACAGTTAGACCTTCTTAATTAATTATCATAGGACCACATTAAGAACATGCTACACTTAGCGATAATATTAATATTCCACCTTGCAAATTGAATAAATTTCCATACATGCAATATTATGATAAGCAAGGTTAGTCATGTCATATTCATGACCTCAACCTCAATCCTCAAGATATTAACTTTGCTAAGAGATATAACAAGTTTACTAGAACATGCCTCTATAAACTCTATCTTAGAATAGACATCACCAAAACTTACATAACTTCTTCTAGACTTATCCTTTCTTCTTCTATTGTTAACTAAAAATACTAGATACTCATAAGTATCTCTCATAACTTTGGATAGTTATAATTCTCAACTAGCCATCTGTACTAACTTGATCTTTCTACGATACTTCTATCACATAACATAGAAAACTACTATGTTGACATCAATGAAAAAATTAGTCACAAATGTAACATATCATCATAGTAGTACTCCCCATAGGAATATCATTAAAATTCATGCTTCCAACCAATATTTCAATAATCTCCCCAATCTTCCAATAGGGTTCTCCCATTTTATTGTTTCTTATTTGTTTCTACTTCTAGTTTTGGTAGTCATCTATTAGGAGGCTGAGAACTAGTGTTCCCCTCTATTTCTATTTGCTAGTTATACTCAATTGGTTGGGTATAAACATTTTCCCTATTTTTAGGATGGGGGTTTGTGATTTCACACTATTATGCTGGTCATTTTTTCATATGATTTCTGAACCCAAATTTTATTATATTTTTGGGGTTTTCATGCCCAAAGACAAAATGGGTTTTGATTCTAAAGTTTTCTAGTTTTTGGGGTTTTTACCTCATTTTGTGTATTGACTTATTTTCTCAAGTTTTCTTAGCATGAGCTTGGTTGTGGACTTGGATCATCCATTTGGATGTTAGTCAGACCATTTTTTCACTTTTATATTTACATTGGGATGCGTGTTATATCTATATTCCTGATATTGTGTTCAGTTGAGTGATTTTATACCTAGTGTTATTGTTTCTTTTGGACCTTTGTTATTGTTTCATGGGCACTACGATTCATTTAGAATACATGCTCTTGGATTGAGGCTAGTTGAGTGAGTTCATGATGTTTGGTCTTGTTGCATCACTAGGATTTGTTTAGAATCCATACTCTTGGATTGAGGCTAGTCGAGTGAGTTCATGATGTATGATTTTTTTGTTTATTGGGATTGGTGTAGAATCTATCCTCTTGAGTTGTTTTCAGTTGAGTGATCTTTTTCTTGTGTTGTCATACAATCCTTGTGTTATGATCTTCATGATGGTGGTGCACCACAAACAACTATGTCTATATACATTTGTTAGGTGACTTGCAAGGCCTGATCTTCTGTGGACTTGCCAGAAGTTATGATCATTAGGGTTGGGTTGGGACTTTGCATGTCTACGGGCACTCATCATTGTATGAGAATGGGTAGGGTAGGGTAGCATATGGAGGGGGCTTCTGTCTCATAGCCTGGTGATCATGGAGCCATAGGTTATCAGAGGGAGCTTTAATCAAGTGATAACTAAATAAAATGTGTGAGTGGTAATAAAATTTAAGATAGTAAAATAGTGCTTCAGTGTGTGAGCCTTCCATTGGGAAGTTGAGTCCACACAAATCTAAGCTTGGGCTTATCAATGCCAAGTGACTCTCCATGATGTTAGCCCCTACTTAGTAGCCCATTGTGTGTCTAACTAGGACCTATATTTTATGTATTGTCTATGTTCTTGGTTTTAGTCATCATACTATTTGGCATGAGTGTTAGCCATAGACATTTTGGTTTTTGTGTGTTTGTGGTTGGACCATTATCTCCATCAACATGACAATAGTGGACCTATAGGTTTTACATGGTTAGGAGGCATAGCTACCTATACCACTACTAGGGACCAGTGTATAGAGACAGTTTTTTGTCCTAGTATGACCATTGCTGGATGTTTTCACTTGATACTTTAGGTTCTAGAGTATGCTTTCTTGTGATTTGTGCTTTCATTGGAACGCTTGGATATCATGTTTAGATAATGCTAGTTATTTAATGCATTTCTATATTATGATATTTAGCACATGATTAGATTATTTGGATTGCTTCACTGGCATATCTATTGCTTATTGGTTTAGCATGTTAGATTTCCTTATTCTTATGTTGTAGCATGTTTTAGTAGTGACATCCTCATAAGATAGCACCAACGATTTGGTTGGTAGTTTGAGATGTTACGCGCAGGGGATGGCTAGGATCCATGATGGTCTTATGATGCTATTAATGGTTAGGAGGAGCCATGTACTTAGTTTGGTTGCTCAATTATTGTGATTTTATTTATGTACATTGCAATGTTGCTTCTGTACATTTTGATGTTGCTTTTATTTATTTCTCTTCACTGCTACTTTAGATAGTTAGATGCAGATCCATCTAGTAGCTATTGTTTTCAACTATTTATACCTCAAACTATAGATCTAGTACTCCCCAGTGTGGAGGAAATTTATTTCCTATCTTTTTTTCTTTATGTTTTCTGGCTTGCTGATTTATATCCTCATGCAAAGTTGTAACTTCTTGCCTGAGAATGGAAATGTTCATGTGGTGTGTTGGGTTTCCTTACGTAGCTTGTGGTGAATCCTCTCATGAAACCCCACACTAGTTTGGGTTTTTTGGCTACTGGACCAAGCATGTCCTCGCATGAGATGGTGTTTCCTCATGTAGCTAAATGTAATTTCTCATGTGAAGAGGTACTTCCTCATACAAAACTGTCAATTGTTATTCTCCCATGCCAAAAATAGGGGGGCATCTCCACTATTTTTTAGAGAATGCGATTTGGACTTTGGAGTACCCTTTAGCAATGTTAGTGGTTCCATGATCTGACATATCAATGATTTTGTGTCCTAATCTCATCTTGGGTTTCTATTCTTTAGTTTGGTTGTGTCAGTTAGGTTGTAGCATTTGGAGACCCGTTGGTTGCTGGGATTGTTGGTGAAGTCTTCTATTGCGATATTTGCAATCCCTATATGATGTTTTCATGTGCATTCATACTTGTAAAAAAATAATCTTGGCTTATATTGAATCCTTGTTGCAAGGATCTCTGGGTAGGGTAATACACTTTTTACCTTTCTTCTTGAGTGATAACTTAGCTTCAAATGTAGACTCAAGATTTCTAGAACTAGGAGTATAATTATCATAGTTATCTAGCTCAAATGTAGACAATCTTCTAGGAAGAAGGGTTTTGAATACCTTTCTTACCACTGTCACATCTTCAATTGTCCCTCCAGAGGCTTTGATAGCACTAGCACTAGCATTGATTCTCTCAACATATTTTACAATGTTTTCATCCTCTCTCATCTTCTTCTGATCAAACTGACCTCTCAAGATTTTTGCCTTGGTTCTTTTCACATTATCATCACCTCCATAGATATCATTTAATTTGGTCCACATGTCATGAGCAGAAGCACATCCTTTGACTTCATTAAATACAACATAGTTAAGAGCTGATGCAATGTCGATCATCATAATATTATGATTTTTCTTTTTAGAAATATGTTCCATATTCAATATTCTAGTAGGAGCCTTATAAGTATTTTCCAAATATTTCAAACTAAATAATTGATGGTTTCCAAGTGAAACTTCATAATTTCTTGCCATACCTCAAAGTTATCTCTGTTCAACTTTGGAATCTCTCCTTTGTAAGACATCTTGATCTTTAGCTTAGGTCCTTGAAACCTTCTTTGCAAGCACCAAGAAGCTCTAATACCAATTGTTGGAAATATAAGAGGAGTAACTAAGAGGGGAGGGGTGAATTAGTTACCACTAAAATACATCTGAGATCCCTTAGATCTCAACACAAAATATAAACTTCACTAAAATATTGTTGCTCGACAAACACACATGCACTTGATTAATACTAATAATACATTGTAACTCAGTAATCACTGAAAAAATAATTATAACTCGATAAATTCTTAACATGAAAATCTTATGATCTTATCTATGATTAACCTTACTTAACTTAGTTTCATACACATAAAGGAAATGGCATGAACACAAGTGACACCAAGATTTAATATGGAAACCCAATTTGGGAGAAACCACCAATTAAAACTAGTTACTAATTTCCACTCTTCTAAAGTGAGCCCTGTTAGGAGCCAACCCTATTAAATTTTACAAAACACATTGTAAGGTGAGACTATGTTAGAGGATTTAATCACCCTATTAGGAGTGGTCTTATTAGAGGTCTTTAGACACTTCAATCTAGAAATGCCACCTTGTTAGAGGACTTAGAAATAGTTAGATCACTACTACAATGGTTAGAGAGTAAGAATGAGATGACCTAATTTCTAATTCAACTGATTATTGATTGCATATCTCAATTTTGGCTTGTATACTTGATCCTTCCTGATCAAATGTATCTTTGCAGCTCCATAAGAATATTTTTCTTATCCTTCCAATTCTCTTCCCCTAAGTATCTTCTATTCTTCCATACCTTTGCACACATTCAATCCTCAATTTGACCTTATACTTATACCTTATGCATTGTCAAGTCAATTTGAATACATCTTAGAATAATTAATATTCATCACCTCATTCAACTAGAACCAACAAACAAATTCATTAAGCTCAATATGAAAAAAAATAAAAAAATAAAAATCTTTTTTTAGTCGACCTTGCTCGATAAACACTAACTCAAAAATGATTTTCCCATGTTAACCAAGTGAACTCAATCAACAATCCATCTTCACAAACTTTATTTTGTAACAAAGTGAGCTCAGTTAACATTGTTTCCATCCAACTTTTCCTTCATTAACCAAATGAGCTCAATTAACACTTAACTTCAGAAAAAATCTTTTTGATGCCCATGTGAACTTGGTAGACAATGTCTTCTAAACTAGACAAACATTGGAATGCTTGGCAGACATAGGAAACTGTCTTCATCACCCAAGTGAGCTTGGCATACACTGACTAGCAAAGATATGACATTTTGTGTAACATCAAAGACAATACACAATTAATCATTTTTTTTCAACAATTGGCTATCTATAAAATTACCACCATACTAATAATGTAACTTTTTCTATTTTTGGAAAACATCAGCACAATAAGTTACTATAATTTTCCTCATCAATGGCTCCATAGTTCTCAAATATTTTTAACAACTTACATATTACTATTCTATGCTTGAGTCTATGTACTTCTAAAAAAAACTTTTCATTTTTTAGTATTGTCATGCAAGTTATGCCCAAGACATGAACATAGAGTTGATTTCAGGTTGCAATCACTTCAAAAAATCATTAAAAAAAAAAGAGTCAACCAAAACTTACAAAATATTACATGCAACTTCTAATTCTTACTATTTCCTATCATTCTACCAAAGGCTTTTTTTTTTAATAATAAATATGGATGATAAACTACATAGAATATAGTATGTTGTGTTTTCCTAAAAAATAGCAAGAACGAATTTTCATGCGTAGCAGATTTGATCCCATCATATCTATTTTTTGAAAAATTTAGTAGTTTATAAATTATATTTAGAGTGCTACAATTCTTTTTTTTGCACATCACCTAATTTTGAGTACATGACTCTCATAATTGTCTTTGAAGTTTAAGTTTATTGAAAATTTAGAAGAAAAAAAAGTGGGCACTTACACTCATCTTTTTTCACACCATCTCATTGCATTTACCCTATTACATTTGTTTCACATTGATTGATGTGTGATATATGAATGATTGCATTAGCAATATAAACTCTTGGCGAGAAAAATAATGATGATAAATTAATGATAAAAGGGTATAAGTTCAAATTATATATCACTATTGCAGTGAAGAAATTTGAGAATTTTGCAGAGCTTGTGAGTGATTCATAAATAGATCAAGTATAGAGGTCAAATTTAGATTAATTATTTGTGAATCTTGTGTCACCATATTGAAAATATTGAAAGGGATAAAATTGGAGGAATTTGAGCATATGAAGACCAAACAATTGGAAGTAAGGTTATTGATTGAAATATTGTTGAGAGTTCAAGCCTTGTGTTTGTATATTAGGGATAATTTCCTTGAATTATAAAGGATTATTTATTTCATGTTGATTTAGTTCAAGGATGAAATTTTCTTTTTAGACAAACCTAGTATAGTTACAATTGAGGTAATGGAGGATCTCACTAGATTGTGAAGTGTCAGGACTCATCTAGGAAAGAAGTCAGTGAAATACAAGGATGTGTAGGAGTTGAATGACATCAACAAAGATCAACATGCCTTATTGATTGACACATTTTTTAATCTACTAGAAAGGTATGTTTCCTATGCCATCACATAAAAAAAATTCTTTCACAATCATAAAGGTATTGGGTAAAAAGAACAATTGAGTGTTGTAGTTTAGGTTAGTTGGGACCATTCGGCCAAGTTACACTCGATTGAGATGCACTCAATTGAGTTTCACTTGGTCAAGTCCACTTAACCACCATTTGGTGCCAAAATGGCCAAGGTCAATCAGTTGAGTGGGACTCGATCGAGTGCTCCTCAATTGAGTATCCCAAGGCCCATGGATTTGGGTTCAAGCTCTCTAGCCCACTATTTGTGCATAGAGGGGCTAGAAGCACAATAGAAGAGGGCTTAGGGGGAAATCGACAAAGTTGAGGTAGGTTTTTTGTTAATTCTAAATTTTTTATTATTATTTTATTTGTTTAAACTTAGTACTATAAAAGTTTAAAATTAGTTTTTATATTTGTAGTTAATCAAATATATTAACAAATATGAAATGTACCTAAACTTATTTAATGTATTTATAAGATGTCCTCATTTAAAATCTATACTTAATTAAATATAGTTATAATGTTAATTTTAATTTTTATTAGCTAGGAAAAATAAAGGTTTAAACAGTAGTTGTATTAAAGTTACAAAACCATTAGGAAAACTTGAAATTTTAAGCATTAGTCATATTAATTAGGAAAACTTGGAATTTTTTATTTTGTCATATTAGTTAGGAAAACTTGAAAGTTTGACACCTATATATATAAGCTATCATCATTCTACAAGACCCAACCTATTGATGCGTGATGAAAACTATCCTCTAACTATAACAACACAAATACAAATAAAACATTGTAAAGACTTCGTAGACTTCTGAATTGACATTTAAATTTCAACAGTATAATTAAATTTATTTCTCTTCAAATCAAAAAGTATAAACTATACATTTTTTCCCATTCACAACCTCTCGTCCCCTCTAATTCCCATATAATCTCTCTATCAATTTTGAACCTATCTTTATCATTGGTCACTCTTGGCCATTTTCTTCTACTATGCAACCCCAAGATTAAAAAAGATCACTGTTTCTCCCATATTTCCACTCCTTGAATGCCTCTTCTCTCTTTTGATTTCCTATTTAAACTACGTGTATGAAAAACTTAAATGCTAGAAAACATTTGAAACCTTTCACTCTCTCCTCACTTTCTTTCTCATCAAATTTTCTCTCCCCACTTAATTTTAGGTCTGTTTCCTCACTCTATTCTCTCACTCACTCTCCTTAAGTTAGATATTTCTCCTTGAAATTTTTCTTTCTCCTAACTCACTTTCCTTGAGAGCTCTCTCTCTCTCTCTCTCTCTCTCTCTCTCTCTCTCTCTCTCTCTCTCCACATTCTCTCTGATTACTTGTAGATCTCAATATTTCTATCCTTGAAATTATTTTCTCTCTTCCCTCACTTTCATCTCTCCTCATCTCTCTCAGGTCAAGTTTTTTCTCTTCTCACTCTCTTTCATGTCTCTCTCCTCATTCTCTCTTTGCTCAAGTTTTCTCTCTTCACTCTCTTTCAAGTGTCTCTCCTTAATTTCTCTCTCCTTATTCTATCTCTCACCTCACTTTCTTTTGGGCCTCTCTCCTCACTTTCTCTATCCTTGAAAGTGTTCTCTCTCCTCGCTAGATCTCCCCTCACTTTCTCTCTCCTCACCCTAGCCTCACTTTAACATTTTTATTTTATATATTTGAAGCATATAAATGTAAAAAATTATGTTTTAAATGTTCATGTGTCTTAAGGGGATATTTGTATGTTTAATTTAATCATATTAAATTCAATAACTTCTATTATTTTAAAGTTATATTGTGTTTAATTTTAAAGATTATTTGAATGTATGTATTTTGAATGATGTGATTTAAAAATTTATGTACACACATATACATGTTCTTGTATTAGATTGGACAATTTTATTAAACATTGGTGCTCAAGCATCACACACTTTATCTCTAAATTTCACTCTTTAGAGTATGGTGACTCGTAGACATGATGTTGTCACAACATTGTGTGATGCTCTAGATAAGTTAGAGTGGATGTTGGAAAATATTGATGTCCTCCCCTAATATGGAGAGACTATATTCTATTACAACTAAGCTTTTGAGTATGATTCACAAGATTGATTCATACAACCCTTATGATGATTCATCCATTGAGACATTTTATCAGATGTTAGCTCACAGAGTCACATGATCTATGAGATTTAGCATTGTAGATGAAAATGTGTCGATAGAGATTGTTAAGAGAATATTATTCCCTGATTGCTTAAGCATGTGTATAGTGAGACCATATCGAGAGATAACATATTAGGATGCCCTTGTTGTCCCCTTCATATATCCTAGATGGTTGGTGTCACATCATATGCATCTAAAAAAGGATGAGGTGGCCCTTTCTTTCTGTAAACAATTGTATGTAAAATTTTATTTCAATTTTGATGTGGATTATATGGACTATCTAATACATGCAGGCTAGGGGAAGGCTCAATTTAGGGATAATTTTAGATCACCTGACCTATAACATCCCCCTAATAAGAGGCCTTTTTTGGGTCAAAACCTTTTGTTTCTTCCAAAAGGTTTGGAGGCATATATAGGAGCAAGAGATTATGTAGCTAAGGATGCTCATGTGGATTTGTACTCTAGCATTGCATCCATCGCAACTCAGGTTAATTATGTTTTATATGATTGTGTTGGTACGTATATGCTACAATCTTAGACCACTCCAATTTTTGATCCATCATATCCACTTTCTGATCCATACATTCATTATGATCTTCCTACACCATATGAGATAGTACAACTACCTAGGATTTTTTACACATGATTTGCACTATTCTAGTCAAAGATCTCATTGAGGCATATTAGACTATTAATATGTTCCATGGGGTCAATCTAATTGATTATCCTAACTTCATTAGAGAAGTAGTTAAGAGATCCTCTATGGCAGTAGCTAGGCATATAGAGATGTAGGGGCCAATAGTTCTAGGCAAGAGAACATTTTTATATGTCTTAAAGCTTTTAGATGACCTCCAAAGTAGAAATCTCTTGAAATATAGTCCACAACTCCTAGAGTATAGTTTACAACTCCTTATCTTTAGCAAAGACTAGCTACAACATTCTAATTAAGGACTATATTTTCATCTCTTCTTATGGATGAAGTCATTCATCCTTGTGCAGTCTCCATGCACTCTTATTAGTCATCTAATATTGGACATTCATTCCAAGTATGAAACCATATATGGATTAAAAAATCTATGTCAAATACTTATATGAATCCATCTCTTTGATCCCTAACCTTTTGTCTCTAACCCATAATACATCTCTCTCTAACTCCTAACCCCATCTCACTATCTCTAACCCCCTAATCTCTCTCTCACACATACACATTCTCTCTCTCTGCCCAATCACCTTCTCTGTATCATATCCTCTAATCCTTCTCTCTCTCTCTCTAACTTCTATCACTAAAATCAAAATATATTATAGTTAAGTTTTATTTATATATTATACAATATTAATTAAATTGAACTTAAATTTCAATTAGATTTTTATTTAAAGACTGATTTAATATGTTTTGATTAAGTTAGTTTGGCATCTTGTGGTAGTGATTCTAGAGAGGTCATTAGATCTCCTCATAGATCTACTAATACTACCTAGGATAGGTAAAACAATTTTAATGAGACTCTTTAGCACTTACAGAGAACACTCAATTCCATTTATCATAGTTTGCAAGCTTCACCTACCCTACAACATAGGGACAAGGTGACTGCAATTAGAGATGAGTTCATCAACATAATCAACACTATACATGATTTTAACCCCAATGATAGTTTTAGTTTGGAAACATTGTCTAATACTCTCTCCCATAGAGTTAGTGGTGGTATAAGGTGGAGAGAGAGATAAATGATTTGGTCTTTATAGATAATGTAAAGAGCATGTTCCCACAATGTTGATTTTTTAAAATAGAAAAAGGGTACCATGCTACAATGTGTACAGGCCCATTGGTTTCTCCCTTTATATATCCTCATTGGTTGGTTGCAAATCACATGTAGCACCAAAAGGATGAGTTCCCCATGTATTTCTGTAAACAATTATTTGTAGAATTTCATTTACATCATGAAGTTGATTATACATAGGGTAGGTTTTTTCGATGAATTCAGCCACCTTGATGCTTTGTCAACCATTCATAAATGATAATTGATTCGTTCAAACCTTTTGGTAATGCCAAAACATTTGGACTTAGCTATAACTAGAGATAGAGTGTTAGATGATACCCAAAGAGATGTGTGTGAGAGGATCACCATTATTGTAACCTAGGTGCATGAGATGTCTACTAATTAACAGCATAGATACATGACACAGTCACACTCAACATCTTCAATTGGAGATACATCATCAAGATGACATACCATATCCACTAGACACATTGGTAGAGTTTTTAGTAGATTGTTTGAGGGCTATGAGCACATGTCTCTCTACTGATCTTCTTGTATCCTATTGATCTATTTACTTGTTAACTAGATAACCTCTCAATGAAGCTCCATCATATGTGACTGGCATCATCAATGGTATATTGAGGCATAAGGTAGTGAAGGCTAGGAGGACATACATATAGAAGCTACAACTTCACCGCATACTACAGTTGGTGAGGATGAAATCCCCTACCTAGGTAGTTTTAGATCTCCCTTCTTACCCACTATGGTGATCACTATTCACAAACATGCTCATGAATCATTTTCTCTATTAGATTAAATAATTAATTATTTATTATTTATTCTATTTACTTAAGCTTACTTAGGTTAATGCATTTATTTAATATTTAGTAGTAAATAGTTGTAGTGATGAGTTGTTGACAACATGGGAGTTTGTTCCCTTCTAGCATGTTCCACCTTTTTGGAAGTGTTCTTAGTTGTCAACCTTATCTTCTACCACTTTCCAGCTTGTTCTACAATCTTCCATGAGGCCTTTATATTTGATCTCTCTCATTGTATCTCACAACTCAATTTCATTGTAAATACATTTTCATTGTTTTGCAATATGTTCTCTCCCAAGTCTATTTAGGGTTTTTCCAAGCTCCACCTCTTCCCTTTTGGTTTCCCTTCAACAGGTTATTTGCATGCAGGTGATCTTGGTGAGCCGCGGAGTTGGATTTCATCAACTCCTACATTCTCTACATCCTAGATATTAAATTTAGTGACGCTAACCTAAGTGACATAGGGAGACATATATTTGCAACAACGATGTAAAATGTGGACTTGTAGAGACCTACTCATCCTATGTAGAATCAGACATGGTTAAAACTTTACAAACATGTTTATTGAATTATCTACTGACCTATTTAATTATTAAATAATATTTAATTTAATGACTATTAAATTTTAATAAATATGATATAATTATTTCTTCTATTGCATACAGGTTGCACCTACAGCTTAGGAGGGTAGAGATGTAGAGAGGCATGTCCACCCCAATCATCGTGAGTCACAAGTAAATTTGTTTTTGTGTAATTTTTATAAAGAAAGAATAAAGTACCTTTCATTTATTGTATACATATACATGAACATGATACCTTTATTCTTATATTGCAAATAGGTTTCGAGATCTCATGGTGATTGATCACATTGGTTATCATGATAGGATCATGTTTGATATTTATACATGTCACATACATGGCTTTGGATCATATTTTTAATATGTTTTATATTTATACATTTCATATCAAGATTTTGGATCATATGTTTTAGATGTTTGATATTTATTTAACCATGAGATCATTATAGTATTTATGCTACTTATTTTTTATATTCATATAGAAACACCTGTTATGAGACATTTTACATTAACAGTGCACATATTTGACATATTTGATATTTGCATGAGTTATCTAACCATTTACATTTATAGTTGACATATTTGATATTCATATTTTATGTACATATTCTTAGATATTTACATCTAAATTGCATATATTTTATATATAAATTTACATGTCCTAGAAATTTATATACAATATGTTTTCAAAATTTAAATTTCCTCAAAATGTACATGCCATAGAAATTTATATAGAATATCTTTTAGATAAATGTGCATACATATTTTAGAAATCTCTATACAATATTTTGTAGATAAATTTACGTCTAAAAAGTATAGATGGTGTAGAAATTTATAAAAGCATGTGTGTTGGAAATTTGTATAGAAAATATTTTAGATAAATTTACTTGTGCTAAATTTAAAATTAAGTAAAGTCTTAAATGTACAATAAACTAGGGTCAGTAAACGTATACCACAAGTACATACACTAACAATATCAATTTAAGAATATGCATATAATTAATATAACAAACACACACACATACACACACACACACACACACATTTGAAATATTCCTATGAATTGTAAATCTATCAATAAATACACACAAGAAATATACACCTATATATACATAACACATAAGAATTATGCACCCGTACATATAACTACTTCATCTAAAGAAATTAACACTTATATCTACATTTATGCACTTAAAGAAATGTAAAAAAAAATGCATGTCTTAAGTAATGAATCATATTTAAGAAATATGTATGTACCTAGATAGGTGTACATATTTAAGAACTAAGTATGTATGCACACAAGTCTACATAAGAAGGGCATAAAAATATTGAAATTCAAAGGATATGCTAAACTCATGGTCAAATAGGTGTGAACATTTTTTTCTATGAAGAATCCTATATTAAAATGCTATAGGAACATATTATGGTATGAGTTGGAAGGATTGAGGCTTTCTCTATAGAAGTTATGCCACGAGAGCTTAACACTAGGGAAAATGCTCTTGTTGGATCTATGCCTCTGTTGATTCCGCATCTATACTTCAAGGAAAACCTCTACACTATAGGGCTGATCCATTGGCCCAATGCTCCTAACAATTCTAGTTTATGGTAGATTTTCAACAATGGTGCTCATAGTAATGCCTTCCTATGTGGAGATGAAAATTTTGGCAGTTTGTTAGGCCCCTTATCAAAATGTCATGAGTTCTACCTAGAAGATATTTCAAAAAAGGAAGTTGAAGTGTTCTAATTGAAAGGAAACAAATTTCCTAAAGGACTAGTAGCCTTAGAAAACTTGTTTGATAGGAAAGATTGTCCACACAAAAGTATTGGTGGTAGAATAGAGAAGTCCGAGGAATGTGACAAAGTTAATATTGGCACTAAAGAGAATTCCAAGATGATTAGTTTGGGTAAATGTTGTACTAAAGTTGAAAATTTGAGGTTTGCTAAGTTTTTGATAAGATAAATAGGTTTTATAGGGACCTTGAAACCCAAAAGTAGCTACATACCAAGGCTAATAATAAGCAAAGAAGCCCAGCCAAAAAAAAACAACTCTAACAACTGGTAATAAGCATGAGGCCCAGCCAACAACAGAGGCCAATAAAAAGGCCAGATCAAACTGTCCTTAACATAACTAAGCAAAAACTAGAACAAAAAGCCAAAAGAGAAAAAAATAAAAACACAAAAAGACAAAACAAGAGGGCTACTCTTCATTCTTCTTCTTGAAATCCTACATGGTCTAGGCAGCCTCATAAATCTTTTGGTGCTCCTTGGCCTTCTGCTCCTAGACTTTCCCTATTTCCTAGTCCAAATTGGTAAAGGTGATATTAGTGGCCATATCATCATCAGACCTGGCTCTTTCTCTATCCTTTCATTCCTCACCTACCAGTAGGCCTCTATATTTGAACACACTGATAAAAGAGAGAATATTGTCATTGATTGAATCGAGGAGAGAGATCATATAACTAGCCAAATTATGATTGTAGTTTTCAAGATTCTTAATTCTTCTCTCAACCAGATTGGCTCTATTGTTCTGATCCTCTTGGTTCTCATTTTCAATCTTCTTGTTGTTTCCCTCCAACTGACAAACCTTCTCTCTAACCTCTTCTAGCTCATGGTATAGCCACTTAATTGATCTCAAATTATCAATCATGCTATTATGAGCATTGATTAGAAGGTTCATACCCATCTCCCTTGCATTATCAGAGATGGCCACAATAGCTAGGTCTATGAGCTCTTCAAGCCAAGGATCTTCCTAATTTTCCACCAGAATCTGAGGATTCATAGCTTCTCTATAAATTCCCAATGTCTCTATCCTAACATTGAAATTCCTCCAAACTTTTCTCCTATTTTTGACAAGCACTTCTCCCTCTCTATTACTAGTATTATCCTTTTCCTTCTTCTTAGTGTGAGATTGAGGATGGGGATGAACAAGGGAAAGGGGGAGAATCATAACATCCAGCTCTTCATTCAAAACACTCTCATTATCTGCACCATCCCTCTTCTATTTTTCCCCAGCATGGTCCTCTTTAATCTCCTCCTCCATCTCCTTGTATTCATCATCAAAAGTCATGTCCTGCTCGTCCTCATTATAATCCATATCATCTTTACCTAAGCTTTGGTCGTGGTCCCTTCCGCTCTTTCTTCTGGGGGTTAAAGTAGAGGACTACTTTTTAACATGACCCTGAATTTTTTTTCTAGAAGAAACATTCCCCTCCTCCTTCGAGCTTATGCCCTGAATTTCATCAAAGTCAGAAGAGTAGCTAGAGCTACCATTTTCCTCTTCCACATTCAGTGAAGGATTGTTGCTAATCATCTGAGCTTTGAAGTACTCATGGATTAGCAAAAACAATCCCTCATGTAGAGCAGGGTTGACAATGGGTTTCTTCTTAAAGCTAGTGATAGCCTTACTCATGGAGTTAAGTAAGTGGTAAGGGAAAGAAATTTTCCTATCAAGGTAGAAATGATTAAGAAGAATGAAATGGTGGGTTCTTACTCAATCAAATCTAGGGTCTAGAGTAATATATTCAATGATAGCATGCAACACATACCTCCAGAGCTTCTTGATGGAATTTGTCACATAAAATGTCTCACTTTTAATTAGTTCATTCATTTCTTTAGTGCTCTTCAAAAAATCCTTCAAAATACTGGTAGAGAGTTTTTTATCCCTATAAAACTTGAAACCCTCCATAGGAATCTTGATGACCATAGTGACAACCTCCTCAGTGATCAAAAAAGAGACACCATTCACTTTTACCTTGTCATCTTTCCACAAATTCACCATACTATTGGTGACCTTAGGATCAAAGCCATGGAGTTTGGCAATGTAACTTGCAACCCCTCCCTTTTTCAACTTTTTCCAAACTTTTCCCCTATTCCTCCATTTCCCTAGATCCCACACCGGCTCCTTTTTGTAGTGTTCTCTCACCATCTCTTTAGTATTAGCTCCTACAATTATCATAAAATCCAAGCTCTAAAGCTCCTTCATAGACAAAATTTTGGCACTATTTCTCTGATACGCACCAAGATAATTCACCTTACTAAAACACAAGTAGTAAATGATGATTTTGACCCACAAAACATGTCAAAAAGACAATGATAGCCTCAACTGCTTGTGTAAACCAAAAAGGCCTTTATGACTCATACTCATATCCCATATTCCTTTAATATTTGTTATTACCATTAGATCTCCACCGTACACCCCTAGATTTTCTCCAGGTCAATAAGGGTCTTGGATTTTGCTAGAATATCTATTCTTGATTGCCATGTAATCAACTTGTCAGATCTCATACCTTTATTGGAAAACTAATCCGCAATTGGATTTTCTTCTCTAAATGCATATGTGATGTGGATAGTCTCAAATTTAGTAAGGGTGTCACGAGTCTCTTCAATTAGATTGGAAATCGACCAAGAAGGATGAGATTTTCCATTAATACAATTAACTATGTTATTGGAATTCCCTTCTAACCAAAGTTTAGTTATTCTGACTTCAAAAGCTAGTTTAACCACATGGCACACTACTCTGGCTTTCGCAAAATGATTAGTTTGGATTCCCAATGGAAAAGTAAAAGTCATGACTCCCTCGCCAAAATTATTTCTTATTATTCCACTACTTCTCGAGGGACCTAGATTTCCTTTTGAGGCACCATCAAAGTTGGCTTTGTGCCATCCCTTAGGGGTAAGAAGCCATTTGGCTTCCTGTCTTTTTCCTCTTCTATCTTACTGCCACCAACTTCAAAAGCTCCCCCCTTCTTGACTTGATAGTTTTCCTTAATGTTTTTATAAATCTTCCTCCCAAGAACAAGAGTTGGCTCCTCTCTATCCCTAAAAATTATGTTGTTCCTTTCCTTCCAAATACTCTACTTAAAGTGAGGAAAAATCTAGGTGCTTAATTCTTGCAAAAAAGAAGATTTAAGAAATTTTTTCTATTGATTGAAAAAATCTAAAAGATTATCTGGCATGCACCAAAAAATCTCAAAATTCTAGGTTAGGAACTCCCAAACCTCCCTAGAGTAAACACAATGAATGAAAAGATGGTTTCTTGACTCCTATTGGTTTTTACAAAGAGGACATCTATTAGGCATAACATTTCCTCTCTTATTAAGATTATCTTGAGTGAGGATTTTATTTTGAAGGGCCAGCCAATAAAAGTTGTTGATCTTGGGAGTGAGACTAGGAAGCCAGGCATTCACCGAAGGGGGTTTCTCCCTCATATACCAAAGAGAGTTATAGCCTGAAGCAACATAATAACTACCATTGGGATTATCCCCCCAAATCATTTCATCTCTCTTATTACTAAGAACCATAGAGTTTAAAATTATCATAATCAGTTTCAGATCTTCAAATATGAGGGAAAGATCTCTCCATTCCTAGCCAATCCTATAATTGCTAACTTTAAACCAAAATTGTCATGTACATTCATTCACCCAAACTTCATAAGAAGGATTTTTAATAAGGGGATCTTGAAATAGCCAACTATTAGACCAAAACTGAATATCCTCTCCATTACCCAGCTTACAAGAAACCTTGGCCCTTGCCAAGTCCCTGGCCTTCAAGATACCATTCCAAATAACTGACCCTTTTGGAATGTCCTCATTATTTAAAATAAAATGAAGAGAAGGCATTGTGATATATTTATTAACCAAGATATCCCTCCATTCACTAGTGCTATTGAAAATATGCCATATTTTCTTGGCCAAAAGAGCCTTATTGAGATGGGTTAACTTTCTTATGCCAAGACTGCCATACCTCTTTGGAAGACACACATTCTCCCAAGAAACCAAAGGATACCTTTTTCTCCCTTTAAGGCCAGTCCATAGAAAGTCTCTTTAAATTTTTTTATATCTTCTCTACAAATCTCCCAAGAATTCCATACAAGCTCAAAGCATACATAGGCAAGTTCTATAGAGTAGATTTGACCAACTAACATTTTCTTTCCTAGCTGAGTGAAGCACCTTTCCACCCAACTAACTTTCTACCGAATCTGTCCAAAATTCTATTCCAAAAGGAGTCTATGGGAGAAGATCCCAAAGGGATCCTAGGATAGGTAGAGGGAAGCTTTCCCTCTCCACAACCAAGGATCCTAGCAATTTTTCTCCATTTGACTTCAGCGGTATTAACAAAGAAAATTGAGCTCTTTTCCCAATTGATCAGCTGACTAGACCCTCTAGTGTAAATATCAAGGATCTCCTTCATAGCCTTAGCCTCCTTAATAGAGGCCTCCCCCCCATTATTGTGTCATCCAAAAAATTTTGGTGGGAGAAAGACTCACATTTTGATGGAGGCTTGATCCCCTTGAGACTTCCATCTTTATTTTTGCAATCAATAAGCCTACTGATACATTCAGCCAAAATAATGAAAAGAATAGGGGAGAGAGGGTCTCCTTTTCTAAGACCTCTTGAAGGTCTAAAGAAGTCTGAGGGAGCTCCATTGACCAAAATAGCAAGAGAAGAAGTAGAAACAAGCTGAGAGATAATCTTACATACTTTTTGATCAAATTTAAAGGCCTAAAGGATTAACCCAAGAAAAGACTAGTCAACTCGATCATAGGCTTTAGAGAGATCCAGTTTTAGCAACATACCTTCATGTTTACTAGCTTCCATACAATGAATAACTTCATGAACCATCATAATTGAATCTAAAATCTATCTTCCAGGGACAAAGATAGTTTGTTGTTGAGAAATAATCAAAGGGAGAATTTTGAGCATTCTAGAAGTAAGCACCTTCGAGATGATCTTATAAAAAGAGTTGCATAAATTGATAGGTCTGAACTTATCCAAAGAGTTAGCCCCTGGAGATTTAGGAATGAGGACCAAGAAAGTAGAACTAATCTCCTTGAGAATACTTCTCGCTCCAAAGAACTCCTGAGTAGCCTTCACCACATCTACCATTACCACCTCCTGATACATTTGAAAAAATAAGGTAGGAAACCCATCTAGACCTAGAAATTTATTAGTAGGCAAGGAAAAAAGATCTTCTTTAACTTCCAATGCATTAGGAATAGCCCAAAGCATTTTTTTGTGGTGGGGTTGGATTATTTGAGGGATACAAGAAACAATGTCCTCCTGATCCACCCTTGATAACAAGGGGTCCCATGACAGAAGAGAAGAGAAGAAAGACACCACATCAACAAAGATATCATTATCTTTGGTCAGCATAACCTACCCCCTCTTAATTCTAGAGATTCTATTATTAGCTCTATGCTTAAGAGTGGAGAGGTGAAAAAACTTCATGTTCTGATCTCCATCCTTGAGCCAATTTATCCTTGATCTTTGTCTCTAGAATTTTTCCTCCTTATTGATGATGTTGTGCAAGTTTGAAAGAATAGTCAGCTCAACCTCCCTATTTATCTCATTGTAGCCTTCCTTATGGATATTGTCTTGAATTGAGGTTATTTTATCTAATAGATCCTCCTTATCATGAAAGATATCACCAAAGTTTGTCTTGTTCCAAACTTTAATCATCCTCTTCACATTGCTCAATTTCCTAGTAACTCTAAACATAGCAGTTCCTTCCACATCAATCCCCCCCCCCCCCCCCCCAAAAAAAAAAATTTCACTTTTTCTAGAAGCTCTGGGTGGGAAGTCCACATTTTTTCAAACCTAAATGAGAAGTTCCTTCTTGGTTCAATAGGAATAACTGAAAGGGAAATAGTAGAGTGATCAAAGCCAACTCTAGGAAGAAGAGATAGCTTACAAGAGAAATATTGAAACCAATTAGGAGATATTAAGGCTCTATCCAATCTTACCTGAATACACTTTTGACCTAATCTTTTGTTAGACCAAGTGAAAACACTTCCCGAGAGATCCAAATCCAAACCATTAATAAAACTAGATAGGTCCTATTTACTCTCCCAATCTAGTGCCAAGCCTCCCATCTTATCCTCATCCACAAGAAGAGTATTGAAATCTCCCATCATTATGCCCTTCCTTAATTTATTTTTCTGCACCAGCTCTCCTACTTTAGACCAATAATTCTTTCTTTCTCTTCTATTTTTAGGAGCATATAAATTCAGCAAAAACCATCTTTCATTAGAATGCAAATGATAGACTCTACAAAAGAGAATTTTACCTTCATTATATTCTAGTTCAAATTTAAAATTCCTGTTATTGTATAAAATTAGTAGGCCCCCTGATGCACCCTCTAAGTTAGAAACAACACCACTCATGATGTTGCTAAATTTAATGTTCCCCAAACTTTCCTTCCTCATTTTAGTTTCCTAAACTATAAAAACATCAGGCCTTTGGTCCTTGATCATATTCCTTATAATCTACTTTTTGTGGCTACCATTGAGACCACGAATGTTCCAAGATAGAATCTTCATGCTTTGACTGATGAACAAGATTCCTAGATGGTTCGCTACATTCCATCCATTAAATTTCTTCTCATTTCCTCCTTTCTTAGTTGGTTCTTGCTTTTCCTGCCCGACTGATTGGAGATAAGGCCAAGATCAGCTTTTACTCTGCTACTTGTTGTAGTTGGAGATGCAAGAGAAGGGTCATGATTATTCTTCTTCTTTCTATTTCTGACCATAGACCAGGGAGCTTCATCAACATCCTTGCAATTATCAAACAAAGCCTCTAGTTTGGCCAAGTGTCCTGGTGAGGTGGCTAAGATTCACTCAATGATTCTGTTCACAGTCTTAGGGGTTACCCTATTGACTGGGCTTGTGTTGGATTCTTGGGATAGAGGAGGTTTAGCTGCCATAGGCTCCTCCAGAGAGTCTGGGACAAAGGATAACTTAGGTTCTAGATTGGTAGAAATCATGACCTCATGTTTCTTCTTAGGCCCTTGGGTCACCCCTTACCTTCCTCTTCTAGAAAAATGGTGGTTGCCTTCTTGTGAGGGAGGTATTATGTGCCATTAGGTTTTTCCTTTGTATCTTTATCTAAGTCTGCATCCACCTCTTGTAGGACTAAGACCTCAGCTTGAGGATCTGTTACCATATTAGTGTTAGCTTTCCCCACTATCTCCCCTACTTTCTTATCTAAAGTATCTTTCTTCTTTGATTCCTTTTTTTGAGCATTGGCAATATTCTTGCCGGCTTTGTTTTGGACCTTCCCCTACTTACCTTTGCCTTTAAATAACAAGAAGGTGCTAGCTTTGTGGCCTACCTTTTTGTAGTGGAAACATGCAAAAGGCACACTTTCATAGTTGATCTATTGGATTCTACTTCCCAAATGAGACTGAAGTTCGATGACTTGGGGCATGTCTTGGCCTTCTATTATACCAACACATATCCTAGCATAAGTAAGCCTCTTCTTAGCTGCTATGACATGATCAATGGAAAGGAATTCTCCAAACGATTGTGCAATACCATCAAAAAAATCCTCATGCCAATATTCAAGAGGAAGTTCAAGCAATATGATCCAAACTAGGGCTTGGGTAAGGAAATCATTGTTCAGATCTAGGTTGGAGGTCCATTTCTATAGGATCATAGTGGATCTCCCTAGAGACCAGTTTCCCACAAACATGATTTTAGTATAGTCCTTTGAGCAAAGAACTCAAATTACATGAACCCTTTGGCCATAGTAGTCACCTCAACATGCCCCTTCAGCTCCCATTTGTTCCTTGTGAAAACCCTCACTAGGTCAATGTTGGGCCTTGGACTGATGAATTTTCCCACCAGAGTAGATGCCATACTGAGGATATTATGATCTATGATTTCTCTAGGGACTTCTAGTGCAAAAAATCCCTTCTCCTTATTAGATTTATCAATAATTTTAGGAAAGGTTGACTTACCTATTAGTTTGACCTCAAAAATATTTGACCACCGACCCCTAGCCCCAGAAGACCCTCCAGCCAGAGGGGGAGGAAGAATCTTCTCACCTAGATGAGCTACAGTGCCCATGGGTCCCCATCCTTGGATGCATCGACATCTTGCCCCCCCTTTTCCTACTCTGCACCAGCAGGATGGACCCTGATGCCCATGTTCTCCAAGTTCCCTCCTAAAGCCCCATTCAAATTACCACTTCTCCTTGCTCTGCTTTGCATTGTTGATTTCACTATCCTCTTTGTAACATTATATGTTTGAGCTTTGCTAAGTTACTAAAGGAATTTAATGACATTTTTGCCTAATCTTACAAGGATTTGAAAGATTTTAGACAAGGGAAGTTCAAACACCAAATTTGATTAAAGTTGGAGTCACCCTTTTTGACAAAAGTTAAGAAATTATAATCCTACAATGGTTGATGCAATATTAATTGAAGTGGATACAATATTGAAAGCTCTCATAATTTACCATGTCCATTGCTCTACTTGGGTGGTCAATATAGTACTAGTCCATAAAAAGAGAGGAAAAATCAAGATTTGCGTAGATTTTAGGAATCTAAATCAAGTAAGCTTAAAGGATAATTTTTCCTTGCCTAATATGAACCACATCCTCCAATTGGTAGCAAAAACTAAAATGATGTCTATGCTAGATGGTTTTTCTAGATACTATCGGATCAGTGTGATCAGTGTCACTCTTGAGGATCAACAAAAAACTACTTTCACCACCCCTTTAGGTACCTTTGCATATAGTTGAATGCCATTTGGGCTGATAAATGTTGGTGCAACTTTCCAAAGAGCCATGAATTCATCTTTCAGTCATCTACTAAACAAAATTATCGTTATCTATTTGGATGATATGACCATTTTTTCTAGGAGAAGAAATAAACACCTTAGAGACCTAAGGTTGGTTCTTTAGAGATGTAAGGAGCACAATATTTCACTAAATTCTAAGAAATGCATGTTCTATGTTATAGAAGGGAAGCTCCTCAGTCATCTAGTCTTAGAAGAAAGAATGGAATTAATCCTAAGAGAATCAAGGTGACTCAATAGTTATGTCTTCTTTCAAATTGTAATGGAGTTAGATATTTTCTTGGTCAAATCAACTTTTTAAGGAAGTTTGTGTCAAAAATTTTAGAGATTACTAGACCCATTGCCAATCTTCTTAGTGAAAAGGTAGCATTCAAATGGAGTAGAGAAGCCATGAGGCTTTTGAAAAAGTGAAAACAACCACTGCTCAAGTACCTGTCCTAGCTCACCCAGATTACAAAAGAGACTTTATAATGCATTATATGAGAGTGAACATACTATGTTTGTTGTTTTATTACAAAAAAACAAAGAACGTGAAGAATTTCCTATTTCCTTTATGAGTATACCCCCAAATAACAATGAATTTAGGTACTCACTCACTAAAAAACAAGAATTTTTAGTGGTAAAGGTAGTAAAACAATTTTGCTATTATATTTTGTGCTTCCATAGCATAGTTATAGTACCAAATAGTATAGTGAAGAGTATTCTCACATAACAAAAAGTAGCAATGAATAATGAGGCAACTTGGGTCTCTAAAGTTCAAGATTTTTATCTAGAAATTAAACCCACCAAGATGATAAGGGGTCAAGTTTTACTTAAACTCATTTTTAGAGATTACTAGACCCATTGCCAATCTTCTTAGTGAAAAGGTAGCATTCAAATGGAGTAGAGAAGCCATGAGGCTTTTGAAAAAGTGAAAACAACCACTGCTCAAGTACCTGTCCTAGCTCACCCAGATTACAAAAGAGACTTTATAATGCATTATATGAGAGTGAACATACTATGTTTGTTGTTTTATTACAAAAAAACAAAGAACGTGAAGAATTTCCTATTTCCTTTATGAGTATACCCCCAAATAACAATGAATTTAGGTACTCACTCACTAAAAAACAAGAATTTTTAGTGGTAAAGGTAGTAAAACAATTTTGCTATTATATTTTGTGCTTCCATAGCATAGTTCTAGTACCAAATAGTATAGTGAAGAGTATTCTCACATAACAAAAAGTAGCAATGAATAATGAGGCAACTTGGGTCTCTAAAGTTCAAGATTTTTATCTAGAAATTAAACCCACCAAGATGATAAGGGGTCAAGTTTTACTTAAACTCATTGCTAAAGATCAACAAGAAGTCACAAATGGAAAAGTGTCTATGCTTTTGGTAGATATAAAAGATGATTGGTTTTCTAATATTGCTTATTATTCAACCTATGGTGAGTGTCTTGAGCATCTAATAGGAAAATCTAAGAGAGCTTTAAAATTAAAGTTAGCTAAATTTGTGATAGTGGATGATGTGTTTTACAAAAAGGGCCTAGATGGTATGTTCTTATGATGTGTTGATAAATCCCAATAGGAAAAGTTTCTCCATGTATTTCATAATGAAGTATGTGAGGGACATTATTAATCTATGGTCACTACTTTTAAAATCCTTCAGAATGGGTAGTACCAGCCAGTATGTTTAGTGATGCATATAAATGGGTAGGACAGTATGAAAATTATAAACTATTCTCAGGTAAACCCAAGTTGGTAGAACTTCCTCTAAGACCTATAGTGATAGAAGAGCCTTTCATAAAGTGAGGTCTAGACTTTATTAGACCACTTAATCCCACCTCTAGTATAGGACATACTCATGTCCTAACTACCATAGATTATTTCACTAAGTCTAGGTGGAAGTGATACCAGTGAAGAAAACTATGCTTGAAGTGGTTTATCATTTTTTGAAAGAAACATCTTGGTTAGATTTGGTGTTCAAGAAAAGTTGGTAAGTAGTAATGCTCATAATTTCTCCTCGCAAGACCTAAAAATCTTTTATAATGACAATAGAATAAGTATCTCACATGCTTCTAATTATTTCCCACAAGGAAATGGTCAAGCTAAGTCTTCTAATAAGAATCATATTTCTATCATGAGGCAATTGGTCAATGAGAATGCTAAGGAGTGGCATAAAAAAAAAATTGAAGCCTGATGGGTAGATCACACAACACCAGAGAGAGTTATTGGCATGATACCTTTTGAATCGGTTTATAGTGTAGAAGCTTAGTTATCACTTTCACTTGAATTAGAAAAAGATAATCTTCAAAAAAATTTAGATGTGTCCTTTAAGGACACTCTAGAGAAAATAATATACTATCTGATGAAGGAAGAAGGGAAATAAAAGTTAGTAGACCACATTATTAAACACAAAATGTGAGTTAAATTTTTTTTTTATTGTAGAGATAGGAAAAGGAAATTCATGGAGGATGAAAAATTATTTCTTTGGGATAAGTGGAAAGAACCAAAGCACGTTCATGGAAAGTTTTAACCAATTTGGGAAGGCCCCTTTGAAATAAATAGAGTTCTTGGTCCCAATTCTCTAATACTTTGGTATTTGGATGGAACATAAGTTCCCTTGTCCTATGATGGGAAGGACCTTAAGCTTTATTAATTTTGAGATTTTTCTCTCTTTCCTTATAGTATATATGTTTTGTTATGGTTTATGTTAGTCTGTTCCTTGTTTTTCTTTTTGTTCATCCTTTCTCCTTCCCTATTTTGTTTGGGTTTTCTTTTCTTTTACAAAACCAGAGATCCTAAATTCATTTTTAGTTATTGATAGTCTAAATCCCTAGTTAGAGCTAGTTGTTACCTGCCTAAAATCTCCATACATGTTTCTCAAAGCTTTCAATGACTTTTTCTTTCACCTAAGTTTTGAACTTGAACCTAAACCCATTTGAGTTCAAATGTCAAGGTTCAATTGATCTTGGTCTTATCGGTACAATTTATTTGGATCATTTTGTTTCCTTTCTTTGAACTTGAACTTTGAACTAAGTAAGTTCAAAGTTCAAAGTTCATTCTTTGTGTCCATGTGTTTGTCTAAGCTTAGTGAGATCAATATTATTAGTCAAATTTTGGCATTTTTTGAAATTGAACTTCAAATAATCATTTGTTCAAGTTCATAATTTGTTATTCATGTTCCACTTTCTTATGTCAATGTTGATTTCATATGCCATAATTCCTATAATTATCAGCTTTGAACTTGAAAACTTGAACCTCAAAATGGTTGAAGAGTTCATTTCATTAGCCCAAAATATTCACGGAAGGCATATAGTGGCAATACAAAGATTTGTCAAAATCTTTCCAAAAATGTTGAGTGACACATTGAAGTGAATCATTGGTATGAAGGGCGGCAAAAATATTTGTTATGTCTGAGAGAAAATCCACTCATTAATGTTTAAATACTCCTATCAAATCGGTACTTTCTATATTGAATCATGGTATAGTGGCTTCCTATTTTTTTTAGTCTACCTTTCTATCACATTATGCTAACTATTGAATGAGGTAAGTGTTCATACTTCATGTGTAGTCATAAATGGTCTACAACATAGATTGTTTATGGAAGTGCTTTGTCTTTTCTTCATATTTTCTACTAGAACTAAAAGACACTTTCCTAGCTAACAAGGAAATTAACAAGTTTCTAACTAGATTTTTTAACTCGAAACTTGGGTCCATCATATAAAAGGTATCCAAGAGTGGATTTTTGTAGGCTTTAGGTTTCTCAGAAGCAATTCTTTGCCTAAAGGTTTTTTTTAAATGTAGAAATATGTGTGATGCCACCTAAAGGTGTATTACATATACCTAGGGAAATTTTTTGTGTATGTGAATAGGGTCACAATCATGGGTACCTTAAGGATTCTGGTGCACAAAGAATATGAATCCTAGACTATTGACCTTTCAAACATAAAATTTGCATGAGACCCAAATATTTTCAATGATGTCATTGAAAAAAATTGGTTACTTAGGCCAAAGAAAGGAGGTTCCCAACTTCCCCATTCCCTAACAAGAGAACATATGATACCTAAAATATAATATGAAATTACCCTTCTAAATAGGGTCAGATGAAACAAGTATGCTTTCCATTAGGAAAATTTGGATGTATTTCTTTATTCAAGCAATCTTAAGTGAAGGGAGATGTATTGATTAGGCAAAAATCATAGTAGACCAACTACATGGTGAACTTGTTGGAAATAATTGATTAATTTTGTATTGTCTTTGATGTTACATAAAATGTCATATCATTTTTGGTTAGTGTATGTCGAGCTCACTTAGGTGTTGAAGACAATTTTATGTTTTTATCAAGCATTCTAGGGTCTTCCTAGTTCATAAGATAGTGTCTACTGAGTTCACTTAGGTGACAAAGAGAAATTTGCAGAAGTTGAGTGTTAACTGAGCTCACTTAGTTAATGAAGGAAATGTTGGATGGAACCAATTTTAACTAAGCTCAATAGATTAAGAAAGGAACTTTGTGAATATGCAGTGTTAACTGAGTTCACTTCGTTAACATAAGAAAGTCATTTTTGTGTTAGTCTCTACCTAGCAGGCTTAGCTAAAAAAGGATTTTCTTGTTTTGGCATTTTAAGTTCAATTAATTTGTTTGTTGGTTCTAGCCAACTGAGGAGATGAATATTAAGTATTCTAAGTTGTATCCAAGCCAACTTGACATTGTGTAAAATATAAATATAAGGTCAAGTTGAGGATTGAATGTGTGAAACACAATAGAAAATTTGATGATGCTTAGATGATGCAAATTAGAAGGATAGAGTAAAATATCCTTATTGAGCTGCAAAGATACATTCAATTGGGAAGGATCAAGTATACAAGCCAGAATTGAGATCTATAATCAATAATTTAGTTGCATCAAAAATCAGGTCATCTCATTATTACTCTCTAACCATTGTAGTAGTTATTTAAATCTCTTAACCGAGTTGGCATAACAACTATTTGTAAAACCTCTAGCAAGGTGGCATTTCTATTTGAAGTGTCTAAAGACCTCTAACAAGGTCACTCCTAATAGTGTGATTAAATCCTCTAATAGGGTCACATGTAACAATGTGTTTTGTAACCTTTAATAGGGTTGGCTCCTAATAGGACTCACTTCATAAGAGTGAAAATTAGTAACTAGTTGTGATTGGTGGTTTTTTCCCAAATTGGGTTTCCACGTTAAATTTGTTAGAAATAGGGAATACTGAGAGGGGGGTGAATTAGTATTCTACAAAATTTTATCACCAACTAGTTATTATTAATTACTTTGAACCATGCATAAGAAAGTAAACAAGTAATGTTGAATAGTAATAATAGCCATGCATAAAGAGAACTCATAACACCATATTGTGTTAACTAGGGAAACCCTGGCCAAGAAAAAAGCCTGGTGGGGATGATACCCACTAGAAAATATACTGATATTTGTTCCTTGTTAGAGGATGGACCCTATTAGGAGTCAATGAGAAAATTTAGTATAGAGAGTCCCTATTAGGAGACTCTAAATCCTTGTCAAAAGATTCCAACCCTATTAGGAGTTGTAGTACGGTGGATGCAAGAAGAACTCACTGCCCAAACATGCACTTCCAATTACAAGAAGAGCTTACTACCCAAACAAGTAATTAGTCCTTAGGTATATAGATGTTGTATCTTATTTCTTGGCTGATCTCTAACCTCAACTCACTCTCAGATCATGAAATCAGATCCATAAAAACTTCCCATTTATCACATCACAAAAGTTTGCATATCACTTCTCATATTATCATTGTACATTACTTCACATCACTTCACAAATGAATTTGCAAGATGTCTTTGCATAAATACCATGCCTTTTCACAAATTATTTCTAGGTCAACTAAGACCACAATATACTTTTCCAAATTAGAGTAAACATGTAGGATGTTGGCCCTAATTGGTTAAGTAATTATTTTGTAAACAAAATAATTCCTTTTCCTTTAATTATATTGTTCTGTTTCACTGGTATATTTTGAATA
This sequence comes from Cupressus sempervirens, assembly GCA_028749045.1. NCBI lineage: Eukaryota > Viridiplantae > Streptophyta > Pinopsida > Cupressales > Cupressaceae > Cupressus > Cupressus sempervirens. The sequence continues at coordinate 751,297,967 of CM053784.1, forward strand.
TCTCTTTTCCATATTGTTTGTACTAATGTCCAAGGTTATACATGTCATCGTCAACATGTATACACTCTGCATCTATCTCCACTAGTCATAATATGATGTCAGAAGCATTTTACATATAAAATAATGTATTGTTGTAAACCAATTTCATACTCAAAACACTTCTTGAGTACCAAAAGCTAAGTATCTTTATTTCCAAGGTTTTTTGCAAGCAAGTACATCATGTGTTTCCATTAATGACAACATTTACATCACTACATAAATAGCCAATTGTCAAGAATCTACCCCTTTGGCATTGATGGGCACAAAGTAAGGAAAATTGGCCAAGTGACAAAACCTTAACAAAAACTTATACTACTTATCATCTATTACATTACATATAATTCATATTACAAATTATCAATTGCAAAATTTCTCCCCCTTTGAATATGATTGCTACATACATAAATTACTACACAATTTTCTTCTACGAATTCTTCCCCTTTAACATCAATGACAAAGATCAGAAAGTTCAAAAATTGTCAAAAAAGTTGTATATTTGCTGTAAAAATATAGTCTTGCTGCCTTAAGTTATTAAAATCTTCATACAATCATCAAAATTTTCTTTCAAACTATTCATACCTTTCTCTGATTTTTCCTTTTCTACTTCAGTAGTAGTGAGCATTGCACATAAGGAATATGATGCAATCTCAACTGCATTAAGGTCAGAGTAGGTAAAGTTTTCATAAGTGTCTTTAGCTTTGACACATTCTTCCAATTGTCTTTCAATAGTTGATATCTTCAAAAAAATAGTCTCTCTAAATTTTGATAGTCTTCTCAAAGTTAGTTCTTTTTCAAGTTCCAATTTCCTAATGTCTATGTCAACATTGGCAACTTGTCCTTCCAATTCATCAACTCTGCAAGAGGGTTGTTGTACTTGACTAGTTAGAGCTTCCAATTCACTTAGCTTCCATTGAATATTTATATCCAAATCTTTGGTCAACTTATGAGATAAAATAAATTTAATGTACAGTACTTTACCAACTTGTTGACATCTTCAGAGTTCCTTGATACAATTATCAAGACTCAGCAAAACATTCTAAATATTTTGACAAATGGTGCTAAAAAGATTAACATCATATGAAATTTGAGCCTTAGACTCAACAACATTCAACAAATTTGTAAACTAGTCATCAAATTTCTTTACAATTTCTTTTGCTCTCTGTTTAAGGTCTATTTTTATATGTTTGGTTGTGATAGTTTTGTGCAATCTATCAGTCACCTCCATTAATGCTCTCTGTATAATTTTGACCTTTTTATTCTTCTCAAATAAATTTTTCAAGGATAAGATCAGGTTAGATTGATCATGATCATCACCTGTAAGGTTAGCAAAATATATAGGAGAGGAAGAGCTAGATTCTTTCACCTCATCTTCCATTTGTTTCTTTTCTAATACCTTCTTAGATTTTCTCTCTTCTTCTTCCTTCTCTTCTCTTTCTTTCTTTTCTTCTTCCAACTTTTTCGCTTTTTCTTCTTCTTTTCTATTTTCATCTTCTTTCTGCTTCTTTTCCTCTTCAAGAAATTTCAGCTTGGCTTCTTCAATCTTCTTTTTTTTTTCTCTAAGCTATGTTTTCTCTTCTTCTATCAGTCTCAATTGATCCTTAATATCTTCAAAGAGGGTCTCAAGCTGATTATAACTTACAAAAGGATTATCATCAATATTAATTGTAACACTAGTTTGATCAATTTTCATAGCATCACCACTTATTGATACTTTCAAAGTTTTCTCTACAGTGGTAGGAGTTATCTCCATCTCCATCAACATTTTATTGATAGTTGCAATAGTTTCACTTCTTATTGTATTCTTATCACTTCCCATGAATAGAATAGGCCTCAATTTGTTTCATAGATAGGGTGCTAGTTTACTCATTAATTTCTTTATTTCTTCTTCATCTTTAGTCTTGCACATAGTTCTTATCATTGATTTTTGAAGTTCTATATCTTCTTCCCGAACTGGTGCCTTCTTTGTTATAAGTTTTTCGTAGACTTTTTGATTGCCTTCTTTGTTATAAGTTTGTCATAGACTTTTTGATTGACAAATCCTTTAATATTCTTTAGTTTCAAGATATTTAGAATCATATATCTCATAGTAGAGATATCAATCTATTCCTTCTCAATATCACTATACCAATCATAAAATTTGTTCATCTATACAAAGTTTCCTTCATTAACAATGGTTGTGTTAATCTTCTCTATCTTAGCTTTCCAGGGTTGCCTTATTTTACTTGTTGGCTTCTTAGAAATAGTAACTTTCTCTAGATGGTTTTTCTTCTTGTTCCTCCTCTTCTTCTTCATCACTGGAGTCTTCAATTGTCAATCTTATTTCTCTTCTTTGGTCCAATAGCTTGTTGCTTAACTCTCTTTGACTTCCTTTTAGATCCACTTGGTTGTTTAGCTGATATAGTAGCATATGGGATGCTTTGTTCTATAGGAGTTTTTTCAATAGATACACTGGATGCTTCGCTAACTAACAAGGGTGTCACATACATTATTCCTTGTTCATTAGTTTGTTTCAATCTGAAGATACTTTGTCTAACTCCTTGATATTTTTCTTCTGACATATCGGCCTCCAATAATGCTTTCTTCATTACAAATACAATCTTCTTATGAGATGCCTTTTCTAATGATGCCTAGTAGGCTAACTAGGTTATCTCCTCATATGTTCTGAATATATATGATGCTTGATCTATATTGGATTTTAACATTAAATTAATATAACTAATAGCTACATCATCACTCAATTCATAACCTAGGGGCTCACGAAATGTTTCCCAAGGTTCTACTACTTCAATATAGGTTAAGTCAATATCCACCATAAAACATATATCATTCTTAAATTTTTCAACAATTATAGGGGCAATTATGTATCTCTATTTCATCTCATTATGAAATGTCCTCATGATCAAATTTTCATTGTCAAAGATTTTCTCTATTGGATGCCTTTTGCATACATCTATTATCTTGTCCATAGTGCATATTTCACTTCTCATAATGTTAGGAACTAGTAATAATAGAAATCTCTTAAGTACATGATAGAGAATATGACTAATCAAAGAATGGAATCTGAATACACCATTCTTAGTTCTCTTAATCTTCTCTAAGTTCTCAAGAAGTTGTACTCTCATAATATCACTTATATTTACTTGTTCTTTCTCAATAAATATCTTATAAGTTGCATAAATGAGTCTTGCTAACAACTCATCACTCTTAGAACTTGCACAAATAGAATATGCAATAATTCTTCTCAAGAATCTTACATCATGTTGTCTGATGGTGTTGATCACCATTGTTTTTCCATTCTAAACTACTTAGTGTAATTCTCAACTTTTTTCTTAACTAGTTTCTCACCAATAGGTACACTACCTTGTTTGCTAGACTAATGACTTCATGAATAAGGTAGGCAAAGATGTTGACTACATTGTCTCCCATCCAAATCTTTCCATTATGAATTATGTTCAATATGCTCTATGCCCATTCTTCTATATCAAGTTCATGGTAAAAATGATATCTGACTAAGTCTAAGTCTTTCATATGCTCATATTTGGGTTTAATAGTCATATCATGATTGAAAACAATTTCCATATCCCTGTTCATAAAACTCACTTCCAATAGTCTCAAACTTACTACATAGATAGCCTCATACATCTTCCAAGAAAACTATGTTGTCTAGAGTAATTAACAAAGTCAAATTAATTTTTTCCTCTAGGGGTTTCATAGGAACAACCTTTAATTTGGGTCTCTCAATATTTTCAACATTCAAAACAACTAACATATCCATGATTACATTGAATAAAAATTTATTGAAGAATTTATGTGCAAAAACAATAAAATACCTTTTTTTGGAGTAAGATTTTTCTTGAAATCACTTTTTCCAAATCGTTTCTATGTGTTCTAAGCTTTTGAGATGATCGTAATGTAGAAATAATCAAGTTTGAACTCAATTTATTTATCTGGAACTTGCATTAATTGTATACTTTTCTAAATCAAAAAAGTTGTTTAATTTCATTTTGAAATCAAATTTATGCTCAAAACCTTCTATCTGATTTTCAAATGCTACCTGAGGTCAACCATAGCTTCCTTTCATCATGACAATGCTTCACAAAAATTTGCTCCATGAAATTTGCTATGAAAACATAGATTTCATCTTCTATCATAGAATGAACTTTCTCTATTAAAACAGTAACTCTTATTTCCTTTGTAACTTGTTCAAATAAGCTCCAAATTGCAAGCAATCTTAGCTATAGTCTAAACTCATCTAGATACATATTCTCTCAACCTTGCTCTAAGTAGCTCAATGTCTAAATGAAGTTTATAATTATGGTGATGTGAACAAGCTTAATTCAACTTGGTTGAATCAAACTTGATTACTAACTTTGATTTTCCTGTCTCAACATCATCTAAGTTTTTCTCTAAAATATCTAATCCTTTTACAAATTCCTCATTAAGTTCTTCTGGAAGTTCACTAACTATATTTTTTTGTTCTTCATTAACTTTCTTAGTTTTAGAGTTACTTTCATGATTCCTTTTGTCATTTCTAAAGTTCCTCCCATTTTTGAATTTTTTTCCATGATTTTTTCTATCATTTCTGAAATTCCTTCCATTATTGCTTCTATGCATTCTATGCTACTATGATGTATGTCTGAAGTTGTTGCATAACTAACATACTGGGGTTCTGCTTCTACAATTCTGTTGATTAATAGGTGATTGACAATTTTGGCTATGTGTCCAAAGTTGTTACACTTATAACACATGATATGGTTCCTTTCTTCATAAGGTATATTTTCCTTTGATTCTCTTTCATTAGATCTTCTATCTGTAGGGTTAGTGTTTCCAGAAATTCTACAATTTCTTCTATCATTATCATAGTTAGGTTTCCTACAAGCAATTGCATTATGATGGATACCATGACAATTATGACAATGAAATTTTGTAACATGATTAAATGATTTATTTGTAAAATTTCTTTTCATATGACCTATTTCATTACATGAAAAAAATTTACCTCTAAATTCATACCTAGTTTCCTTAGGAGATTCTACTTGCTTAGGTTCATTCAATTTCTCAATTACCTTCTCTTTTCTAGGTTCTTTGGATTTATCAAAAGATTGATTAGATTCAATCTTATCATCAAATTTATCATTCTCTTTTAGACCAAATTTACTTGCAAGTTTCTTTGCAAACATGTTAAATAGATAACCAAGACTAGTCTTATCATAGGTAGGTCTTTGTATTGACATTGACTCATCAAGATTTTCTCTGCTAGTATAAAGTTTTTCAAGTTGTTGCTTGCATTGAGTTAGTTCACCTTTTACAATAGTGATGTACTTATGAAGCTCTTCATGATTTTCTTTCAATGTCTCAAATTCAGATGTCTTCATCACTAGACTCACTCTAAGATCTAAATTTTCAATCTTCAAATTAGATTCAATTTTTCTAGGATCATTCTTTAAACTCAACTTTAAATTGGTAATCTTAAATTCTTTCTTCAAGATCTTGTACTCTATTTTTAGTTTTGAATATTCATCATCACCAATAGATTCAATAGATTCAGGCTTCGATTTGAGATGTTCAATCTTGTACTTCAATTTTCACATGTATACTTTGGATTCTTCATAACTATCTTTCAGCTTGTCTCTTTCTTTAGTAAGGAGATCAATTTTTTCAAGTGTATCTTCAATGTTCTATTGGGACTCAAAATTGAAGCCCTGATTTTGAGTACCATTGAAAAATCAAGTCCTATAAATGTTTTTTTATGCATGTGTACCTGGCTATCCATTTGAGGCCTAAGAGGTGTTGAATGTTTCTAACACCTTTAATTCATTATATCCACTTATCTTTTGAAGATAAATTACCATTTTGTGAAGTCTCATTTTGAGCAATTTCTAATTTTGCATTTTTGCTTGTATCAAATAGTGATAGGAGCTTGTGTTTGCAATTGAATATCTCACACTCAATAACATTTCATGACTCACTACTATCAAAGTGTTTAGTGTCAATAAAAAAGAACCTATTTTTTAAATTTTGAGTCATTTCAAATCCATTTGACTAGGTTTTGAATTCCCCAAAATTGGTCACTTATTGATGTCATGTTGATGCAATTTGTTTTGAATTCTAGGAAGCCCTATTTGACTCATTATAATTTTGACCCAGTTGATTGAATTGAGAAAATTCCTTTTGTGTTTCATTTTAGAGGTCAAAGAATCACTATGTTTCAATTTTGAGCTTATGAAAAATCTATTTGATAAGTTTTCAAATGCGATTCCAAATGCAATTTGTATTAGCTTTTTACTATTGTCAAGAAAGGCAGATTGGTCAGTACCTCTATTCGGGATGTTATAACTTGAGATCAATGATAAGTGAGATTGAATGAATTGTACCACTATGTTGTACTCTAAAAATACTTTAACTATGCCAATTTTTAAGTTTTGATGAATCTGTTTGCACATTTTCCCAGGTCCATTCCATTTGCAAAAAATGCTTTTCTGTCAAGTGTTTCTAGTCTGCAAATTTGAGTAGTCCACTTTGACCACCTGCCAAATGCGCCCAGTTATTCTTCATGAGCCCTAATCCTATATTTATGTTTTCCTAATGACAATGAACCAACAACCTTGTTTTCATTTCCCCAAGTGTCAATTTACCTAGTTTTTGAAGCCAATTCCAAACATGTTTTATTGTTTTCTAACATATTTATGTGCAAGTGATTTTAAGTAATAAACTTTGGAGGTTGATGTCTTTTGACCTTGATGTCTTCATGGGATGAGATTCGACAAGCAAAAGTGTGCAGGATAGAGATTCAGTGTTATTGATTTCAAAGCCCATTTATCTATTTGGGTCAGTTTTTAAAGGCAGCTGACAAGCCCTATTAGCTGAAAATCACAAGTTTGTAGATTAATAATAAAATGAGTTATTTAATGGTAGAGCATTGATCGAATTTGAATCCAGTCAATGTTGAATGTTCAATAGGCCACTTTGAGGATTCACATGTTCAAAAATAATTTTTTTTAGCTAGACCCACTTTGGGTCTCGACTAATTGCACTAGGTTGATAGAATAGAAATGTGAGGACAATATGTTTTAAAGCCAAGAATGATATATTGTTTTCTTTAGTGTGTGTGGTTAGAAGAAAATTGAAGAAGGTGAGGATTGTGAAAGTGTGAAGTCATTCCCATATGAAATAAGTGTTCTATGGATAATATGATGTTTCCACTCACATTAATGTAAATGTAGAAAATAATGATGAAATAAATCGACATGATGTAGAGAATATGTCCGAGATGCCAAATCAAATGCATATTGTTCAAGGAACCATTGAGTCTCATGTGGAGCATATTGAAGATAGAAATGATGAATAAAGATAATAAGAATTTCTTAGAGGCCACCAATATCATCCATTTTGATGGCATTGCTAAGTGAATAAGGATTAATGTTGATGGGGACACGACCCAAGAACATAATGGACACAATAGAAAAGGGAAATTGTATTAACTGAGAAAATAAGCTAGTACAAATAGTATAGAGAAAATAAAATTCAAAACATGCCCTAAGGGCTTACAATAGCATAAATTTGGAGCTAATTTCTCCTTTCAGTACCTCCTCTCAAACTCCACTCCGAACTGCCTTTTACAACGCCAGAAATCTCCTTAAATAGACCTCGGAGGGTTAAGGACTAGGAGTACATTCTAGAAAGTGCTAGTAGGCATCCACCGACCAAATAGAAGGTTCCAAAAGCTGCGTTAGAAGTCAGTGCAAATCTAGAAGAATCCAAAAACAGTAATCGAACTTTGGGGAGGCATAACTTTTGAACCGTAGCTCTGATTGACGAACTGTTTACATTTTTGGAAAGCTCTCGAAGTGCTCTATAGCCCTATGGATGAGATTTTCTCGTCCCCCATTTTTTGGCACTTTTTGAGGTCATTTAATGCCCCTAACCTGACTTTGAAGTATTCTTAGGAGGTCTCCAAAACTCAAAAAACTGCAATAACTTTCAAATTGTCGAGCCTTTTGACCTGATTCTTTTTTTGGAATCCTCTAAATCACAATTACATTCATCTGGCCAATTCACACCTTCTAGGTCACCAAAATAATGGTCAAATTACATGCTCCTATTTTTTCAAGATTTTCTAGCACACTGATAGTTGAATTGTGAGAGTTGGAACCTTTATTTGACCCAAATGGGTGTCCAAAACTAAAAACACATGAAACAAAAACTAAGTCTAAGTACATTTTTTTGGGTGACACGGGATTGCCCTTATACCTCTGGATGCTCCTGCATCAGACACCCAGGGTAGATTGAAAAGTGACCTTGTCACTTTATGAATGGTAGAGGAAATCCCAAATGGGAAACCTCACTGCTAAAATCCAAGTTGAGTCCTTGATCGGCCATCCTTTCCACTTCACCAGATACTCTTCATACTGCCTATTTCTAATACTCCTACCCACACAATGATCTAGAATGTCTTCTATCTCCTCCTTCTTAGAAGCAGGAATCAGACATGTCTCTAACACCAACTCCTCATCTGCACCATCATCATGATACTCTGTTAAATCTGCAATGTTGAAAATGGGAGAAATGTGAATACCATCTGGCAGCTCTACTTCATATGCATTTCCTGAGCCATGTTTCTTCAAAATTTTGCAGGGGCCAAATTTCTTCATTTTCAGCTTGTTGTAAGTACCGGCTGGAAATCTTTCTTTTCATAGGTGCACCATGACTAGATCCCCTACTTGGAATTCCTTATGTCTTCTCCTTTGATCAGCCCTAGCTTTATACTATTGATTCATCTTGGTAATGTGTGCTTGAACTTCCTTATGTAGATGCTTGATATGTTCAGCAAATTCTTCCGCTTCAGTACTTGTCCTCTCCCCTTGCTCTATCTTCCTCAATTTTGGTGCAGTCCTTGGGCTACTCCCATATACAATTCGGAATGGTGATTTTCCAGTACTCCTATTTATAGAGTTATTAAAAGAAAACTCTGCATGTGGTAGAATCAAATCCCATCCCTTGGGCTTATCCCCAACTAAACATCTCAGCAAATTGCCCAGACTTCTGTTTGGCCATCAGTTTATGGGTGATGCGTGGAACTGAATTTCAAGTCAGTTCTTAACTTTTTCCACAATGTCCTCCAGAAATATCTGACAAATTTAGTATCTCTGTCAGAAACTATGCTCCTTGGAAGACCATATAGTCTTACCACCTCTTTGAAAAATAAGTCTGCAATATGGACAACATCATGAGTTTTGTGGCATGGAATGAAATGTGCCATTTTGGAGAACCTATCAACCACCACGAATACTAAGTCATTATCCCTTTGTGTCCTTGGAAATCCAAGAAAAAAATCCATACTTATGTCCTCCCATGGCCTTGATGGAATAGGCAATGGCTGATATAGGCTTGTATTGTGACTAAACCCCTCGGCAACTTGACAAACCTGGCAACTCTGTACAAAATTCTTCACATCCTGTGAAATTTGAGGCCAAAAATAATGTTCTCTAAGAATGGAAATGGTCTTATCTCGACCAAAATGTCCTGTCGTCCCTCCACTGTGTTTCTCCTTAATTAGATTTTTCCTCATGGAACTCCTTGGAATGCACAATTGACTACCTTTGAACAACATACCATCCTGAATCAAATAGTCTAACCACTTGGTTTTATCTACAACAACAGGTTCTTTACAAGCTTTCTAGGCTTCAGCAAAATCAAGATCCTCAGGGTACAAATTCTTGAGTTCATCAAACCCAACTACTTCAACCTGCATTACTGTAAGCAACAACTGTCTCCTACTTAGTGCATCTGCAACCCTATTAGATTTTCCACTTCTATGCTTCAACACAAATGTATAACTCTGCAAGAACTATACCCACTTTATATGCCTCTGATTCAATTTACCTTGGCTATTTAGGTACTATAATGCCTGATGATCAGTATACAAAACAAATTCCTTTGGCAATAAATAATGCCTCCATTTCTTTAAGGCTTGAACTATTGCATAGAACTCTTGATCATAAATAGAATACTTCTTCTTTGCATCATTCAATTTTTCACTAAAATATGCAATAGGCTTACCTTCTTGGCTTAATACAGCCCCAATAGCACTGCCATTGGCATCACAATCCACCTGGAACACTTTTCTAAAATTTGGAAGTGCCAACACAGGTTGTTCTATCACCTTCTTCTTCAGCAATTCAAAACTTCTCGCAGCTACTACAGTCCATTTAAACTCTTTTCTATCCCCTCTTATTGTATCAGTTAGGGGTGCACATATGCCACTGAAATTCTTAATAAACTTCCTATAAAAACTAACAAGAAAATGAAATGATCTTACCTCAGTGGCAAACCTTGGAGTAGGCCATTCCAAGATGGATTTTACCTTCTCTGGATCCATTTTGAGACCTTCGGGTGATATAACAAACCCCAAATAGTCTAACTCCCTTTTTGCAAAGTTACACTTCTTCAGATTAATTAACAGTTTCTCTTCCCTTAGCCTTTCAAGGACATTAAGAATATGCAATAAATGTTCTTCCAAAGTCTTGCTGAAAATTAAAATATCATCCAAATAATCAATAACAAATTTTCCCAAGAACTTCTTAAGTACCTCATTCATGAGCCGCATGAAGGTGCTTGGGGCATTCGTCAATCCAAAGGGCATGACTAACCACTCATAAAGACCCTCCTTGGTCTTGAAGGCTATTTTCCACTCATCTCCTTCTCGAATTTGTATCTAATGATAACCACTCTTCAGATCTATCTTTGTGAAGTACTGAGCTCCACTCAAGCAATCCATAATATCATCCATCCTTGGCAAAGGAAACCGGTACTTGATAGTTATCCTATTTATAGCTCAAGAATCTGTACATATCCTCCACTCTCCATACTTATTTGGTGTGAGTACTACAGGTACTGCACATGGACTTAGGCTCTCTCGAATCAAGACCTTCCTCAACAGCTCCTGAACCTGTCTATTTAGCTCCTCTGTTTCAGTAGGAGTCATCCTGTGAGTAGCCTTGTTGGGAAAACTAGCTCCTGGAATCAGATCTATTTGATGACTAATTTGCCTTACTGGTGGCAATCCATCTGGAACATTATTAGAGATAATATCTCCAAACTCCCTTAGTAAATTTGAAACTTCAAGTGGTATTTCACTACTACCTTCTTTATCTTTCCTAGGAATCAAAGCATAGCACATATGCTGATGTTTCATGCCATCTAAAAACTTCCTTCCATCAACAAGACAAATCCTAGCACTGCTACATACCTTTTCACCTTCCTTTTTCATGGGCTTCAATTTGTGGTGAACTCCATCCTTTGTTAGAGAGTATGTGTTTGCATGTCCATCATGTATTGCATGTCTATCAAACTGCCATGGTCTACCCAATAATAGATGGCAAACATCCATCGAAATAACATCACAGAGAACTTCATCATGGTAACTCCCAATTTTGAATTTTACTAAACATTGTTCACTTACCAGGACCTTATGATCATCTTTTACCCAAGCAATCCAATAGGGTTGGGGATGTTTCTCCCTCTTGAGCTTTAGCTTAGAGACCATCTCTTCTGATACCAAGTTATCAGTGCTACCACCATCAATGATCACGTCACAACATTTATCCACACACTTGCATCTGGTATAGAACAAACTCCTCCATTGTCCTAGTTCAATCTCACTACTTAGTAGGACTCTTTCATTTACCAAGGTCTCTCCTCTTTCTGCATCCTCTGAATGTGATGATTGTGCATCCTCATCCACATGAGCAACCCTAGCTTGGCCCTCAGCTCTCCTATCCGTCCTTCCTTGTCATTGAGGGAATTCAAAGGCACGATGACCTTCTTCATTGCAATGGAACTAGGTACCACAAAAGCCTCCTCTTCCTTGTCCACATCCTCTACCTCTTCCTCTTTTATTTCAAAAGTCTTGATCATGGAAGCGGTTGAAACCCTCATTCCTCTAGTTCTTGCTAGTACCCTCATCTTCATTTTTCTTTTGGGTTTCATTGTGGCCTCCAGATGATCTATCGCTTCCCCTTCCTCCTTGACCATGCCCTCTTTGTCTTCCTTCAAACCTTTTATTCAGCTTCTCTTCAACTCGTAGGGAAAACTGGTATACCTCTTCAACACTAGTCATTCTTACCAGACTTAATTCCTCTTGGATGCTAGGTCGCAACCCACTGATATAATGAGCAATCTTCTCCTTATTTGCTTCTGCATGTCCCACTCTAATCAAGAGTCGGTAAAATTCCTCTATATATTCTTGGACTGATCTTCCTGCTTGCTTTAACCCATGCATCTTCTTAAACAAATCAAGCTCGTAGTCTACAGGAATGAACTACTTCTTCAATTTGTCCACCATGTGATCCCATCTTGTGATCTTCTCCTTTCCTCTTCTATTTCTTTCTAGTTGAACCTCTTGCCACAAAATTTTGTCATGGCCTTTCAGTTTGGCCTTTGTAAACTTAACCCTATCTAGGTCCCTAATATCCTCATACTCAAAGTATTCTTCCAGTTCATTGATCCAATCGATCAACTCATTTGGTTTCAGATTTCCTAAAAATACACCCACTTCAATTGTGAGTCTTTTCCAAAACATAGTAATGGCCCTAAAAAGCCTTTCCTCTGCATGATTCAAAACTTCCCCATCAAACCCCCCTTCTAGTTCCATTACTTCTTCTTCATTGTCATCCTCACTATCATCACCTGCGGCAACATTTGCTCCTCTACGGAGCTCCTCTTGCAATGCCTGTACCTGCCTTTGGAGGGCTCTAACCTCCTTAGGATTAATAGTTGTGGCCCTTCCACCATGCTCTCTTTGTGGAGGCATCTTCTTAACTCAAACCCACAACCACACAGTCCTAGTGCAAACTGCCTCACAGTCGACACTCTGTCTACACACTCAGGAAAGCCTGCTCTGATACCACTTGATGGGGACATGACCCAAGAACAGAATGGACACAACAAAAAAGGGAAATTGTATTCACTGAGAAAATAAGCTAGTACAAATAGTATAGAGAAAATAAAATTCAAAACATGCCCTAAGGGCTTACAATAGCATAAATCTGGAGATAATTTCTCCTTTCAATACCTCCTCTCAAACTCCACTCCGAGCTGCCTTTTACAATGCTAGAAATCTCCGTAAATAGACCCAGAGGGTTAAGGACTAGGAGTACATTCTAGAAAGTGCTAGTAGGCATCCACCAACCAAATAGAAGGTTCCAAAAGCTACGTTAGAAGTTGGTGCAAATCTAGAAGAATCCAGAAACAGTAATCGAACTTCCAGGAGGCATAACTTTTGAACCGTATCTCCGATTGAAAAACCGTTTACATTTTCAAAAAGATCTCGAAGCACACTATAGCCCTATGGAGGAGCTTTTCTAGTCCCCTATTTTTTTGTCTTTTTTTGAGGTCATTTAATGCCCCTAACCTGACTTTGAAGCATTCTTAGGAGGTCTCCAAAACCCAAAAAATTGCAGTAACTTTCAAACCGTGGGGCCTTTTGACCTAATTCTTTTTTTGGAATGCTCTAAATCACAATTACATTCATCTAGATAATTCATACCTTCTAGGTCACAAAAATGATGGTCAAATTGCATGCTCTTATTTTTTCAATATTTTCTAGCACACTGATAGTTGAACTGTGAGAGTTGGAACCTTTATTTGACCCAAATGGGTGTCCAAAACTAAAAACACATGAAACAAAAACTAAGTCTAAGTACATTTTTTTGGGTGACACAAGATTGCCCTTATACCTCTGGATGCTCCTGCATCAGACACCCAGGGTAGATTGAAAAGTGACCTTGTCACTTTATGAATGGTAGAGGAAATCCCAAATGGGAAACCTCACTGCTAAAATCCAAGTTGAGTCCTCGATTGGCCGTCCTTTCCACTTCACCAGATACCCTTCATACTGCCTATTTCTAATACTCCTACCCACACAATGATCTAGAATGTCTTCTATCTCCTCCTTCTTAGAAGCAAGAATCGGACATGGCTCTAACACCAGCTCCTCATCTGCACCATCATCATGATACTCTATTAAATCTGCAATGTTGAAAATAGGAGAAATGTGAATACCATCTAGCAGCTCTACTTCATATGCATTTCCTGAGTCATGTTTCTTCAAAATTTTGCAGGGGCCAAATTTCTTCATTTTTAGCTTGTTGTAAGTACTGGCTGGAAATCTTTCTTTTCGTAAGTCCACCATGACTCGATCCCCTACTTGGAATTCCTTATGTCTTCTCCTTTGATCAGCCCTAGCTTTATACTCTTGATTCATCTTGGTAATGTGTCCTTGAACTTCCTCATGTAGATGCTTGATATGTTCAGCAAATTCTTCCACTTCAGTACTTGTCCTCTCCCCTTGCTCTATCTCCCTCAATTCTGGTGCAGTCCTTGGGCTACTCCCATATACAATTCGGAATGGTGATTTTCTAGTACTCCTATTTATAGAGTTATTATAAGCAAACTCTGCCTGTGGTATAAGAAAACTCTGCCTGTGGAGCTACAGGTACTGCACATGGACTCAGGCTCTCTCGAATCAAGCGCTTCCTCAACAGCTCTTGACCCTATCTATTTAGCTCCTTTGTTTTAGTAGGAGTCATCCTATGAGAAGCCTTGTTGGGAAAACTAGCTCCTAGAATCAGATCTATCTGATGATTGATTTGCCTTACTGGTGGCAATCCATCTAGAACATTATTAGAGATAATATCTCCAAACTCCCTTAGTAAATTTGAAACTTCAAGTGGTATTTCACTACTACCTCCTTTATCTTTCCTAGTAATCAAAGAATAGCACATATGCTGATGTTTCATGCCATCTAAAAACTTCCTTCCATCAACAAGACAAATCCTAACACTGCTACATACCTTTTCACCTTCCTTTTTCATGGGCTTCAATTTGTGTCAAACTCCATCCTTTGTTAGAGAGGATGTGTTTCCATGTCCATCATGTATTGCATGTCTATCAAACTGCCATGGTCTACCCAATAATAGATGGCAAACATCCATCGAAATAACATCACAGAGAACTTCATCATGGTAACTCCCAATTTTGAATTTTACTAAACATTTTTCACTTACCAGGACCTTATGATCATCGAATTGAATTTCAAGTCGGTTCTTAACTTTTTCCACAATGTCCTCCAGAAATATCTGACAAAATTAGTAGCTCTCTCAGAAACTATGCTAATTGGAAGACCATGTAGTCTTACCACCTCTTTGAAAAACAAGTTTGCAATATGGACAACATCATGAGTTTTGTGGCATGGAATGAAATGTGCCATTTTGGAGAACCTATCAACCACCACGAATATTGAGTCATTACCAATTTGTGTCCTTGGCAATCCAAGAACAAAATCCATACTTATGTCCACCCATGGCCTTGATGGAATAGGAAATGGCTGATATAGGCCAGTATTGTGACTAAACCCCTTGGCAACTTGACAAACCTGGCAACTTTGTACAAACTTCTTCACATCCTGTGAAATTTGAGGCCAAAAATAATGTTCTCTAAGAATGGAAATGGTCTTATCTCGACTAAAATGTTTTGCCATCCCTCCACTATGTTTCTCCTTAATTAGGTTTTCTCTCATGGAACTCCTTGGAATGCACAATTGACTACCTTTGAACAACATACCATCCTGAATCAAATAGTCTAACCACTTGGTTCTATCTATAGCAACAGGTTCTTTACAAGCTTTCCAGGCTTTAGAAAAATTAGGATCCTTAGGGTAAAAATTCTTGAGTTCATCAAACCCAACTACTTCAACCTACATTACTGTAAGCAACAACTGTCTCCTACTTAGTGCATCTGCAACCCTGTTAGATTTTCCACTTCTATGCTTCAACACAAATTTATAACTCTGCAAGAACTCTACCCACTTCATATGCCTCTGATTCAATTTACCTTGGCTATTTGGGTACTATAATGCCTGATGATCAGTATACAAAACAAATTCCTTTGGCAATAAATAATGCCTCCATTTTTTTAAGGCCTGAACTATTGCATAGAACTCTTGATCACAAACAGAATACTTCTTCTTTGCATCATTCAATTTTTCACTAAAATATGCAATAGGCTTACCTTCTTGGCTTAATATAGCCCCAATAGCACTGCCACTGGCATCACAATCCACCTAGAACACTTTTCTAAAATCTGGAAGTGCCAACATAGGCTGTTTTGTCACCTTCTTCTTCAGCAATTCAAAACTTCTCGTAGCTACTACAGTCCATTTGAACTCTTTTCTATCCCCTCTTATTGTATCAGTTAGGGGTGCACATATGTCACTGAAATTCTTAATAAACTTCTTGTAAAAACTAACAAGACCATGAAATGATCTTACCTCAATGGCAGACCTTGGAGTAGGCCATTCCAAGATGGCTTTTACCTTCTCTGGATCCATTTTGAGACCTTTGGGTGATATAACAAATCCCAAATAGACTAACTCCCTTTTTGTAAAGTTACACTTCTTCAGATTAATTAACAGTTTCTCTTCCCTTAGCCTTTCAAGGACACTACGAATATGCAATAAATGTTCTTCCAAAGTCTTGCTGAAAATTAAAATATCATCCAAATAAACAATAAAAATTTTTCCCAAGAACATCTTAAGTACCTCATTCATGAGCCGCATGAAGGTGCTTGGGGTATTCGTCAATCCAAAGGGCATGACTAACCACTCATAAAGACCTTCCTTGGTCTTGAAGGCTATTTTCCACTCATCTCCTTCTCGAAACTGTATCTGATGATAACCACTCTTCAGATCTATCTTTGTGAAGTACTAAGCTCCACTCAAGCAGTCCATAATATCATCCATCCTTGGCAAAGGAAACTGGTACTTGATGGTTATCCTATTTATAGCTCAAGAATTTGTACACATCCTCCACTCTCCATCCTTCTTTGGTGCGAGTCTTACAGGTACTGCACATGGACTCGGGCTCTCTCGAATCAAGCCCTTCCTCAACAGCTCTTGACCCTATCTATTTAGCTCCTTTGTTTTAGTAGGAGTCATCCTATGAGAAGCCTTGTTGGGAGAACTAGCTCCTAGAATCAGATCTATCTGATGATTGATTTGCCTTACTGGTGGAAATCCATCTAGAACATTATTAGAGATAATATCTCCAAACTCCCTTAGTAAATTTGAAACTTCAAGTGGTATTTCACTACTACCTCCTTTATCTTTCCTAGTAATCAAAGAATAGCACATATGCTGATGTTTCATGCCATCTAAAAACTTCCTTCCATCAACAAGACAAATCCTAACACTGCTATATACCTTTTCACCTTCCTTTTTCATGGGCTTCAATTTGTGTCAAACTCCATCCTTTGTTAGAGAGTATGTGTTTCCATGTCCATCATGTATTGCATGTCTATCAAACTGCCATGGTCTACCCAATAATAGATGGCAAACATCCATCGAAATAACATCACAGATAACTTCATCATGGTAACTCCCAATTTTGAATTTTACTAAATTTTTTTCACTTACCAAGACCTTATGATCATTTTTCACTATCAATGATCATGTCACAACATTTATCCTCACACTTGCATCTGGTATAGAACAAACTCCTCCGTTGTCCTGGTTCAATCTCACCACTTAGTAGGACTCTTTAATTTACCAAGGTCTCTCCTCTTTCTGCATCCTCTAAATGTGATGATTGTGCATCCTCATCCACATGCGCAACCCTAGCTTAGCCCTCAGCTCTCCTATCCGTCCCTCATTTTCGTTGAGGGCATTCAAAGGCATGATGACCTTCTTCATTGCAATGGAAATAGGTACCACGGAAGCCTCCTCTTCCTTGTCCACATCCTCTACCTCTTCCTCTCTAATTTTCAAAGTCTTGATCATGGGAGTGGTTGAAACCATAATTCCTTTGGTTCCTGCTAGTACCCTCATCTTCATTTTTCTTTTGGGTTTCATTGTGGCCTCCAGATGATCTATCGCTTCCCCTTCCTCCTTGACCGTGCCCTCTTTGTCTTCCTTCAAACCTTTTATTCAGCTTCTCTTCAACTCGTAGGGAAAACTGGTATGCCTCTTCAACGCTGGTCATTCTTACCAGACTTAATTCCTCCTGGATGCTAGGTTGCAACCCACTGATATAACGAGCAACCTTCTCCTTATTTTCTTTTGCATATCCCACTCTAATCAAGATTCGGTAAAATTCCTCTGTATATTCTTGGACTGATCTTCTTGCTTGCTTTAACCCATGAATCTTCTTAAACAAATCAAGCTCGTAGTCTACAGGAATGAACTACTTCAATTTGTCCACCATGCGATCCCATCTTGTGATCTTCTCCTTTCCTCTTCTATTTCTTTCTAGTTGAACCTCTTGCCACCAAATTTTGTCATGGCCTTTCAGTTTGGCCTTTGCAAACTTAACCCTATCTGGGTCCCTGATATCCTCATACTCAAAGTATTCTTCCAGTTCATTTATCCAATCGATCAACTCATCTAGTTTTAGATTTCCTAAAAATACACCCACTTCAATTGTGGGTCTTTTCCAAAACATAGTAATGGCCCTAAAAAGCCTTTCCTCTGCATGATTCAAAACTTCCCCATCAAATCCCCCTTCTGGTTCCATTACTTCTTCTTCATTGTCATCACCTGCGGCAACATTTGCTCCTCTACGGAGCTCCTCTTGCAATGCCTATACTTTCCTTTGGAGGGCTCTAACCTCCTTAGGATTAATAGCTCTAGCCCTTCCACCACGCTCTCTTAATGGAGGCATCTTCTTAACTCAAACCCACAACCAAACAGTCCTGGTGCAAACTACCTCACAGTCAGCGCTCTGTCTACACACTCATGAAAACCTGCTCTGATACCACTTGATGGGGACACGACCCAAGAACAGAATGGACACAACAGAAAAGGGAAATTGTATTAACTGAGAAAATAAGCTAGTACAAATAGTATAGAGAAAATAAACTTCAAAACATGCACTAAGGGCTTACAATAGCATAAATCTGGAGATAATTTCTCCTTTCAGTACCTCCTCTCAAACTCCACTTTGAACTGCCTTTTACAATTTTAGAAATCTCTTTAAATAGACCTCAGAGGGTTAAGGACTAGGAGTACATTCTAGAAAGTAATAGTAGGAATCCATCGACCAAATAGAAGGTTACAGAAGTACCGTTAAAAGTTGGTGCAAATCTAGAAGAATCCAAAAACGGTAACCGAACTTTCGGGAGGCATAACTTTTGAACCATAGCTTCGATTGAGGAACCGTTTACATTCTCGAAAAGCTTTTGAAGTGATCTATAGCCCTATGGATGAGATTTTCTCATCCCCCATTTTTTGACCCTTTTTGAGATCATTTAATTCCCCTAACCTGACTTTGAAGCATTCTTAGGAGGTCTCCAAAACTTGAAAAACTACAATAAATTTTAAACTGTGGGGCCTTTTGACCTGATTCTTTTTTTGGAATGCTCTAAATCACAATTACATTCATTTGGCTAATTCACACCTTCTAGGTCACCAAAATGATGGTCAAATTGCATGCTCCTATTTTTTTAGGATTTTCTAGCACACTAATAGTTGAACTGTGAAAGTTGGAACCTTTATTTGACCCAAATGGGTGTCCAAAAATGAAAACACATGAAACAAAAACTAAGTCTAAGTACATTTTTTTGGGTGACACAAGATTGCCCTTATACCTCTGGATGCTCCTACATCAGACACCTAGGGTAGATTGAAAGGTGACCTTGTCACTTTATGAATGGTAGAGGAAATCAGAAATGGGAAACCTCAGCTACTGAAATCCAATTTGAGTCCTCGATCGGCCATCCTTTCCACTTCACCAGATACTCTTCATACTGCCTATTTCTAGTACTCCTAACCACACGATGATCTAGAATGTCTTCTATCTCCTCCTTCTTAGAAGCAGGAATCGGACATGGCTCTAACACCAGCTCCTCATCTGCACCATCATCATGATACTCTATTAAATCTGCAATGTTGAAAATAGGAGAAATGTGAATACCATCTAGCAGCTCTACTTCATATGCATTTCCTGAGTCATGTTTCTTCAAAATTTTGCAGGGGCCAAATTTCTTCATTTTCAACTTGTTGTAAGTACTGGCTGGAAATCTTTCTTTTCGTAACTCCACCATGACTAGATCCCCTACTTGGAATTCCTTATGTCTTCTGCTTTGATCAGCCCTAGCTTTATACTCTTGATTCATCTTGGTAATGTGTCCTTGAACTTCCTCATGTAGATGCTTGATATGTTCAGCAAATTCTTCCACTTCAGTACTTGTCCTCTCCCCTTGCTCTATCTCCCTCAATTCTAGTGCAGTCCTTGGGCTACTCCCATATACAATTCGGAATGGTGATTTTCTAGTACTCCTATTTATAGAGTTATTATAAGCAAACTCTGCCTGTGGTAGAATCAAATCCCGTCCCTCGAGCTTATCCCCAACTAAACATCTCAGCAAATTGCCCAGAGTTCTGTTTACCACTTCTGTTTGGCCATCAGTTTGTGGGTGATGCATGGAACTGAATTTCAAGGTGGTTCTTAACTTTTTCCACAATGTCTTCCAGAAATATTTGACAAATTTAGTATCTCTATCAGAAACTATGCTCCTTGGAAGACCATGTAGTCTTACCACCTCTTTGAAAAATAAGTCTGCAATATGGATAGCATCATGAGTTTTGTGGCATGGAATGAAATGTGCCATTTTGGAGAACCTATCAACCACCACGAATACTGAGTCATTACCCCTTTGTGTCCTTGGCAATCCAAGAAAAAAATCCATAATTATGTCCTCCCATGGCCTTGATGGAACAGGCAATGGATGATATAGGCCAGTATTGTGACTAAACCCCTTGGCAACTTGACAAACCTGGCAACTTTGTACAAACTTCTTCATATCCTGTGAAATTTGAGGCCAAAAATAATGTTCTCTAAGAATGGAAATGGTCTTATCTCGACCAAAATGTTCGGCCATCCCTCCACTATGTTTCTCCTTAATTAGATTTTCCCTCATGGAACTCCTTGGAATGCACAATTGACTACCTTTGAACAACATACCATCCTGAATCAAATAGTCTAACCACTTGGTTCTATCTATAGCAACAGGTTCTTTACAAGCTTTACAGGCTTCAGCAAAATCAAGATCCTCAGGGTACAAATTCTTGATTTCATCAAACCCAACTACTTCAACCTGCATTACTGTAAGCGACAACTGTCTCCTACTTAGTGCATCTGCAACCCTGTTAGATTTTCCACTTCTATGCTTCAACACAAATTTATAACTCTGCAAGAACTCTACCCACTTCATATGCCTCTGATTCAATTTACCTTAGCTATTTAAGTACTATAATGCTTGATGATCAATATACAAAACAAATTCCTTTGGCAATAAATAATGCCTCCATTTCTTTAAGGCCTGAACTATTGCATAGAACTCTTGATCATAAACAGAATACTTCTTCTTTGCATCATTCAATTTTTCACTAAAATATGCAATAGGCTTACCTTCTTGGCTTAATACAGCCCCAATAGCACTGCCACTGGCATCACAATCCACCTGGAACACTTTTCTAAAATCTGGAAGTGCCAACATAGGCTGTTCTGTCACCTTCTTCTCCAGCAATGCAAAACTTCTCATAGCTGCTATAGTCCATTTGAACTCTTTTCTATCCCCTGTTATTGTATCAGTTAGGGGTACACATATGCCACTGAAATTCTTAATAAACTTCTTGTAAAAACTAACAAGACCATGAAATGATCTTACCTCAGTGGCAGACCTTGGAGTAGGCCATTCCAAGATGGCTTTTACCTTCTCTGGATCCATTTTGAGACCTTTAGGTGATATAATAAACCCCAAATGGACTAACTCCCTTTTTGTAAAGTTACACTTCTTCAGATTAATTAACAGTTTCTCTTCCCTTAGCCTTTCAAGGACACTACGAATATGCAATAAATGTTCTTCCAAAGTCTTGCTGAAAATTAAAATATCATCCAAATAAACAATAACAAATTTTCCCAAGAACTTCTTAAGTACCTCATTCGTGAGCCACATGAAGGTGCTTGGGGTGTTCGTCAATCCAAAGGGCATGACTAACCAATCATAAAGACCCTCCTTGGTCTTGAAGGCTATTTTCCACTCATCTCCTTCTCGAATTCATATCTAATGATAACCACTCTTCAGATCTATCTTTGTGAAGTACTGAGCTCCACTCAAGCAATCCATAATATCATCCATCCTTGGCAAAGGAAACCGGTACTTGATAGTTATCCTATTTATAGCTCAAGAATCTGTACACATCCTCCACTCTCCATACTTATTTGGTGTGAGTACTACAGGTACTGCACATGGACTTAGGCTCTCTCGAATCAAGACCTTCCTCAACAGCTCCTGAACCTGTCTATTTAGCTCCTCTATTTTAGTAGGAGTCATCCTGTGAGTAGCCTTGTTGGGAAAACTAGCTCCTGGAATCAGATCTATCTGATGACTAATTTGCCTTACTGGTGGCAATCCATCTGGAACATTATTAGAGATAATATCTCCAAACTCCCTTAGTAAATTTGAAACTTCAAGTGGTATTTCACTACTACCTTCTTTATCTTTCCTAGTAATCAAAGCATAGCACATATGCTAATGTTTAATGCCATCTAAAAACCTCCTTCCATCAACAAGACAAATCCTAGCACTACTACATACCTTTTCACCATCCTTTTTCATGGGCTTCAATTTGTGGTGAACTCCATCCTTTTTCAGAGAGTATGTGTTTGCATGTCCATCATGTACTGCATGTCTATCAAACTTCCATGGTCTACCCAACAATAGATGGCAAACATCCATCGATGATCACGTCACAACATTTATCCTTACACTTGCATCTGGTATAGAACAAACTCTTCCATTGCCCTGGTTCAATCTGACCACTTAGTAGGACTCTTTCATTTACCAAGGTCTCTCCTCTTTCTGCATCCTCTGAATGTGATGATTGTGCATCCTCATCCACATGAGCAACCCTAGCTTGGCCCTGAGCTCTCCTATCTGTCCTTCCTTGTCATTGAGGGCATTCAAAGGCACGATGACCTTCTTCATTACAATGGAAACAGGTACCACAAAAGCCTCCTCTTCCTTGTCCACATCCTCTACCTCTTTCTCTCTGATTTTCAAAGTCTTGATCATGGGAGTGGTTGAAACCCTCATTCATCTGGTTCCTGCTAGTACCCTCATCTTCATTTTTCTTTTGGGTTTCATTGCAGCCTCCAAATGATCTACCACTTCCCCTTCCTCCTTGACTGTGCCCTCTTTGTCTTCCTTCAAAACTTTTATTCAGCTTCTCTTCAACTCATAGGGAAAACTGGTATGCCTCTTCAATGCTGATCATTCTTACCAGACTTAATTCCTCCTGGATGCTAGGTTGCAACCCACTGATATAACGAGCAACCTTCTCCTTATTTGCTTCTGCATGTCCCGCTCTAATCAAGAGTTGGTAAAATTCCTCTGTATATTCTTGGACTGATCTTCTTGCTTGCTCTAACCCATGCATCTTCTTAAACAAATCAAGCTCGTAGTCTACAAGAATGAGCTACTTCTTCAATTTGTCCACCGTGCGATCCCATCTTGTGATCTTCTCCTTTCCTCTTCTATTTCTTTCTAGTTGAACCTCTTGCCACCAGATTTTTGCATGGCCTTTCAGTTTGGCCTTTGCAAACTTAACCCTATCTGGGTCCCTGATATCCTCATACTCAAAGTATTCTTCCAGTTCATTGATCCAATCAATCAACTCATCTGGTTTTAGATTTCTTGAAAATACACCCACTTCAATTGTGGGTCTTTTCCCAAACTTAGTAATGGCCCTAAAAAGCCTTTCCTCTACATGATTCAAAACTTCCCCATCAAATTCCCCTTCTGGTTCCATTACTTCTTCTTCATTGTCATCCTCACTGTCATCACCTGCGGCAACATTTTCTCCTCTACGGAGCTCCTCTTGCAATGCCTGTACTTGCCTTTGGAGGGCTCTAACCTCCTCAAGATTAATAGCTCTGGCCCTTCCACCACGCTCTCTTCGTGTAGGCATCTTCTTAAATCAAACCCACAACCACACAGTCCTGTGCAAACTGCCTCACAGTCGGTGCTCTGTCTACACACTCAGAAAAACCTGCTCTGATACCACTTGATGGGGACATGACCCAAGAACAGAATGGACACAATAGAAAAGGGAAATTGTATTAACTGAGAAAATAAGCTAGTACAAATAGTATAGAGAAAATAAACTTCAAAACATGCCCTAAGGGCTTACAATAGCATAAATCTAGAGATAATTTCTCCTTTCAGTACCTCCTCTCAAACTTCACTCCAAACTGCCTTTTACAATGCCAGAAATGTCCTTAAATAGACCTCGAAGGGTTAAGGACTAGGATTATAGTCTAGAAAGTGCTAGTAGGCATCCACCGACCAAATAGAAGGTTCCAGAAGCTGCGTTAGAAGTCGATGCAAATCTAGAAGAATCCAGAAACGGTAACCGAACTTTCAGGAGGCATAACTTTTGAACCGTAGCTCCGATTGATGAACCGTTTACATTTTTGGAAAGCTCTTGAAGCTCTCTATAGCCTTATGGATGAGCTTTGCTCCTCCCCCATTTTCAACCCTTTTTGAGGTCATTTAATGCCCCTAACTTGACTTTGAAGCATTCTTAGGAGGTCCCCAAAACCTAAAAAACTGTAATAACTTTCAAACTGTGGGGCATTCTTAGTTGAACTATGAGAGTTGGAACCTTTATTTGACCCAAATGGGTGTCCAGAAATGAAAAAACATGAAACAAAAACTAAGTCTAAGTACATTTTTTTGGGTGACACAGGATTGCCCTTATACCTCTGGATGCTCATGCATCAAATGTGGAGGTAAGATTGAAAGTTGTAAGAGTAAGGCATGTTGAATCAAACAATTTTTTCTTCACTTTCTTCCTCACTCCAATACCCTTCCTTTTTTATCATAAATGTACAATTTGGAGGTAGTCACCAACATCCATAACTACCAAGGACACCCAAAGAGTTTTAAAAGGAATAGAGTATCAATTTTATAAGCCACCATGGAGAGAATTATCAATAGCTTATCCCAAACTCAAGAGAATGTGTAGGAGGAATTTGTAGCTAAAGAAGGGTAGAGGACCTCTATTCTACAAAGAAGGCAACGTGTGAAGAGAACAAGGCCCGACATGAAGATCCATAAACAAAGGTAACTAAGGACAATGACATGCATCTTATGTTGAGTTTGAAAGAAGCTTGGAGAATGTAAGAAGAGGAGAAACTCATAGTTAGGAATGAAGCTCCATTCGAAAGGCAACAATACAACTTGTAGGTCCATGTTGACAACACAAGGAAAGCCAAAAGTAGAAGAAGACCACATCAAGGAGAAAGTTGACTTGGATTGAAAATGTAACACAAAGAAATACTTGAATGATTCCAAAAAAGATGAGGAGTAATATGTGATGAAGAAGTTGCAGTTGTTGAAGAAAAAGTTTAGAAAAATAAGGCACGTGTAGCTATGGAAGCATCAATAGTTTTAACAATTGATAGCATTGGCACATTTTCCCTCACTTTCCTTTGGTAAAGTGAAGGGAATCTATTTCTCCAATGGGTATTGTAGATCTGATACCTATGATGGAGAGTCTAGATGTCATTGTTGTGGAGATTTGTTTATTCATGGCTTGGTTAGAATGTCCAAGCTCAGGTTCAAATAAACATCTTTTTACAAGCTCAACCCAATCGAATGCTCCTAGTGTCTTTCAAAGGTAGAAAAAGAGAGAACATCCTTTGTAATTTGTAATAGCTACAACATTGCCTTTTGGTACCGATGGCTAGAAAAATGGTTTGGATAGATTTATAGGTAGCCAGCAAAGGAAAAGTGCAGAGTTTGAAATAAAATTCAAACCATATATCACACATCTATTGTGATGGGGTGATTTTTTTCTTTAAATACTAAAACACATGATAACTATAATGTCTAATAAGATAAGCCTTTTCAAAGGAAAGACTCGCAGGTGGGACCCAGGTAAGTGAGTGGCAGGTCAGCTAGCTAATTTTGGACAAACACACAAATCTAGGTGCACACATGGAATAGTCATGAGGCGAGATCCACCAAATAAAAAGGTGACATGTGATATAGATTTTGAGGAGGCTATGATGTGGCCTAGGTCTAACAAAGGCACCAGATCATGACACATAGTAGATTAGATGATGGTCGCTATGTTGCCAAGTAAAGTTTCTCATCAGATAAGCATAGCAACATAGCAACTGACCAGGTGGCAGTGACATGTCAACCAGGTGGACATTGATTGGATGCCAACTGGTGGTGAGATGGAAAAATCTAAAAGTGACATGTGGTAAAGGCTTTAGGTGTAGCACACTTCCTAAGGAGATGAGGTGGTAGTAGGTGACACGTGTCACGTGGTTGCTATGTCATTGATGACATGGTAGAATGCTGACTAGGATAGTGACATAGAAATCAATGATGTGGCATGATGATGTGGAAAAGTAGGTAGCTAATGAGATGATGCCACATGGCATCTAGGTGGCAAGGGTTAGATGATGAGGCAACACTCAACCAATCAGGGCATGACACATGTCAACATGGTCAAACCAAGTTTGACATGGATGAAAAAGAAAAGGGAAATTTCAAAAGGCATAAAAGTTTATTATTTTTTAATATTCTCCCATAAAGTATGTACAAAACCAGATTTTTAAAAGATTAGAATTAATTCTATAGTTTTAACTTTTGAAAAGTTAAATTTTTGTCCAAATGTAATATGAAAGTCATGAACATGAGCCTTATTTTCAAATGGCCGCCACAGGGGCAATTTTTATCTAAAATAGGCACTTCAATATATCATTGGAACTAGGAGGAAACAAATTTTCTAAATATGAGGTCATATTTTGCACAGGTGCTCACTGGTTCGAGTTATAAGTAGATTTATGTTTTCCAGGGCATTCTTAGTAGAATGGGCAATTTTCACCATTGGGCATCAAAAGTAGTTAGGAGGTATATATAAAAGACTATTGAAGCCTAAATGTGGAGAAAAGTAATTTTGAAAAATTTTCCTTGCTTCTAGAGGTCATAGTCAACTATTTTTTTACCTTTTCCTTGATCAAAATTAGTTATGTTTTTTCAATCAAATGTCTAAGATACTTTGTGCTTTTGAGAGCCAAGATGATTAAAAATTTGATTTACCAGTTGCAAAGAGAGATTAGAGAGATTGTTTTCACTATTACGAGATGTTTTCCAAGTGGACACATGTTAGATGCACAATAGATCCAAGAATTTACTCTCCTCTATATCATTCTCTTTCTCATTCTTTGTAAGGGTTCCAATTTTTGGAGGAAAAATTACTCATGGCTGTGATACCATGTGTGTTCCAATCTGGAGTTTTCTCAGATTTGTGAAACCAAGGTTCCAGTCTTGATGTGTTCTCATCACTATGACACCAATTTTCTTCAGCATTGTTTCTCTTGTATGAATAGTAGTAGTGAAGATAATATAGATAGTTCAAATCTGTTAGGCATTCTTATGTTTTGATTTCATGCATCTGAATGTATTGTTTCAAAGAAATGAATATGAATGAGAAATACTTTCTTTACTTTCATTTTGATTCTCATCTCATATCTTTGTAAGCTACAGTCTTATGTGGTCTAGGAACAAAGAACTGAGACTCATTTGCATCCCTTTAAGGTTGTGTGTTAGATATGTTTTTCTATTGGAACAAAGGGCCAAGTAAATGCTTGATGTGTTTGATAGGATTGCTAGTTGTTTTGAGAAGGATACTTCATAAGAATGAGGTCTTTATGAAAATTGATGTCTAATTCACAAACTGATAGGATAGATCTGACATCTGGGTGTATGAATAATGTCCTGGATATCACAGAGTATGTATTTAATTCATGGAATTGCCCAATAGATAAGACACTCATCTATTATAGGATCACTTGTTTATACTGTTGCATAGTTTATTTTTTTCTAAAATCAACATCATAAATCAAACGTCTTTCCCTTTAATGTTGAAGAGCTGAAAAGGATGCCCTCACTCATCTTGTGAATTTCATAGAGTTGCAATTTTCTACTACATATCTTTGTTACTACATAAGTATTAGGAGATATAAGGGCTAAATCTGCTATTAGTAGATTTAGGAATATGTTTTAGCACTGGTACCATATAATTTGAATCTAAGGTCCACCTACCTAGGTTTTACAAAGCCTGAAGTAGAAGAAAGGTCTAGCCTTATAGTTGTCCCAATATCTGGAAGGATATAATAATGATGGAAGTTAGCTACCCCTAGATGTGTCTTGTTCTCCTCAAGGTAATTCAAAACATTTAGCATTTCAAAACACCAATAGGTTCTTCATCAACTATTCCATATCCATAGGGATCTTACTCAAGTTGTTAAGCCTCTTTTGAGTAACTGTGCTCTAATACCAATTAGTAGAAATAAGGAATACTGAGGGGGGGTGAATTAGTATTCTAGAAAATTTTGTCATCAACTAGATATTATTAATTACTTTGAACCATGCATAAGAAAGTAAACAATTAATGTTGAACAATAATAATAACCATGCATAAAGAGAACTCATAACACCATATTTTGTTAACTAGGGAAAACCTAGCCAAGGGAAAATCATAGTGGGGATGATACCCACTATATAATGTACTGATATATATGTTTCTTGTCAGAGGATGGACCTTTTTAGGAGTCAATGAAAAAATTAGGTATAGAGAGTCCCTGTTAGGAGACTTTGAATCCCTTTTAGGATATTCCAACCCTATTAGGAGTTGTAGTACACTGGATGCAAGAAGAGTTCACTACCTAAAGTTCTACTTCCAATTAAAAGAAGAGCTCATTGCCTAAACAAGTAATTAGTCCTCATGTATATAGATGTTGTACCTTATTTCTTGGCTAATCTCTGACCTCAACCCACTCTTAGATCATGAAATTAGATTCACAAAAACTTTGCATATATCGATTCACAAAAAATTTGCATATCACTTCTCATATTATCATTGCACATTACTTCACATCACTTCACAAATTAATTTGCAAGATTTCTTTGCATAAATACCATTCATTTTCACAAATTGTTGCTAGGTTAGATAAGACCACAATATACCTTTCCAACTTAGAGTATATATCTAGGATGTCAGTCCTAATTGGTTAAGTAATTATTTTGTAAACAAAATAATTCCTTTACCTTTAATTCCACTATTCTATTTCACTAGTAAATTGTGAATATCTCATTTTTGTATTGCTCGTACTAATGCCCAAGGTTATCCATGTCATCATCAACATGTATGTAGTCTCCATCTATCTTCACTAGTCATAATATGATGTCAGAATCATTTTACATATAAAACAATGTACTGTTATAAACCAATTTCATAGTTAGACAATTTATGGGTACCAAAAGCTAAGTATCTTTATTTTTGGGGTTTTCTGCAAGTAAGTACATCATGTGTTGTCATTAATGACAATAATTACATCATTACATAAATAGCCAATTTTCAACAAAATCTTGGTGTCAATTGTGTTCATGTTATTTCTTTCATGTGTATGCAACTAAGTTAAGTAAGATTAATCATAGATAATATCTTAAGGTTTTTATGTTAAGCATTTATTGACAATATCTACCAAGTTACAATATTTTCTAGTGTAAACTGAGTGTATGTGTATTTTTCAAGTTATATTAGAATATAGTTTAATCACTATTTGATTTGTATTTACATCTAAGGGATCTAGGATTTATTTTTGTAGTAACTAATTGAACCCTCCCCTCTCAGTTACTCCTCTTATGTTTCCAACAATTGATATCAGAGTCATCTTTTATAGAAATATATATCATTTCATCATCTTCACTACTATCTGAATCTTTAGCTATAAAATAAGATTTCTTACCTTTGTCCTTGAAGTCCTTAAAATTCTTGAAATCCTTCGTGCCTTTCTATTTGATGTGCTTCCTTTTATCTTTGTTTTATTTGTTTGGGCACCTTGCAACAATGTGTCTAACTTCTTCAAAAGAGAAACAGATTAAAGGAATATTTCCTTTGTACTTTCCTTTGCCTTTGGGATACCTTCTTGAAAGAAATGCTTCAATGGCTTCAAGATCACTGTCAGAACTATCATCCTCTTCACTTTTAGATTGATTTCCTTTTGACCTTTTTTTTTCTTCTAGAGTGACAACTTGGCTTTAAATGTAGACGCAAGATTGATAGAACTAGGAACATAATTATCATAGTTATCTAGCTCAAATGTTGTTAATCTTCCAACTACTACATCCAATGACATGTCATTCCTTGGATTTCATCTTATTTCTTGAATTTTTGATACTTTGATTTCATATATAGGAAGAAGTGTTCTAAGAAATTTACTTACCGCTGTTTCATCTTCAATCTTTCCTCCTAAAGCTTTGATAGCAAAAATACTAGCTTTAATTTGTTCACTTTATTTTGCAATGTTCTCATCTTTTCTCATCTTTATTTTATCAAACTATTCTCTAAGAATTTTAGCTTCAGCTCTTCTTACAATACCATCTACTCCATATATGACTTTCAACTTGATCCACATTTTATAAACAGTTCCACAATCTTTGACCTCATCAAATTTACTGAATAGCAATGTACCTCATGTATTGATTCATTTGAAATGTTGTTTTTGGCATTATATGTCAAAGAGGGATAAGTTTACTATCATACCTCACAAAAATTTTATAAAGAGGAAGAGTGTATATTTCTAAGAGATGTCATAGAGAAAGAACTTGGCCTGATATCAAAGAAGGGATGTTTGCTATCAGAAGAAGATACTAAAGACAAAGTTTTGCTAAAAAGGGGAGAAACTAAAGGTAGAGGGAGTTCATATTGATAGAGGGAGTTCTCATGGATGATAATTAGAATGAAATTAAGTATGTGTTCCCTACTTTATTCTTTCTCTAAAAATTTCATTGTATTATGACATGTTGTGTTGCCATAAATGCCAAAGGGGGAGATTGTTGGAACCAATTGGTTAATTGTGTATTGTCTTTGATGTTACACAAAATGTGATATCATTTTTAGTTAGTGTATTCTAAGCTCACTCAGGCATTGAAGATAGTCTTTTGTATTTTCTGAGAATTTCAAAGTTGCCTAGTTCATAAATCGAGTTCACTTGGGTAACAAAGAGAAGTTTGCAAAAGTTGAGTGTTAACCAAGATCACTTAGTTACCAAAGGAACTTTTTAAATATGTAGTGTTAACTAAGTTCACTTGGTTAATGCAGGAAAATTGTTGTTGTATTAGTGCCTACTAAGTAGTGTCACATAATGAAGGATTTTCTTATTTTTGCATATTAAGTTCAATTAATTTGTTTGTTCATTCTAGCTTACTGATGGGATGAATATTAAGTATTATAAGTTGTATTCAAGCCAAATTGAAATTGTGTAAGTTATAAATATAAGTTCATGTTGAGGATTGAATGTGTGGAACACAATAGAAGATTTGATGATGCTTAGAGGAAACGAATTAGAAGGATAAAGCAGAATATCCTTATTGAGTTGCAAAGATACATTCGATGAAGAAGAATCAAGTATAAAAGCTAGGATTGAGATCTATAATTAGTAATTTAGTTTCATTAGAAATTAGGTCATCTCATTTTCACTCTCTAACCATTATAGCAGTGATCTAAATCTCTTAACCTAGTTGGCTTAACAACTATTTGTAAATCCTCTAACAAGGCGGTATTTCTATTTGAAGTGTCTAAAGATCTCTAACAAGGCCACTCCTAATAGGGTGATTAGATCCTCTAATAGGGTCACACCTAATAGTTTGTTTTTTAACCTTTAATAAGGTTACTCCTAACAGGGCTCACTTCAAAAGAGTGAAAATCAATAACTAGTTGCAATTGGTGGTTTTTCCCAAATTGGGTTTCTGTGATAAATCTTGGTGTCAATTGTGTTCATGTTATTTCTTTCATGTGTATGAAACTAATTTAAGTAATATTAATCATAGATAATATCTTAATTTTTTCATGTTAAGCATTTACCGAGTTATTTCAATATCTTCCAAGTTACAGTATTTGCTAGTGTAAATCAAGTGCATGTATGTTTGCCAAGTTACACTACAATACAATTTAATTATAATTTTATTTGTATTGATATTTAAGGGATCTAGGATTTATTTTTGTAGTAACTAATTTACCCCTCTCCTCTTAGTTACTCCTCTTATATTTCCAACAGAACTTTTCCAAGTATCTGGAGTTTCTAGCTTTTACATGAGCTCATATTTGTTCTACATCTTAGTGTGCTACAAAGAATGGATTGGATTGCCACATGCCTTATGGGTAAATGGTATGACCTATATGATTATTTCCCTTCCTTATAGAAATAAAATAATGAAGAAAATTTTAGGAGGGTGTAGGATACTTTCCTTGCTAAATAAGTGTTTCAACTACAAGGAAAAGAATAGAAGAGATTGATTGAAGGGAACCACAATTCATATCCATCTATGGTAGTTTATTTACCCAATTCTCTAAATTTGCATACATCTAAGTTGGTGGATATTAAGGAAGGCCCCTTAAGTTACCCTGATATTTCTTATATCATTATGTTCTGATTGAAGTCTATAGATAGGTAGAAGAAGTTGACAAAAGTTCCAAGGTTAGGAAGGGTTTTGGTTTTACTTTTCCCATAGAACTCAGTCATTACTAGTGCAAAACTATCCAAGATTCTTTTGACCTAGAACACAAATTAAAAACAATGAATCTAGAAGCCTATGCTACCCTTTTTCACTTTGATGGCAAAGTTTTTTCTCAACCCCTATTCAAGTTGCATCCTTCATTCTTAGATGTTCCTGATTTGGAAGATTTATGGGCTGATTTTGAAGATGACTATGAGGTAAGGAAGAGATGGTGGTCGAGGCTCACCTTGAGATAGATAAAGGAGTATAAAATCCATATGAACATAAAAGGTGTGAAAGAAGACAAAGGAAAAGAAGTGGTTGACCCTTTCTATATAGCTCAAGTTGAAGGCTTTCCCTTGCTAGAAATAGATTAGGATTCACTCAAGGAAGATGATTTGAAAGCTAAGACATGCCCAGTCATTGAAAGAACTAAAAATTAGCTAAAAGAGAAAAGGAAATCTAAGATAGGAGATTTAGGAAAACCTCCACAAGAGGCTTTCATCAACTCTAATTCACCTTCACCTATTTGTAGTACTAATAAAGGTGTCACCTTTTCTCCTATAGGTATTTTGAACCTTGAAGTGAAAGTTGAACCCAAAGTTCAAATTTTAGTTAAACCTTCAAGTTTAGCAAGGTGGACCTACTCTCAAACCAAAAAAGAAAAATCCCATAGAGCTATAGTAGAAGATATTAGTTTGAACTCAATTGAAGTTGAAGTTGTCGTTGAATCTTCTAGAGAAGGAATACAAGAATTCATGAATCTAAATGGTGATTAGATAGTAGGTGATGTCAATGTTCTAGGTTCAATGACTACTAGCATTATCTCCCCTATTTTACAAACTCCTTTGTCCAAAGGTACTACTCCTATGCCAAATTGGTTTGAATTGTTAGTAAAAAAGAAAAGAAGTATAGTGCTAATAAGAATCTTAGTGGAGGATATGGTCAAGAAGTGTTTGGGAAAATTTCCTAAAGGCAAAAAACCAAAGATGGAAACCATACTAGAGTTTTATGAGTGGATAGGGGACTAGATTGCTGATGTGTATTAACATTTTGAAGATAAAACTTTGAATAACATCACACCCCAAGATTACACTATAGAGAAAAATATTCTTGAACCATCCTCTAGAGCTATAGATGCAAAAATCCTAGATATAGAATAGGTCAACGTCACTAGCCACATCTAGAAAGATTGGAAGGAGAAGAATGAATTAAGACAATCTATCTGTCTATTGGTAGGATACATTCATACCTTATAGAATGTTTAAGTAGAATGTCAACCTCAAGCCATCTCTGTGGTTGATGTAACTTCCCCATCTAACCAACAAATTATTGATCAAGTGAAAAGAGATAGATCAATCTTTTGGGCATTTGATGAATAGCTCTTATCTATGGTTTCCCATGAGGTTAGCGACATTGACTTCTTAGATGAAACAAAGATAAAAATTGAACAAATGATGATCAATTTGGAATCAAATCTTGGCACCTAGACCAAAGAAAAGGAAAAATGGGATGATGTTATAGCTCACATTACTGAAGTCCTATAGTATGGGATGGATAAGTTTCTATAAGAGAAATAGAACTATGGAATATATACAAACTTCTTTTATATCTCCAAACTCAACTTGGAATGGAGGAACATGGTTATTGAATAATGCCTTGATGAAATGTATTGATGTTGAAATCTTGGGTAATAAAGATCAACTTAATAAAAATCTGAAGGAAATTGAGGCATCTTGTCAAGACAAGTTATGAGCTCTAAAGGACACCAAGGAAGTTTTTTCTATGAATTTCATCATTACCACCTAAGAAGATTTAACGATCATAATCAGTACTGATCACCTAGTAATACAAAATTTTAAAAAAAACATGGTCATCGAGCTATCACTATCTAGTAGCTAAAAATAGAATAGTTGGAAATCCCATAGTGGAAAGAGATCATTGACTTCAAAGTTGCCTACAAAGAAAGGAAAGATGCAAGAGGCAACACATCTATTGGACAAAAATGGAAAGCCAATCCATTCAATACCACAAGCACTTAGTTTAGAACTAAGGTTTCAGCTAGTTAATGTTCTAGTTATCTAAGTTAGTTTCTTTCTATTCTAAATTTACTTTATCAACTTTGTTTGGAGTTAGTTTTATAACTATGGCTATATATTGTAAGAATTTTAATGATTTTGGTATCCATACTTTGGTAATTCTTATATAAGAACTTAATTTATTACGGTAGGTTCAGACTAAACCATTTTTTGATGTTATTTATTTAAATGAAGGAATAGGGGAAAAAAAAGCCTATTTTTTATTCTTGAAACACATCATTTATTACTTAAGATCATATTCTTTTGGGTAATCTTAATTTTCTTCTTAAGGAATGATTTCCTAGTTGTGATAAATGATTGTGTGCTCTATTCATAAAATGGTTCTAAATCAATCTTATTAAGTTGAATTGATCTCTTTTTACTCAAGATACAAATCATTCAATTGATAACTCTTTTAGCTTAACATTGAAATATCAATAATTATGCAATACTTTTACATGGATATGGAAAATATATTTCATTACCTTAGTTCTTTCTGGTAAAAAGATCACATCTTGTTCAATTCTTTTTCAATAAAAGAGATTATTGTTTATCATTTAAGGAGGGAGTTGTGCTTCAAAACATAGAGAGTTCTACCAAGAGAACTTAATTGTGGTGATAATTTTTCTTGTCATTTAATTTTCATATCCCATTTTTCAGAAGGAAAAATTGTTCACTAACAATTATCTAGAGCATCTTTCACTGATTTGGCCTCAAATTCATAAAGTAAGCATGTATCATTTCTAAGTCACTTCCTTTTCATAAAACTAGATTCTACATCTCTAATAAATATTTTAGATTTATGATGTCTTCTTACATACTTGGCTAGCACAAGTGGTCTCCTTCTTTGTTCTTCAATAGGTTCATCTTAAAAAATAATCTCAAGCTCATTATATATATCTTGTTCAAGTTTTGGTTCTCATTCTATGTGTTTATCATTTTCTATGTGATGGTCATCATTATCTATTAGTGACTTAGCATCTTCTTCTTATTGCTTAGCAATTGATTGTTGCACCTCAACATTCCTTGTCTACTAGGAAACTGCAGCTTTTTTTTCTTTTTTAGTAGGAGTGTTAGGAGAATCATAATCCACATATATGAATGTACTATAATCTTCAAGTTCTTTTTTATGTTCAACATCATTTCTTTGTACAAATTTATCAACTTTGACATTTTCACTTTCGACAACTTTGTTAGTGTTAGATTTTAAACACTTGTAAGGTTTACTCTTCGTGGAATATCCTAGGAGTATAACTTCATCACTCTTAGCATCAAGTTTTCCATTACTACCATCTTTAAATATGTAGCATTTTCTTCCAAATACTTTGAAATATTTCACATTAGGAGCATATCCATATCATAGTTCAAAAGTTGTAGCATTTGTACCTTTCTTGACTTGTACTTTGTTCAAGGTATAGGTAGAAATACTAACATCTTCTCTCCAATATTTATGTGATGCATTCTTGTCCATCATTAATGTTCTAGCATAATATGTTATTGATATGTTTCTCCTTTCAGCTATCCCATTCTGAGGAGGGGTCATTGGTGCTAACGTTTGTCTTTTAATTCCTCTATCATTGCAAAATACATGTTGAACTCATTTCCTCTGCCATTGCACAATGTGTTGAACTCATTGGAAATGAATTCACCACCTCTATCAGATATCAGAAACTTTAGACCCTTCCCTATTTATTTTTCAACTCTTGCTAAATACCACTTAAATAATTGAAAAACATTAGATTTAGCTTTGAGAAACATTATAGTCATCATCCTAGAGTGATCATTAACAAAAAGAATGAAATACTTATCTCCACAATATCTTTGAACATAAATAGGTCCACAAAGGTTAGTATGAATCAATTCCAAAATATCATTGGATGTGTATTTTTTTTTTTAAACTAGACTTTATAATTTTTCCCAATTGGCATTGTTTACACATAGCATTGCTAGGCTTCTTTAGTTTTGGAAACCCTCTTACTTTCTTCATATGACTAATGTTCACCAAATTTTTAAAGTATACATGACATAACCTTTTGTTCCATAACACAACATCTTATTGTGCAAACAAATATGTCTCATCAGATAAATCTAGATAGAACAAGTCACCTCTTGTTTGATCACCACTTCCAATTAGCTTGCCAGCAACATCATATATCTTGGCCTTTCTATGATGTAATTCAACTTTGTACCCTAATTTTTTAAACTATGAAACACTAAAAAAATTGTAGTTAAGTCCTTGAACCCAATAAACATTATAGTTATCAAAATTAGACATCTCACAAGTAGTACATCTACCAATTACACCTTCCAAAGTCAAATTGTTACCTGGAGTACATCTCATCTCTTGTATTATAGAAACCCTAATAGAATATATAGGGAGTAGATTTCTTAATACCTTTCTTATCACTATTTCTTCCTCAATCATTTCATTTGCACCTCAAATAGCATTGACAACTTCATTGATTCTTGTGCAATATTGCACTATGTTCTCACCTTTTATCATTCTTATTTAATCAAGTTTTCCTCTCAGGCTCTCTAATTTGGCTATTAAGATATTTTTATCTCCTTCACATATGGTTTTTATTTTGTCCCACATTTGTTTGGAATTGCCACAATTTTTTATATCATCAAACTCAACATACCTTAGGGTTGAAGCAATCTCCAACATTGACTATGTTCTTTATTTTCTTTTAGTTGTCGAATAGTTAGAGGAATTCTTATTATCTTCACATATTCATTGTCCATAAATCTTATTATAGCATCACCAATACTAGCATATGTAACCTCATCAACATTTTCCTTGCAGAAAAGTTCTCCTTGTTCAACTTTGGTACCTCCCTTTTGATATTCATGATATTCATCTTTGAGTACCTTCAAACTTCTCTTTATAAGCACCAATGCTCTGATATTTATTGTTAGAATGTTTAGAATAACTGAGATGGGGGGGTGAATTAGTTACTCAAGGTCCATATGTACCAATTGAACAAACACAATACTTGAACATTTTTCTATCTAACTTATCATGTTGCTCAATCTCTATTATAATTTGAATAACAATATTAAGTGGTAGTTCAATGTCCTAATATAAAAAACTTGCATAATGTAAACATTTAAAATGTAAAACACCATAATAACATTCAACACAAGTTTGACACAAGTTTGACATTGGGATTTAATGTGCAAACCCAATTTGGGAAAAACCACCAACAACATGTCACCACTTTTTCACTTTTTTGAAGTGACCCCTATTAGGAGCCAACCTAGTTAAAGATTACAATATACACTATTAAAGGTGACCTATTTAGAGGGGTTAATCACTATGCTATGAGTGGCCTTTTCATAGGACTTAAGAACATTCCATTAGAATATCACCCAGTTAAAGGATTTACACAAACTATTAAGTCATTAATGATTGTTCGATCAACCTTTGATTAAAAGGATTTCAATACAAATTGTTTACAATGATTAGAAATAAATAGTAGGGTTTGATTTGTATGATTATAACTCACTTTTGTAGTTTTGGATCTCCTATCTAGTTCATTTGTTGAATCCCTAATAAGCCTTCCTTGTCACCTCTGTCCTTGATTTTCTCAGCAGCCCTTCAAGCATTCACCCTTTCCTTCACAAAAAATTTAAGCCTTATACTTATATTTTCTTATCAACCTCAGAATATTTCTTCCATCTCACTAGAAACATTTCAAACACACACAACTTCTCTTCTCTCTCTTCTTCTTCACATCTCTTTCTAGATTTTTCCTCTATGCCTCCTTAAATAGATACTTCTAGTCATTTTTTTGTTTCTCACATTCACCATAGATCTTAGAGTTCATGATTTGATTCATCAGATTCATTGTATCTGTCCATGTCCTTTTCTTCTAGAAACTTCTCCTAGAATCTATTCATTAGGTATCTTACCTAATCCTCTCCTAGAATTAAATGATCCAACTCAT
Source organism: Cupressus sempervirens (assembly GCA_028749045.1). NCBI lineage: Eukaryota > Viridiplantae > Streptophyta > Pinopsida > Cupressales > Cupressaceae > Cupressus > Cupressus sempervirens. Next base: position 751,336,665 of record CM053784.1, read on the forward strand.
AAATATCTTCAACACATTTTTCATATCCCAAGAAATCAACTAAGTCAACTGGAAATCACATTTTCTTGCAAACAATTAAGGGTATGTGCAGGATCATGGTGTGCCAAAAAGTGGCTATGTGAAAAAAAAATACATTTTTAAAATGTCTAAAAGCATTTCAAAATTCGCTCTAGCTTTTTTCCACCCGTCCTAATACCAAAGCTAAAAAGTTAGGACCAAGACTTTTCGGGTATCCAATTTCATATCAGATACCCAATATTATATCGAGTATCCAATATGAAATTGGATATCCAAAACCTATAACATTGATTTAAAAAAAAAAACCCAAGCACTCTTTTCACATTGTGTTTTTTTGTTGTTTGAGTGTTGACCTCTATTTGGGTATTGAATTTCAAAATGGGTATACGATAAGTGTAAGTTTTTTTTTTTTTTTTAAATGTTTTGAATGAATATTATTATAAATTAGTTATTTTTAATTGAATTTGCTAAAAAATGGGTTTTTTAATAGAAATTGTCAAATTTTAGGTTTCTTTTAATATAAATTATGTTTTACAAATTAATAGGCTCCCATATACCTGCATTGGCTCCCATGTTATCCACATTAAACACCACAGTGGATAATATTGAAATACTTACCAAAGAAAAAAATGTTGCTCTTCGCTAGCATGACCAAATGCATGCCATGTTTGATGATGGATTGGACTATGATGAGGTTGCAGCCCTATATATAACTATAGATAATATGGTTAGCCTTTTGTGGACCCAAAAATTGGTACACAAGTAGAACGTAAAAAGCCCAAACTATCAATTAAATGGTGCACAAATGAGGCTATGCATGTGAACTTTTAGGATCGTTGGTGGATGGTTTTTGACATCCCTCCATATAGAAATTTAGAGGTGGCATCTTATTTCATTAAAAAATTATATGCTAGATTTGTGTTGAGCCTCAAGGTGAACTATTGGAGCATGAAGCCCAACATGGGTGTAGGAGGAGGAGCTCCTTGAGCTAGACCCTTTGCCTAGTGGAAGAAAGTTGGCAATTTTTGTCCCCCTACTGATGTCACCCCCTCCTTGAGTGCAACATCCTAATATCATTGCAAATGCCAGCTCTTGAACTATTAGAGTCATCCATAGATTGAGTAGCCTTGTGAAATCCCAGGCTAAGTTAGTGTTGCCTCCCCGTGTTGATGATGTTGGCACGAGTTCATCATCAGCAAGCTCATCACATGATTGTGTGCCCCATACTTGTATAATGTGCAAGAATATTTTTTTGTGTCCCATAGGTGATTTTTCTAAGTATTGGTTTGTATTTGAGGAGGATACACTAGATGCACGTATAGAGGCTATACACCCTAAAATGAGAGATAAGGGGCATGTAGAGGCATGGAGTCCTTCTATGACATTACGTGTATACATTTTTTTGTTATGCCATATGGGTAAAAGCACAAACCTATATCACCTTTTATAAAGAAATGGGATATCAAAATGTGACAATTCAACATTAATGACAAAAAAATGGTATTTGTGTTTAAAATATGAAGATGATGTAAACTGATGAAATGTGTAGAATTGGATGAATTTTATGCATATAATTTTTATAATTTTTTTGAGTAAGAACTTATTCATTTTTATTTTTTTTGAAGTCCCTTTTTTAACTGTAAAAAATATAGGGTGTAGTTCCCATCAAACAAGTATATGTAAATCATCTTTTTTTGTTACAATTTGAAAATATCATATAGATGACATGTATAACTAGTGAACAAAAGAAGAAATAATTATTTTTGACATATATTTACTTTGTTATAAGTACTCAAGTTTGAGCTTATCAGAATCCAACAGTTTTTTCCTCCCGTGAAAACTTCCCTATCAAATCTATTCCTTCTTGGAAAAAAATTACATATTTGTGAAGAGGATTCTCTCCTCTAGAGATAAATTTAATTTTTAAATTTTTTTGATATGATATACTATTTTTTTCTTTTTTGAGGGAGCATCTTCTGAAATGTTGAAATATCGACTTATAATATTTTGATATTATAACATATTATAACTAATCAAAACACTCAAAAATTTATATAATGATGATATTGAATCTGAGATCTATAAAAGGGTATTTTTAGTTTTTGAAAAAAATTATATTTTGATAGAGAAATGAGATTTGACCCAAACAGGTTTTGGTATCATAAAGGATGACACAGATCTGTGCTTTTACCCATATGCAATTTAAAGTTAATCTTTATAATAGAGTAATTTTAAATTTTAACCCATACTAACTTATACATGTATGTGATCTACATTCATGTTTAGTTGATGACTAAGAAGAAGCTCAGATAGGTTGATAATGTCATGCTCTCAACTATTTCATTTGATCTTGAGACATCTACAGTACATTATGTTGTGTTTTCATTTTTTTTTCTATTTGATATTGGAGCATATATGGTTTCTAATCTTTCTTTCACTTGCAAGTATCACCTATCAATGGGGGGAAGAGTGTGGGGGATGAGGCACAACCTATTGACAAGGGAAATGTAATTAGGTGCTTTTAAAGTGATTAAATATCAATGAATTCTTGTAAAATGTTTGTGGTAATGAAATTTAATTACATTCTTTATTGTATAGGGTGTGGCTACTGGTGATGAGTTTAGACAAATTCCATGTCGCAGACCCTTTGGTATTTCCATTCATAGTGAGAGCCCCATTGTATGTATAAGTATCATTTATTTTTTATTTTTCCTTATTTTCATAAATAAATTCAAAACTAATTTCTATGATATTAACAACTAGTATGTTGTATCTAATAGGAAACACCTAGTGTACATGAGATTGGATGCTAGAGTTTTATATCTTTGCTAACACAGCCATTATATCCAGAGGAGGAGTCAACAAAAGTAAGTTGTAGTTTGAATTCTTGATTATATGTTATAAATTTAGCATGTTATGAATTATAATGTTATATTTTAAGATGTAGATTCATCTGAAAAACATACTTGAACATACATAGGCAACAATCAACAAGGTTTAAACATTGTCGAGGACATATGAGAGGATTCCTGACTAGTACAAGAGGTCAACAAGAGAGGTATTTATGATTAATGTTTAATACTATAAAAATTTATTAAAAAAAAAGATCATTATGCATTTGAGTAATTCAATGTTAGATACATAGAATTATATAAATTTAGTATTCTAACTTTGGGTTTTTCTTTTTTGTTTTTATGTAGGAGGCATCTGATCCACCTAGTGCAGTGAAGAGGCTACATTTTGATCATCCACCAACAACCTAGGATAGTATAGTTGTCATAGGATGCATCATGAGACATTTTGAGATGTCATATGCCACATTGCATACAGAAACAATTATATTATACACATTCCAATGGCATAATCAGCCACATATATTTGTGTAATTTGTCTATGGATACATTAACTTTGATATATATTTGTGTAATTTTTCTATGGATACATGTATTTTGATATATATTTTTGTCATTTATGTGCACAATGATATACATATTAATTTAGTATAGTATTTTTTAATTTCTTGTTGATCATGTGTATTGTTCATGTTTATGGAATATCATTCATTTTGATCATGTTTTTTATATTCGATTCAAATGGAATAATTTTTGAATAACATTTTAACAACCTTTATTATCAAATTTTGATGCAATATTTAATTTGGAATGCTATCATATATGTTTAATTTGAAATAATCTCTGCAACCCTTAACATGTCACTGTGGTTCACCCGCCCAAACACACTTAGAGCACCTTGGAAATGAGATAGGTTATTCACTACTAAATTTAGGTCTAAATTTTGATGTGAAAAGGTCAAAATTTTGACCAAAGTAGGTCGATAAGGTGACTAAACTTGTTGTCAGTCTTTTTTAGTTGGTTTTTTGACACAGACATTTTGTGTCAAAATTTTGACTTCATAAAGGTGGACTTACCGACACGAATTTTGTCAATTTTGTTAGTCAAACCTGAACTGTTATTTTCTCAGTTGCAGGTGCCGTTGGTTAAAATTTTGATTGAAACCCAAACCAATTTTGCATCAAAATTGCAACCAAAACCCCTTACTTTTCTACATCAGTGCCATACAATTGATGTCAAAGGCAAACCAATTTGGCATCAAAATTGTGACCAAAACCCCTTAGTTTTTTAGACTGGTGCCATACAATTGACGTCAAAGTGAAGACATTTGCATCAAAATTGAGACCAAGATAGGTAGAAATTTTGACAAGCTGTCCCAATTATTGTGAAAGCTTTGCTATCATAGGAGCCTTCTAAATTGCACAAAATTTGATTCTAAAGCATAATTTCTCAATGCATGAGAGTCAGGGTATCATGCACATTTCTACCTCCACACCATTGTTTCATTCATCACATGATTTATTTCATACAAAACAATGGGAATGAGGAAGAAATGTGCACAATATCCTGAGTCTCAACCTAGCAATTATGCTTTACAACTCAAATTTTGTGCAATTTAAAAGGCTCCTATGAGAGAAAAGCCTTTGCAATAATTGGCACAACGCATCTAAATTTTGGTTCCTATAGGGAAAAATAAAGTTAGAAAAGAATTATTTATCAGGGATGAAAGCCAATAATTTCATCTATTTTTCAAACAAATAAACATGACAAAAGAAACTTACAGTCCCAATCACATCATCATAAGAGCGCATATATAACTATAACTATACCTATGTCTAAAACCAACATAATTTACAAATATCCACAATTCAAATATCATCCCTTGATGTTTTCTTTAATGCAAAGTTTTAAGTCAACTATGTTATCACCCTGGATGTAATACCAAACTATCATTAGGCTAAAGACTGTAGCAAGATTTACAAATGCAAGGAGAACTACCGAACCAAAGTAGAAAATGACATGAAAAGTTAACAATCTGTCAATTAACAATCTAGATGAAATATTTCTAACAATTGAATTGTATGTTGTAGAAACAAAAAAATGCCTTAAAATTGACACTTCACCAATTTTTCATTTGCATCCATAATGTCTTCATAAAAGTTGAAAGCTTAGGATTTGTCAAGAAGACAAAAGGCACTCGTAGTTTAGCTGCATCAATAAAATTAAAGTAGTTTAGTTGCACAATGAGGGTAAGAGACTATCAATATCAATTGTGGAGTTGCAAATAGGTGAGCGATAAACATAAAAAAGTAGTACAATGCACCATTTTCCATGTTCTAATATGATGAACTACCTTAGAGCTGGTTCTAAACCTTGATTGCTTAATGTTGGATTTGATCCAACGGTACCATTATCTAGAGGAGGTCCCACACCCCATGTTCTTGCTAATTCTGAAGGCACTAACAAAGCATCTTCGCTAGCTAATCTCCCTTGTGACCTATTAACTGAAAGAGAATTCCTAATTGAAGAATGTTGAAGATAGTCATGATGTGCCTATCAGCTAAAGATAGTCACAATGTGCCTATTGCTAATAGGTACATCATGACTATCTTCAACATTCTACTATGGCTCTTGTGGTTCTAATATAACATGAGGCTTCCTCTTCTTTTTTTCTAGCATAAGGCTGATGCTTGAAAAAAGAAGAGGAAGCCTCATGTTATAACATTATAACATGAGGCTTCCTCTTCTTTTTTTGAGCATAAGGATGATGTGGCCTTGTAATAAGAAATAAATGGGTTTAATTTCAATTATGTACAAAACAAAGAAAACCAAAATGTAATAGCAATTTTTAACGAAAAATGAACTATATAAACTTATAAAGCTCATAATAATAATAGGCCATAAACTTGGACAAATTTGTTGTAGATTTCTAGGATGATTGGGGTATACTTATTGTCACAATCTGAATTATGTAAGAGATTAGCATGTGTTATTTCAACAAAGATAACCTCGTGAGAGGAATGAGCACATGCTAGTGATTGTTCACTTTTTCTAATCTGGTATTTTCTTGCTAGGTTTCAAATTATTAATTTATATAATCTATTAACCAATCCAAGCCTTCCTATTATCCCTATTTTGAAATTAATCATGGCCTAATCTTTGCTTCAAAGCTAAAGTAAGATTTACTCTCATTGGTATTCAGCTTCCATTGATGCTTGTGAGATTCCTATTTTGTCAAACAACTACATTATAACTTTCCATTCATTATATCTTGTCCTCATAGCTAAAAAAATGTCACTATTATTTTCTTCCCATTCCCTATATATTATTCACATAGTAATGGAAATTCCATTCTTATTTTGAAATCTATGAATTAAAAAAAAAAGTTCAAGGGAAACTAGCATATCATATGATGTCAAATGGGCATCTCAAAAATTGTATGAACAATGGTCTCATAAACATACCATGCTTCATACAAAAGAGCTACAATTCCCCCTAGTTTTTACATATACAAAATATAGTTGTATTTAAGATCTTGGCCCTCAATTTCAAAATTTTATGCTCTCTAATAAACACAAATTTATGACAAAGCACTACAAGTTAAATTGAGAAAGGGATCATTCATTCTAAAATATTTAGTCCATAAGATAATTCTATAGAAAAAATTATTATTTGAAGTTATGAATAAGTGTTAACCCCACTAATTTACCTATACCCAAGATATTTATTGAGAACCTTAACTAAAATGATATATTATGTGTATTTTTAACTATGCATTTTGCATTTATAGTAGACACCTAAATTTGTCCAAAACCCGTTCCTAGCCAATTAAATAAATATTCATTATTTATTTAATTCCCCTACCTTAATTAAATAAATTTTATATTTATTTAATTATGTTTTCCTTTCCTTGATTTAAATAAACTAGGGTTTATTTAAATCCTAACCCATTCACTTTAATTAAGTACTTCATTTACTTAATTAATCCTTTCCTAATCCCACTAGGAATTAAAGATTACATTTAATCCTATTTGAGCACATGGCTCCTACATTTAACCCTCACCTAACCTCACTATCCTACCTAACCCACCTTTCTAAACCTACCCACTTCCTTAATCATGCTTGCTTTGCATAATCACCTTGCTAATTACCTTTTAATCCTAAGTGTGTGCTCACACATATGTGAGGAATCCTCACACATGTGTGAGAGATGTTCACACTTCCCATGTCCCTCATGTCTTCCATGCCTCTTGCACACTTGTCCTCTTTCATGAGAGTCAAGGTGTCTCACACATGTGTGAGAAGCCATGCCTTCTCATGCCTCTTGCACACTTGTCCTTTTGCATCAGAATCAAGTTGTCTCACACATGTGTGAGAAGCCATGCTTCTCACACCTCATTGATCATGTCACCATCAAAGGTTGCTCACACATGTGTGAGCATATTGCCCCCTTTGAATGGTCAAAACCCTAATCCATGTGGAGTTTACTTGGCCTCCACCTCATTGACACCTCATCGATCGTAAGAGATTCTAGCCCTTCATCTTGCATTCAATCTCAACTATTTATTGCATCCATTTTCCTATAAATGGAGAGCCCTCTCCTCATTTTCACAAGACTATCTACCTCATTGTTATGCTGCTGGATTTGTGAGCAACCACATCCCATGAGCAATGAAATCATCTAGACTTGATGGTTTCATGAGGTTTGCATATGTGTTATTTTGATTTACATGTCTTCTTTCATATTTTGAAGTTTTACATGATAATTTAGGAATGTGCATTAGTTGCTTAGTGTTATTTCCTTAGTTACATTTTTATGCAATACATTTACATCTAACTAGAAAAGAAAATGGATATCAAAAAAGATCTTTCCAATCAGATCCAAAACATCTTGATTGTCAATAAATTCAATGTAGCTCCAATCAATTTCTTCTCTTATGTATTCATCTTGTTCCATCTAAAGACATATTGCATAGCATATACAAAAATCCATAGAAAAAAGTAAATATCATACAAAAAATAATAATATTAAAATAGTTAAGCAAATATACCCTGAGCAAAGAGCAAAAAAAAAATGTATAAAAAATATATTTCTTTCAAAAATTATGATAATTTAATAGATATGGAACTTTCTGACCTATTTGAAGTGTTCTTGTAGCTTCTCATTTGTAAGATTGATACAGAATAGTTCAAAACTGCAATGAAGAAAAAAATAGGTTTTCCTTAGCTCACCAAAGAGTAATATGTAAACATTTTGTATTATGAAAGCTTTCAAATATAGCTCGCTAAATTGCAGTGACTATAGCTACAAGGCATGATTTAAAATATGCATTCTTGATGTCTATTAAAAAAATGTACCTGTTATTCTTGAAAATCTCAAAACTATAAATATCAAGAATGCCAATTAGGCTCTTGGCCAATCAAATTATTTATTTTATTTACCAGCCTATATCCAATACACATGACATTATCTTAAGGAGAGCCTATAGAACAATATACATTCTAAAAAAACTAAGAAATATACTTCACTCTCCAAATATATTCTTCTTTGAGATCTTTTCCTAAGTAACACAATACTCACAAATGGTACATCATACTAGTCAAAAAATCATGAGTATACTATTTTTGCCAATGCATCTCGACTAGTAAGTGCAGCAACTGGGTCAAGGGATTTTGTAGTGCTTTCATCTTGAGTTACAATGACACATTTACAAAAGAGTCTTAAAAAACCTTAACATTGCACCTAAGATAATAAATAATGTAGTTATTAACCCTCCCATAACTGTTTTCTTCTTGTGCAAGTGTAAGAATGCAAGACTGGCCATTGAGGGATATAGATAATCTTGAAGGATTATTGATTTAGTCTTTAGATGATGCTTGAGGTAGCAAGGAGGAGGTGATATATTTTCTTCTTTGAATAATTCTAGATGTGGTCTGTAGGCATCCTTGGTATCAAAAAAGACAAAAATGATTACTGCATAAGCCAGAGTTGGGATGTGGGAACAACACAGTTCAAAAGAATATGTTTTGGCTGAATTACACTGAAAAAATTGAGCATTCTGAATTTGAAAACTTTATGTTTACTCCCAAACCATTGCACACCAAAGTTTAAGCATTCAAAATTTATAAACATTCTTTTTACTCCAAAACGAAAGCACACCAAAGGAAAAACTACAAATAAGAAAGCTTTGATTTCCTATATATGGCACTCAGGTTATTGTAGACTCTGGAAAAATATACAAAATAGTATATTAATTGGAATAATAAAAAGAAAAAGAAATTATTTCCTATTATTGTTTGTTAAAATATATATTTGGTTTATAAGGACTACCAATTAGTATAAGTTGCTCATTTCCACCATCAAATCCTTCCATCTCTATAAGGAATTGTGTCTTTAATCTTCTGCTTGACTCATGCTCTCCTTTTGACGTGCATTGTCACCCATGATTATGGATAAGAATTAAGTATTTCTCTTAGATTTCAATGCAATGGTTTTTATGTAGACTAACATATGAATTTGAAAATATATGGCATATTTACTTGAGAGAGAAGAGAATCTATTTCATCAACAAATATTACTGCAAGTTGTCAATAGCAAGCAACTCCAAACAATGCATTCACCAGTTTCTCACCTTCAACTATCTGCATATCCATGATCAGTAACAACAAGAATTAGACTATTTAGTGTACACTAGAAATGTGTCACACTCTAAACCATTCTATCCAAACGATTCCATGAGTTGGAATGCTTGGATGCTGGCTTAGAGCTCCCTATCCACAGAGTGCAAGAAGCTAGTATTCAAACATGAAGGCTCTCAGCCAAGCCTTAGAAATGTGCTTCTTGCAAGTAAACCATGCAATGGGAGGTTCTTTGAGATGAGAGCAAGAATGCAAGTGTCTACAATGAGTTCCTCAAAGATGCAATGCAAGATGGAAGACTAAACTAGAATGGAAATGCAAGATGCAACTATGCTAGAATATGAATGAGAGTGTTACAATCCAAATATTTAAACTATGTGAGATTATTACAAGAATGAAAGCTAAAATAACATGCAACTATGCTAAGAATTCCATATGATCTTATGCTAATATGATGGAATGAGAGAATGTAGACAAGGAGTGAGAAGTTCTCCACAAAGCTCCCAAGAAATCTGTTAGAAAACCTACAACATAACAATATTCAAAGATGGATGGATCCTTTGAGGGGGAAAGCTCTCTCCCTTTTAAAGTCATACGGATGGTAGAGATCAAGATGAAGATGGTGGATGATCAATGGTGGAATTCGAAAAGAGGAGTGATCCATGTGCACACACAAGTCAACCAATAGAATATAAGTTGACTTGTCACATAAGACAAAAGTCTCACAAGCCTTTTCTTTTAATTGTAAAATAGAAAAAGGACTTTATGTGTGCACTTTAAGTGGGTTAGAAGAATGGGGTGTTTTATTTAATTAAAAGGGGACATGTTCTTTTAATCAAATAATGAACTTAGGATAGCATAGTCAAACTATAGGTTATAATAAAATAAATTGATTATTAGCAATTTGGCTTAGGTAAGTGATTAAATTAATTTAGCCAAAATGTTGAAAAGGGGGCTAATAGTCTAGATGACCATTTTTAGGTGATTAAATTTGCTCCTCTTTGACTAATGTGTGATCGATCTGGGAACACATTAAGTCAAAGAAAATAGAAAGCCAAGTAGGCAGTGATAGATATAGATGTCTGATTTCAAAGAATGAAATGCAGAAATAGATAACAAGTCCTGAATGCACAGCCTGATAGCGGTAGTACTGAACACTAGGAAAATGATGTTAGGATCCGAAAATAATTCTAACACCTAGAAAAGCGAATAGATCGAGAGCAAGTGATAAGGTCAAACAAATGCTCCTAAGAAATAGATAGCTGTAACAATCAGCAATAGAGTATTTCTGCCCCCTCGAGATCGAAATTGAAATGAGGTAAGAGAATGCAAAAACTAGCTAGACATGAGAAGATTGAGATATAGCAATTTCTAATATGATAGATAAATGATGAGAACCCAAGAATGACTATAAGAAACTAATAAAATGCCCCAGTTTGACTAGAGTTGACCATGAAGGACACACTATAAAATTAAGTCAAATCTAGTAGAAAGATGATTTTAGACATGAAAAGGTGAATTGAAGTAGATATGAAGTATGGAAATGATGAAGACATGAAGAAATAAAGATGCCCCAGCGATGATTCAGAGATTAGACCTCAAAAGGTCAACTAACTGCTCAGAAGAAAGTAGAATTTTAAAAGACAATTTTGACCATCAAGATGAACTTGAATTTTGATTTTGATCCCAAAAATGGATCCAAGACATCAAAATTAGCTAGGGGTGTAATTTTTGCGCAATTTTGAGGAGTTTGAAAATTAGGTCAAAATGAGGTTGGAGGCTATAAAAGGGGTCCAAGTGTCATTTTCACTATTCATTTGTCTTTTTGTGATTAGAGAGATTTTGTGTAGTCCACATAGCATCATGGCTCAGGCGAACATTCCTCTTCATCGACACCGTTTCGAGCGCAGCTGATTGCGCAACCGGCCAGAGCAATATGGGGCGCCAGTAAGTAAATACCTTTTTGTCACTTTTTATCACTTTTTTGAGCATTTTCACAAGTTTTAAGAGTTTTTGAAAAAAAAGTCGCATGATACTTTTAAAGCATCGCATAGACATGGAAAAAATGTTGCACGACACTTTTTTTTCAAAAAAAGTATCGCACCTCTTAGAAAAATGTATCGCCCAAGCATACCCAAATGTCGCACAATGTGGTGTGAAATGTCGCACAACATAAAAATGGTGCATGTCTTTAGAAAAAGTATCACGCGACACTGTTTCAGAAAAATGTGTCACACTCTTTATGTAAAAAGTGTCACACGGATAGTTTTTGTTGTTTTCCTTAATGCTTTTTTCATCATGTGACTATTACTGATGATTGCTTGTTTTACCTGGACAAGAGGTATTCCCAAAATTATAGATTAGAGCTCCCAGGGTGGTTGGTTTGCGCATTGTGGAGCATTTGAGTGATGAGGAGCAGACTGCGCTAGTGGCTATGGGCTTGCGTTGGGTTGTACGAATGCCCCATATTTGAGCAAACTAGGGTTTGCTATCTGTGCTAGCAGAGATGTGGCATAGAGAGCATAACACCTTTCACTTATCGACCAATGAGGCATCTATTACCTTGGAGGACGTATATCACATTCTGCGAGTGCCATGCCATGGCGAGCCAGTAAGTTTTTTGATTTAGCAATTTCGATGCTGGATGCTAGGTGTACTGATGTCAAGTTTGATGATGGCATATGTGTACTATGATATGACCCCGACAGAGGGGCGAGCATGAGTGTAGGAGCTATTCCAAGATGTGACCATTCTAGATCGTCACCTGAGTTGGGACAGATTGATTATTGAGTATAGATATGATTATCCTTTTCCAAGCTTGTTATGCTCTTTGGTAGCCTAGGCCATGGTGATAGACTGAGGCCAGAAGGGCTTCCCGCTAGGATGGGGTTGAATGGTGTATGATCTGATCTCCTGACCATGTAGGATGGCATGGGGGCCTTCCATACTAGCAGAGATGTACCACGAGCTCCATGAGATAGTATACCATGAGGGTGGGTCATGGGCATGCGGAGCAGTGTTAGCGCAGATCTGGGCTTGGGAGCACATCGCTGTGATCCGACCACGGGTGCAGCTACGAGAGCGTAGCTAGCCTTATATTTTTTTCTATAGAGGTTTCATCCCACAGAGGAATAGTGGAGATGTGACCTACTACCGATGCATGTTTGATGAGCTGATGACATTCACATGGTGACCGTACCAGGAGTGTTAGTGGTGGTCAAATTCATAGAAGTTAGACTACATGCAGTATAGCAGACCACTGGTGGGTAAGAGTGCAAACATTGTGGAGCAGTTTGTGATCAATCGCGTATGGTGGTATCAGTGGAGACCACGACCTATGCCCGAATGTGCATAGATGAGGTATTGAGATGGTTATCGATGCTGGACTATCAGACAGCAGTTTAGGATATAGCAGCACTAGTGGCAATTCCCTGGGATTATCGCCCAGATGTGGCAGATACAGCGGCTGATCCAGGGTATCTTTATGAGATGCAAAGACACCCGTTCCCTTGGTTCACACATCCAGATGTGACACCTATAGGAGTGGGAGGTGGAGGCAATGGAAGAGGAGGAGGAGGAGGTGGAGGGAGAGGGAGGGAGAGAGGCGACAGGCAGATGGAGGGGGAGAGTTCCTAAGCAGGGCGAAGGAGGATGTAAGTGCAGGCAATATAGGAGGTAGAGGAGTCATCAGAGTTTGATGGTGATGATGGTGGGGAGGAGGAGGTGCCCTTGAGGAGACGGTGAGCGGTGAGGGTAGAGGCACTTGCAGAGTAGCCAGCAAGAGGAGAGGAGCAGGGTGTGAGGATCCGTGCCTTGGAGGCAGAGATATAGGCAGCTCAAGTGACCATTGCAGTACAGGATCAGTAGCTGATGGATGAGCGGGCACAAGCAGATGAGCTGCACCGAGAGCAGGATACTGCAAGGCGAGAGGGAGCACATCATGGTGCATGAGCTGCATATTATTATGCCGCCTATAGGAGTGTGGTACCACCAGGACAGGGTCTTCCTGATTATTCAGAGTGAGCGAGTAGATCAGAGGGTGCAGTGCAGGCACTGGATAGGAGACAGGCTCCTCCACCAGGGTCAACACCAGCCGCAGAGGGTGGCAGTCAGACATGACATCGAGTGATAGTTGTGCTTTGATTGTACCTCATGTATTTTTGAGACATATATCTAGATTTTGGATCTCACATTTGTATATGTACCATGACACATTTGATATATATATGAGATACTGGGTTTAGCGATATTCTTGTGTACTTGTCTCAAAATGTATGTTTTAGCTTTCATGTGGTATTTCAGTTTTTTGTTTTCAACTCATGTATGTGTATATGCTCATGTGTATTGATTTTGATCTCTCATATGGATGGTAAAGACTTTAAATGTTTTTCTGTGAAAATATGTGACACTTGGATAGATCGTATGTGATGATTTTGGATTAACCCCTTGTGATGACAGGATAGCAAAGAAATTTAGCGAAAGATTAAGAAGGTGAAAAGACATGCAGAAACAGAAGATAAAAGTAGCTAGCTGATATGTCCATGAAAAAGATGAAGAGAGAGAGCTCTTCCTACGTGTAGGAATGTGCAACTAGAAAAAAAGACATGAACCTAAAATGCAAGCTACTATGCAAAGTGGTTTACCAGCAAGAAACTCACAACATTTAGACTCTTAATATCATCATTGAGCATTGATTAGGGACATCATGAGATCATACAACCATCACTACTATAACTATGAGGATATGAATATGATTGATATTAGATAGGTATGTGGAAATCCAATCTAATCATCATAGACATGTAAGTCAAGATAACTATGCGATTAGATTCCCTAAGTTTAATTTAGCAAGATTACACTTGTATCAAGGCATAAGCGCCAGGATAAACCCTGAGTGTGGTCTTGCAAAATAGTCAAGGATGATACATTTGTAATTCAAAATGTTGAATACGACAAGCATAAATTCTTACAACACTATAGACAAACAAAGTATACCCACAAACAGAAATTGAGAAAATATGTCCCATGCCCCCAGTCTTCTAGTCAATGACATCCTCGAAAGACTATTAGGGAGGGAACATATGGCAAAGAAATCATCATAGATAGCACACAAAGTAGATAAAGGTCAGCACAACTCAATTGTTTAAGTGTTAAAGTGCATGTCCGTAAGTCACTTGGCCATTTCTTCAAGACTTCACTCTGATAGTGAGAAATACCGCGACATTGGAGACTGTAGGTAAACTATCTGAAAAGTGTTGAAAAACACTTGATGTCAAAGTGGGGGAAGTGTTGAGAAACACTATTTTGTGAGTTGTCAAAGAAACCCTAATGCACATGGAGACCTCAAATAGGCTAAGCAATTGTGCCCCCAAGACGAGGACAAGAAATAATTCCAAGCTAGGAAATGTGTAGCAGAGTGTGTGATTAAGACTGATAGACATAGGTGCAAGGGTTTCAAGTAGTGCCCATTTCCAGGTTTTCACCACTTGACAGATTTTTTCATTTTTTTGTATTTTTGTATTTTTTATTTTTTTTGGTCATACATCAAAGCACCTATTGCTAGGTTTTCACTAAGATGATCATTTTTTCAGGACATTTTCTAATTTTTAGGATTTTTTTAGGATCATATATGATAATTTGTATTTTTTAGAAGGTTTTAGAGATTACTAGTTCTCGAGCAAGATCACGTCATTTTCTCCTAATGTCTAGCAAGGTATAGGACATGATGGAGAAACAAGCCAGTGGATAAGCAATAATGCATAAGAAAGGAATGTGAAGCAAGTGAAAGTGATCCTCAAGAACTGACTCCTCAAGAGTACCCAAGCTAGCGAAAGAGGTGAATTAGTCATATGAAGCATATTTTGGATAAGCAATGGAAGTAATGAGAAAGATAGCATGTAGGATAAGTGGTGAAGCCAACAAGTGCGATACCATATAAGATAAGTGATGGAAGCCAATGAGTAAGATAGCATGAAAGCATGTAGTCGAAAAGAGTAACCATGTCAAGAGACCTATGAGAACCATGTTTTATATATTGTGATCAAGACTCATGGGGTCAACTAGATAGGACAGCAATGGGATAGAGCAATAAGAATAAAACTCAAGATGGAGGCTATGAGTGAATGAGAAAACACAACAAAGAATATTTTGGATAAGATAGCCAATATGCAAAGATAGCTCAACATTGTCAAGATAAAAGAGAGAAGAGGGGATAGATGGATGATGGAAGAATTGCACATGATGCTTGTTTGCCAGGTTCTCATCATGGTACTTATCCAAGGTGCCACAAGAAGTAGTTTTCACCATAGGATGAATTTATTTCTCTTTACTTTTGCTACCAAGGTGCCACAAGAAGTGGTTTTCACCAAGGCACATGTTCATCTTTTTCATTTTTATTTTTTTGAATATTTAGAAAGAGCTCAAGCTATTTGAATGCAGATAGTGCTCCTATAGAAAAGATAAGTCATGATAAGCCAAGACCATAGAAAGTTATGCTCAAATATGTTGATAGGGTGATGAAAGAGAAATGGTAGTAGCAAGAATATATTGAGGATAAGAGTTCATGTATAGAAAGTAAGTGTAAGCTTTAGAGGATTTCATGAGGGTAGTTGAAATATTGGACAAGATCAATATTGACACACACCTTGAAGGGTATTGAAATGATGGAGGAATCATGGATGAAGTAGCTTGAGATTTAGATGCATGAGTTGGTAGAAGAGATTTGGAAAAATTTGGAGTGGAAGGCTTTGGAATATTTTTAGGAAGATTTTTGGAAGAAGATGGAATGGAAGCCTTTGGAAGCTTAAATGTCAACTTTGAAGTATTTTCAATATTCAAGTCTTCTAAAAGAGACTTGGGAATCCATATAGCTTTAGATTTTCCTTTGGATACTTCAAAACACATTTCTTCAATAATGGGTTTAGGAACCCATATTTTCTTTGATTTATCTTTTTTAATAATGGACCTTTGTGGTCTCTTTTGTGCATTCTCCTTCTTAGCATTCACATGTCGATTAGATGGGATATAGTGATCTTTCTTTTTCAATGGATTCTTATGTTTATTCTCACTTTCAAAGGACTTGGGATTTGTGGATGAATAAGGATGATATGACTGGTTTAGATGTATATATGGGTGAAAAGTCATCAAGGATGATTGTCTTTGTTGATCTTGAGGTATTATAGGAGAGCTAGGTAATGAGCTAGGAGTGAATGTAGGAGATGGAGGAACATAAGGCCCCAATATGGATGGAAGGTTTGAATGCTTTAGCTTAGATGGATAAGGACCAAGGATAGATTTAGAAGATGTGGATAGTGGGAAGGGATATCAACATCTTTAGAGTGAGCAACATGGTCAAAGCCATCAATAGACTCATGAGTACCTTTTATAGGAACAACATTTTTAATAGAAGCACTTGAAGCTTGAGCACAATTTTCAAGTGGATGTGGAGAAGTAGAACATGAGGGGATGCTTTGATCTTGACAAGTAGCTTTGGATAGCATATGAAGATAACTTTTCTCATAATTTTCAGTAAGCTCAAGGGAGATAATGGAAGTGGTATCTTCATCATACTTAGGAGGTGGACAAGATATGGGATATGGAGGGGGGAAATATTGAAAGAGATGAAAGGGTGCTTGATCTTGATCTTTCTTGACATTTATAGCTTTTTCTTTTTGAGAGTCCTCTTGACATGGAGCTACTTCTAAGGACAAGGGAGAATGAAGAGTGAATGGAGTAGTGCTTGGATTAGGCATAGTAGTGCATGAAGGTTGAGGATGTTTAGGATTAGTAGTATGGAAAAGGTTTGCAGCCAAGTGAAGGTTAGCTTGAGTTTCTTTTAGAGGTAGCCCTTGAGGATACATGTAGTCAATGTGGAAAGCATTAGGTTCTTTATTTGATGGAGGCAAGTTGGAAAGCTTTGAAGTGTTGGGAGATGCATGAGTGTTGGAAGAAGTGGAGGTATCAAGGAAACCATCACTAGACATAGGTTCATTAATATGATCTTTCTCAAGAAAAGTATCCTCATCACATGAATCATTAGAAGTATCAATAATTCCATTATCAGTAAGATCTTGGATTTTATGTTTTAGCTTAATGCAATCTGAAGTACTATGCTCATTATGTTGATGATAAGCACAATAGATATCCAAGAATGGGTTTCCATATGAGCTAGACTTAGGTAACATGATGATCTTATTGCCAAGAAGTTTTTGCAAAGTGTCATCATAAGAATCTTTCAAGGGAGCAAAAGTTCTATTAGAAGTATGTCTAGAGTCCTTTTGTTGTTTCTCGAGTGAATGGTATGCATCCATGTATTCATCATTATCTTGGTCAAAGATAGGTCCATCATGAAATTTTTGCATAAGCTCAAATGCTTGTTCTCTACAGAGGTCTTTAGATCTAGAAGATGAAGACATTTGATGTCTTGAAGTAGACCATGTAGACCTAGAAGAAGAGGATGACCTCAAATAAGGTGACTCACATGCATGTAAAGACCTCAAGGAAGATTCATGTAATGATGCAATCTTCTCCTCTAACCTTTTCTCAAGTTTAGACTTCATTTCTATCATGCACTTAGAGAGATGAAGGTAAGAAAGATCATTTGTCTCTTCTAGTTCTTTGTATTGCACATATAGATCTTGAAACTCTTTAGTGACATGGAGGATATCATGATCATCTAGATTCGATTGAAGTTTGATAGCACAAGGTTTAGATCCCATAGTTTTAGATGCAAAGCCAAGCATAAAAGAGCCTAGAAGATAACTTGATGTTGAAACTATAGGAGGTAGAGTGTTCACTTGCGAAGATAGTAGAGAGAGATTAAAGTGACTTGTCAAACAATATGTCCAAGAAACTTACGACATGAATGGCTCAAGTCAATAGCTAGGCAAGATGCCCAAATAGCCAAATAGATAGAGCAAGAAGGGTGACAAGTGAACAACTCTCCAACCCAAGAGTGTAGTCAAGAAATCAAGGCAACCATTTCAAAAAAAGGATAACTAGCAAGCGGACATAGACCATGAAGACAAAAAGACCAAGAGCACTAAGACCAAAGAGTCAATTTAAGCATGTTCAAGCACTAGAGAGACATAAAAGAAAATTCAAATGATGAGACTCCTCTTAGCAAGCAACACAAGAAAATGTTTGCACTTGATGTTTTGACTTGGTTGACAAAGTTTGACAATAATTGATAACATAGCAAGTTTGATGTTCAAAAGCAATTTCTTTCCAAACAAGATAGTAACACATGGAGTAGTCTTCAAACAATCAAGCAAGGGACAAAGCAACCTTGCATGATACAAGCATATCTGAGGTCTCAAAAGAAATCCCTAGAATTATCGTCCTGTGTATGTTCAAAAGATTTTCACAGGTATATCACATTCGAGAACACATCAAGCAATATCTACCTAAAGGACATGGTTCATTACTCAACAACTTGGCTCACGCTTGATGCTCTTTTGCCTCACACCAAGTGCTTACCCACAAGAGATATTGGCTATCATAGAAGTGCCATAAGCACAACCAAGGGAACACATATGGTGAGTGTAAAATCTTAGGGTGATTCGGGTAGTCCACTAGGATCGATCCTTGCACCAAGAAGTTGAGTGGCTAAAAAGAGTAGTTACTAACTTAGAGTGTTTAGATAGGGCTTCCGTTCATAGTGTTCCTCTTGCTCCCAATTATAGGACACCTCACCTTGCGATGAGTAATCGGTCTCACGACCACAAGAGTACCTTAGGCATTCTTGCCTAGTGATCTCCTTATGGTCGAAATCCCATAAGCGATCACACTAGGCAAAGACAAACACTACATCTACCAAGGTTTTGTGTCCTTGATAGCCTTGAATTTATAGTGGGTTGGAAGATCTAGGTAATCTGCTTGTCCCCACTTGGGTCGTTCCTCTCAGGTTGTTCGAGAGCAAGCCCTCTAAAGGATTCTAAACTACACAAAGAGTGGATCAACTTTTGGAAGTCAAGATTTTTGATTCACCACAAGGGTGAAGAGCATACTCGCCTATTCCAATCATTTTCTTCCAAACATGGCAAGAAGATTCAGTTGCCTCTTACTCTTGAAACCAAATGATAAGTCAAGATTTCTGATTCACCACAAGGGTGAAGAGCATACTCTCCTATTACCAAAAGATCTCAATTGTAAGTTTTAATGTGCTTAAAAATAAACAACTGGTATATGTCACACATGTAAAAGTAAAGAACAAGAAAAATTGGGTTTTTATGCATTGGGCAACCCTGCAAACAATCGTTAGTAGCCCTTGTGCATTTGAAGCTTTGACATGTGTTCTTTTTATGCAATGTTTCAATTTTTTTCACAAAGATGGCAACCTGCAATCACAACTTGTTAGTTGCCTCAAATACAATAAAAAGTGGTTAGTTGTCTCAAATATCCAAGTTATCTTCCAATCAAGTGTATGCAAAGAAAGGGAAAACTAATCACAAATGCTCTCATTTTTACTCTTTGCTTTTGATCTATTCAACAATATTAGACTTTTTTGTTATTATTTCGGATCCAAAAATAGAATTGAAAAGAAGATACCCCTATTAAAAATCAGAGAGCTTTTCAAAAATGCAAGAAATTCAAAAAAATCTCTTCATTTGCTCCCTAGAGACTGATTTTGTCAAAATAGGCCAAATTTATCAAATCTGGTTTTTGATCCCTAATACGACCTCAAAAGTCAAAATACAAAGAGAGTACCCCTCTTAGAATTCAAAAAAAATTCTGAAAATGTAAGTTTTTCGGAGAAATGTGCTGATTTGCGATCAAAAATGGCTTTTTATGAAAAACAAAAAAAAAATCATAACTCTCAAAAATCATGTCAAAATGCTCTGAAAATCAGAATAAGACATTTTGAACACATACCTAACTTGAAAAATAAATTTCAGAACCAAAATCCAAGCGCTTTAAAAGATATGATCAAATCTTTAAACCAACTAAGTTTTTGGCCTTCAAACCAATCTACTTATGGGTTGGCCTTAAAACCAAAGTGATAATTCTACAAAAGCACTTGATTAGATCCAATATGTTGCTGTAAAAAACCAAAGATAAGAAATGAAAGAAAATGGAGCTAGAAAATTGATTCAAGCCCCACAGTGGGCGCCAAAAATGTACACTAGAAATGTGTCACACTCTAAACCATTCTATCCAAACGATTCCATGAGTTGGAATGCTTGGATGCCAGCTTAGAGCTCCCTATCCATGAAGTGCAAGAACCTAGTATTCAAACATGAAGCCTCTCAGCCAAGCCTTAAAAATGTGCTTCTTGTTAGTAAGCCATGCAATAGGAGGTTATTTGAGACAAGAGCAAGAATGCAAGTGTCTACAATGAGTTCCTCAAAGATGCAATGCAAGATAGAAGACTAAACTAGAATGGAAATGAAAGATGCAGCTATGCTAGAATATGAATGAGAGTGTTACAATCCAAATATTTAAACTATGTGAGATTATAACAAGAATGAAAGCTAAACTAACATGCAACTATGCTAAGAATGCCATATGATCTTATGCTAATATGATGGAATGAGAGAATGTAGACAAGGAGTGAGAAGTTTTCCACAAAGCTCCCAAGAAACCTGTTAGAAAACTTACAGCATAACAATATTCAAAGATGGATGGATCCTTTGAGGGGGAAAGCACTCTCTCTTTTAAAGTCGTATGGATGGTAGAGATCAAGATGAAGATGGTGGATGATCAATGGTGGAGTTTGAAAAGAGGAGTGATCCATGTGCACACACAAGTCAACCAATAGAATATAAGTTGACTTGTCATATAAGACAAAAGTCACAAAGCCTTTTCTTTTAATTGCAAAATAGAAAAAGGACTTTATGTGTGCACTTTAAGTGGGTTAGAAGAATGGGGTGTTTTATTTAATTAAAAGGGGACATGTTCTTTTAATCAAATAATGAACTTAGGATAGCATAGTCAAACTATAGGTTATAATCAAATAAATTGATTATTAGCAATTTGGTCTAGGTAAATGATTAAATTAATTTAGCCAAAATGTTGAAAAGGGGGCTAATAGTCTAGATGACCATTTTTAGGTGATTACATTTAGAAGGAAAAAAAAAACCTTGGGATCTATTATATACAATGGTTCAGAAAACACAATGCTTGTTGAAAGTTTTGTGAATGGGCCCAATGGTAACAAGTTAAGTGGATTGACTATGCAGAAAGCTCCATATTTAAGTGTGTTATAACCTATAGTACTAGAATAGGTGACCTCTCAAAAGAACTAGTGCTTTAGCCTTTAGGTCTATGAGCATCACCTAGATGCAATGAATGCTAAGTGGACCATTCAAGATTCAGAAAGATAGGTTCGTGTGACTCAGAAAAAATAGATCAATGAAGATTGGCTCAAAACTATGCAATCAAATCCTAATAAATCATCAAATGCTTTGACACAATACAATAACACCTCTTGAAAATGAATATTTTAAAGAAAGTTATTGTAAACAAAAGGAAAAGGTAGCATGCAAATGTCAATTTGCAAAATCAACAGATCTTAAGTATAAGAGATAGCAACATGTCAAGTAACCAAGGATATCCTCTTGTTTTCAAAAATGAGTACACATTTTGATTTATAATCCTTTTGATTCTTTTCTTCTGGCCATAAAACCACCAAGCTGGTCAATAAAACTAATTAAGATATAAAGATTTCTAATAAAAGCATCTCATCTTGATTCAGCTACACTTAATACCTCAGATATTCTTTACACATGATATGACAACTGTTCAATTCCAATTACATTCAAGATTGCAAAAAATATATGAGGCAAATAAAAGCTTCATAACCTCCACTAAATAATATATACTGAATCCACACTTTGCAAAGACTATGGAAATATAACTGAAATTCTAAAATTTTGGTTAAGAACTATAAAATAAGTGCAATTATTAAGGAATGATAGTAAACAACAAGAATCCTCACTTAAAATTTTTGCCTATAGCAAAGGAGTGATTAATTTTCAATAAAAAATTATGTTATCAGTGTGAGATATAGTTTTAGAGAGACCAAAGCATATCAATTACTTATATAGGACTAAAGTGCAATTTTCTTTTCTTTGAAAGAAGAGATCTATGTTTATGATGCACCTTCACATGCAATCCTTATATGTGTCTAATTTCTCACAAATAGAAACCATTTGTTATATTTTTTGATGTTATCTTTATTATGTAATACTTCTATTAAGCACAAGAGATCTATGTTTATGATGCACCTACACATGCAATCCTTATATGCATCTAGTTTCTCACAAATAGAAACCATTTGTTATTTTTTTGATGTTATCTTTATTATGTAAGACTTCCATTAAGCACAAGTGCTTCCCTAGAAAAAAAAATTATACAAGGCTTTCTGCATTCAAGAATCAAAACAATAAAAGAACTTGAAAGCATGATTTTATTAGGAACTTATCCACTTACTCGTTAATGAACTGGCAAAAATATAAAAGAAAGTAGCTTTGGCTTCTCCTACAATAGCTTTTCCAATCATCATTTTCCCAGTACCCTAAGAGCAAATTAAATGTACTTTATTGTGAACAAAAATGAATTTCCAACATATAAAGAATAGAGAATAAATCATACTGACTTATAGGAGGGCCAAATAAGAGGAGCCCTTTGCTTGGAGAGAGACAACCTTGAAATATGTCAGGTCACAATAGAGGCCATATGACCATTTCCATCACACACTTTTTGGCATGCTCTAGCCCAGCTTCGGTATAATTTTGGAAAAATAAATATTAATGTTAATGGGTACATAGAAATAAATATGAATAATATTATCATCAATTTATTCAGCCATATTAAATTTACCAATATCATCCCACCAAACATTGGGATCCTGGTCCATTATCTCATTGCTAACATGCTCTATCAAACATGGTTCCAAGTTACGTAGCTTATCAGGAAGCTCACCTTCAGGACCAACAAGCATTTCTAAACTTCTAAACTGAAAATATAGGACAAAAAAGAAACAACCATTAGCACACTTCAAACCAAAACTGCTAGAGATGGTTATTTATTTAGTTAAAATCAAAATCAACTGATCCTATTCAAAAACAATGGCTAGAAGTAAAATATTGCATTTATATCAATATTCTAAATGACGCGTTGTAGGAAAGCCACCAGCTTGATGAGTCTTGAAATACTAAAGTTGTGATGCGCATGGAAGCCTTCCCAATATCTCAAAGAATTTTGAATGGTAAATCAAAATGTACTCAAATAGAAAGAGCTCATTGAAAACAATATAATAAAAAATGCAACTAGGTAGAAAAAACTCCATATGATGTTGTTGATACTATGAAGTAAGCTAGAATACTGAGATCTAGCTCTTTTATGCAAAGATCTCTACCATGTTATTGAATAATTAAATCTTGAACTTTAAGATAAAACATTTCCTTAAGCAATACAAAATAGTAATTTGATGTTTTCTGTAGCTTTGACTAGGCCTACACTCCTCCGAAAACCAATCAATCATGTATATGTTTCCTCTTACACCTCTTGGTGTCTCCAGTCTAATCCTTAATATCCCATCTATACAAATCCTTTCTCGATAAAATTTTGGCTTTGCTTGCTTCTTTTCCATCTTCTCAGATATTTTGTATCATGCTTGCATTTTCTCAACTGAAATGGTTTCCCTTTGCCCATTTACTAATTATGTGTTTGACAATTGATCTACTCAAAATTTATAGTATTTTGTCACTTTTGAAGACTCAAGGAAGGGAATAAGTAATGATTATTAGAGTGTATGTTTTCCAACTATACCCTATAGACTTCTTACAACCATATCATATTTTTGATAGGTTAGAAATGAGATAGCTAGTTGTGTTCAATACAAGAGGTAGCTATGAGTTATTGTCAAACTACCTTCAAATTTGCAATACTTATCTTAGCACAAGATATTTTTATAACCAAATAGTTTGAAGGATCATGACCAAAGCAAAAAGCCCAAGAAACCAAGGTTACTGAAGATAATCAAAGGTAGTCTGCTATGGAATATGCATGTGGATAGAGTATTTCCCAACCTGTATGAACATTTGAGTTGCAAAAAGATGTTGATTATATACTTTACACTACAAAAAATCAATATACACAAACAAGGTTGAATAGGCACTATAGAAACATATTTAAAACTAGTAAAAAATCCAAATCACCATTAAAAAAAGGAATCATACATGAATAACTCCTCTGCCATCTTAAGATGAAACATAGTTGTCTCATCTTTTGGCTTAGAAGAATTGCTATCATTGCCCTTGGTAAAAATCAGCATTACCTAAATGGAGAATAGTTGCCACAACTCGAAATATTGCATCCTAAAAATATTACGTAATTGAGAAAAGCTATAAACATGAAAAATCAAGTTTAAAAGGATGGAACCATTTTAATTATTCATACTAAAAAATGTCATACTTGTTCTTCAGTACCAATTCCAACAACTTCCATTGCTCTTCGTGTTGAAAGGTACTCCTCCCTTTCATTAACTCCATCAAGTTGATAATAGTTGGACTAGTTCAAATAATGAAATGAACTTGGATGTCCCAACTTATATTTTTCAATTTCTTGAAATAAGAAATGAAGAAAATTTCAAAAAATGGTTATGCTACTATTAGCATTCTGTAATTTCAAATTGAACATATGTGAGATTCAAAATACAAATAGAAAATAGGCAGTGAACCTATTTCAATGGTCAATTATAGTCACAATTACCAAAGCATAAAGTTGCATACCTCTAGGGGTGTAGCATAGAGAAGGTAGAAACACCTTTGTTTTGTTTTATAAACATTGGGAGAAAATAACTAACTCAATTGTAATTCCATAAGAAAAACTAAAGATTTATATGTGAAAAAAATGAATAAGTTTAGTGTCATTTGTTATTATTATTATTATGTTAGGAAGGGCCATTAAAAAAGTATATAATGTGTGAAGATTATTATTGAATTTTAAATTTGAATGCATTTAAGTTGTCTTGAAGATGAAATCCTACATATTGATTAGCATGAATAACTTATTCAGTTAAGCAAATGATTAATATGCTAACAATTTACTTATTATAAATGCTACATTATTGCCAATTTCATGACATCTCATAGAATATACAAGAACTAGGTTAGAGTAAAATGCGACATCAATTACTTGCATCAAATCCTAAGTGGTGTGTGGGCTATGAGATCATCTGGTTCATCCCTTCTAAGAGGCTAACAATGTCTACTTTGACCACACTCTCATCCTATTAGGTCCTACAACAATAGAGACTCATAACAAATATCAACTCAGTAACCAAGATAATATGACTAGATATAAACATTAAATATAATCATGAGTGGCATACATCACATGAAATAATCATATAAGAAATGAAATACAATTTCATAATCATACATCTACGCAATAAATTGATCATTGATTCATCTTAATTAATGCAGTTAAGTATTTTATGTAATATAGTATTTTTATTTATGCACTATATGTTATGTGATTGATATATGAAACATTGATGAGATATAGTAATGTAATGAAAATGTGATGTAAATGAAATATGTGCAATCAAAATGTAATGAATGCAATATATGGTTAATGCACTTAACAAAGTGATGTGTAAAAGGAACATGCAATTGGAAAATGTACCTATATATTTAGGGAATATAATCATGAGTGGCATACATCACATGAAATAATCATATAAGAAATGAAATACAATTTCATAATCATACATCTACGCAATAAATTGATCATTGATTCATCTTAATTAATGCAGTTAAGTATTTTATGTAATATAGTATTTTTATTTATGCACTATATGTTATGTGATTGATATATGAAACATTGATGAGGTATAGTAATGTAATGAAAATGTGATATAAATGAAATATGTGCAATCAAAATGTAATGAATGCAATATATGGTTAATGCACTTAACAAAGTGATGTGTAAAAGGAACATGCAATTGGAAAATGTACCTATATATTTAGGGAATATATGTTATATTGAGTTGAGAAGTAGTAATTCTATCATCAATTTTCTTGATTCATTTGGTTTAATTCAAATTATGCATTGTGTGCATTGAGATATTGGGACATGTGTATATTAGTGGATGTTGATTGTCATAGTGAGCTACTACTTCCCCTGTTTTAATGGCATGCATTTAAGCAACCAACCTTTTCAACCAAACTAAGCTTTAAGAATAGGATCTATGATATGCTCAGTGGAGGAAAGAGTTAATGTTTGTTGTTTCTTGCTATGCCATGAACCAATTCATGCTCTAAGGCCAACAGTAGCCACTGCTATGGTTTTTATATTATCTAGTGAATTTGCCCAATTGGCATCGGTGAAAGTTCGAAACCAATGAACAAAAAACAATTACACAGATAATACTAAATATAAGAATATGTTGTACCCATTACATTTATCAGAACCTATTTTTCTAGTTTCCAATGATCCATCTATGATTTACTCATGATGTTGGAAAAAGTAGTATCAATGAAAATTGATCAAGGAGGGTGGTTGTAAGATGCAACTGCTCACAAATGATGTGTTGATTTACTCATGAAGTTGAAAATATATTTTAGTAAGATGCAATTTCTCACAAATGATGTGTAGAAACATCATCTCCTTCATGGAGTATCCAAAGGGATTAGATTCAAAGTCACAAATGTTAGAGCTAATGGCATGGTCTCAGGGGTAGCTAGTCTCAGGCATGGTCTTAGGGGTACCTAGTGGGTCAGTACTATTATACCAAAGTGGTCTCAAGGGTAGCTAGTGGTCTCAAGAGTAGCTAGTGGTCTCAAATTCAAAGTTACTATTTTACCAATCATTTACACGGGCATGGTCTCAAGGGTAGCTAGTGGCTCGATTCTAGTGGCTAGTGGCTCAATACTTACTAGTTATATAAATTGAACATGGTCTTCTAGTGGCATGGTCTTCTAAATTGAACATAATTCATATTATATATATAAACTAAGAAAAGAAATAAGAATCTAATTGAATTTACCAAAAAAACCTAATTCTATACAAATAAACAAAAATTCCTAACAACTTAAAAAATAGAATTATAAATACTAGAAACAAGAATTATGTGAAATTAAGACTTAACTGTTGGAAATGGTTATTATGTTTGATGCTAATGGCATTCCTTCACCCATTTCATTCTCTATCCAAAATCTGCCCAGAAAGAACATTTATTTCAAACAATATGCAAACCAATTCATAAAATGTACTATAATTAATCAGAAAAAATATCTCCCAATTACCTATAGACATCATCTAGAACCTCTTTTATCTCATGTTTGAAATGTCTTGCTATACCCAAGCTCTCCAAATGATTTAACATTGAGAGGCCAAGAATCAAATTGATAGGATAAGCACCGAGCTCACTACACCAACAAACAAATGTCTCTTACATTTACATGATCATTATAAAAATATCATCAAACTATATAAAAGAATATTTAAAGACCAACCTGTATCATAACTAGAAAGAGATGAATATCTTCTCTTAATTTCCAACAACAACATATTTATCCTTGTAATATTATCATCTATGCACATCAAACCAAATGATTTGTTCTCTCTATTCTCTTTCTCAGCCTGCCATATAACGAGATGAGTGGTTATCAAAGAACAACATATATAGTTAAATGTAAAGAGTATAGTAGGTAATATAGTTAAATACATTGGAGGAATCTTCAACACTCATAGATTTGACTTTCTGATGCATTCTTGTATTGAACTTCTTTCTTCCATTTAAGTTGAAACTAGAGGCCCCTAGATTAAAGATATTATTACAAATCAGTTCAAGAAAACTCAATGACAGTTATGAAATAAATATACGAATGAGTATAAAATTGTAGATTGTGCACTAATCGTTCCCTTCCAAATTGTAAATAAATTGGACTATGAGTAGGGAAAAAACAAATTCTTAACCAAAAAATTATTGTAGTGTTCAACTATGTTCTTCATAGCCTATAAAAGCTGACTAAGGTTGCAATATTTATAATGACTATAGACAAAAATATAAATTAAAACAAGCAATATTATCATCAATGTTTTTAAATGCAGAATGAAATGGTTGTAAATATGCATTTCTACCACATGAAAATGATTTTGAGATACAAACCTATGCAATCCAATCTCCCAAGGAATAGATAGCACCACTTATCACCATCTTTGCCAAAATAGGATTTTTCATAAAGCAATGTTAGAATAGTTACTAAAATGGTCATAAATTATGTTGTTATAGTAACAGAATACTTTAACTTAAGAAAAAAAAACTATACAATATTAAAACATGACATCATGCTTTAAAAACTAAAAAGGTACTTGTAACAAAGTACTTCATTTCAACTTACTAATTGGTTTTCACTATTAACTATAAGCTTATCTTTAAAGTTTGAGCTTCACTTGGTTTTGAGAATTGTTAAATATTCTCTACTAAACAAGGCCAACCACATGAAGGTGGAAGCTCATTTTCCACCCACACACCCCCCCCCCCCCCCCCAAACATCACTCTAAATTCCCCATTAACATTTAATAACATTCATTCATTCATCCATTTTTGAAATATAACATTCAATTATTATAATCACATGATAACATTCATTAACACATAAAATTCATTAACACACAACATTCATGAATAATTCATTAATACATAACACTCAAGAGTAAGTCATTCGTGAATAATTCATTAACACGATATTCATTAACACCCAACATTAATGAATAATATTCATTAACAATATTCAAGAGTAAGTCATTCATGAATAATCATTTCTTTTTTACTTTCTTGCCATTTCTTTTTTTCATAAAATTTCTAAGACGACTATCAATGTCCTCGTCATCCCCCTCCTCTACTAGTTCTAATGCATGTATCCTCCTCATCCATTTAGGAACATCATGAGGCCGCTGCACCAAAGGGGGGTCCACTACAATAACAAGTAATTCATGAGTTAAATTCACACCATTTTATATTAGTGAATTACCAGTTTTTATTTAAGTAAAAGAACTATAAATCAAAAAATTAATTTAAAAGAACAAAACATAGAATTTCTTTACCCAAATGTGTGACATGATCTACCTGTTGATCAGTCTGAACATCCTCCCGCACTCGTTTAGCACGACATGATTCTATATCCTCAACACAAAAAGGTTACACCAAGTTTAATTAAAGATGTTAAATTGTATTAATAATTACATAATCAATTTTAAATAAAAAATGAGCACCTCCATTGATAGTGTGATGCACATCAGGGGCTTCATGATGCTACATATGATCTATGTCATGATTAATAGGCTGCATTGCAATGTCATGCACATTATTGTCAAATAAATTATTGCTCAAGTATTCAATTTCTAATATATTTTTTGGCATATTTATTTGTGCACATAATGCTGGAGACTATTTGGTTGGGGCAATGGAAGCTTTCCATAAGCATTTAGCCACCACTGCATAGCCTTGCTTGAAGGCAATTTTTTTGTGTTCTTCAGTGGCCTCTAGATTAAATTCAGTGCACTACATTTTTTTATTAATTTTAAAAAAAAATTGCATTTTATAAACAATTTTTCTTTGCAATTCATTTACTACTACTTACAACGTGTGCTTTGATTTTCAAATATCCCCAGAGCCAACTCTATGCTACCCAACCTTTTCCAACTTGGCCTTTGTTGCCTTTGATGTGTCCTACAACCTATGAAAAGTTTGAAATATGTTAGATGATATAGATATAAAGATCAGTACTAATTAGTGGATTATTATATATTGGTATGAAGGTTTTAGCATAAAGTAGCATGTTCCACCAAAAATATGAAAAAGGGGAAGAAATTATAGAATCATACCTTCGATTATAAAATATCTTCTAAAACTAAACAACATCACATATATTCCTTTTAAATTGATCTTTAATTACCCATTATTCACAGATTCAAAAATTTAAAATAACAAATTCAAATATTTTCTCATGTCATCATGTTGAGCTTGCAGGGAGTAGTGCACATATTTCAATAAGAGAGAGCACACAACTGTCAAAGTATTGTGGGACACATTAGATGAAAAAAAAAAAATTCATTGATTATACGAGTTGGGATATATAATACAAGAAATGTATATTGTGGATGATTCAAGATTAAATTTATAGGGAAATCTAGGTATCTTAGTAGTTTTCAAGTTAAAGATATCAGGCACATTGATGAGCTAGTCTCAATTCTTTCAATTTTTCTATCCTTTCTCATGACATTCATTTCTAGTGACATGTGTAATCATGCTATTTATCCATGGAGTTCGTGACGTATAGGGGATAATTTTTAGAACAATCTATAATACTCAAGTTAGCTTGGTTGAATTTCTTGAATAGGCTTAATGTATTAGTCATTGTAATAGGGATGATGAGGGAAAATAAGGTGGACTAAAATAGTCTAGGGATAATTACATGTGTACTTCTTTCTGGATAAATATTTCTTGAATTATCATTATTTTCTTCACAAAATTCTGTTGTGAATATGTTGTTTTTGGTGGAAAATATTTATGGGAGATCAAATAAGAAGTCTAAGTTGAAAAGAATGAGAAGATCAGAGTTAGTGAAGATGATTTTGTCATACTGAGTGAGCTACCATAGCTTGAATTTATTATAATTCCATTCATTAGTCTAAATAACATTGCCATGCTCTTCCCATTTTCAGAAATCTCAACGACAAAAATATATATTTGTAGGCACACAACATCTATAGACCACCCTTTCATGCAAGGTACTCTTAATGCCTAAATGACGAATGATAACTTATAAGGTGGCCTAGTGTAATCCAAAATAGTTGGAAAGGGCTACTAACCACAAACAAATATGAAGGATGATGATATTTCCACTTTCAATCAATGGGAATTCATCAAAGGGTTTTTACAGTATAGTTGTATGTGTTAGAGGTTCCAGGGCCATGGGAATTCATCAAAGGGTTTTAACAGTATGGTTTATGAGAACATAAACTAAACAAAAAAAACATATAAATAGAAAATTAACAATTACCATCTACATATCATTTCTTGTCTTGATAATGAATCTGATAGATCACAAAAAGTGAACCAAAACATTCACGTCAAAATCATATTCAGTTATTTTCTGATAGCCTTTTTGCCACCATATGGATTACAAACAATGTTAGTTATTATCTTGCCATCTACCCTAATGATGAATCATAGAGTTTGATCCAAAATGTAGGCAACAAAAAATCTAGATGGTCTAATACAAAAGGGAAAAAAATCTTGAAATCATAAGGACTATGGAAACTTCATGAATTCGATATTAACTCTTATCTATTATTTATCTATGTTGCACATAACTATATGATTGGTAGACCATCAATTAGATAGTATGCATC
Organism: Cupressus sempervirens; assembly: GCA_028749045.1. Classification (NCBI taxonomy): domain Eukaryota; kingdom Viridiplantae; phylum Streptophyta; class Pinopsida; order Cupressales; family Cupressaceae; genus Cupressus; species Cupressus sempervirens. The sequence goes on from CM053784.1 coordinate 751,368,542, forward strand.
TTAGTAGATATCAAGTACCAGTGTAGCCAGAAAAAATATATCTTGGACACCTACAGGTACAATACCAATTTAGCATCCTATAACTTAACTACACCGTACTATTAGGAGAGTGCTCAGTTGTCATTAACTTGTGTTTCTGGCATTGAACGTGATGCTTATTACTTTTAGGAGAGTGACCATTAGTAAAATTCTTGCAAAGCTTTTCAAAAAAATTGTACTTGTCATTATACTGACTGAATATCATTTATCACCTATATTACTAACACATACAACTATGGTACATGTAGTTGAGCATTACTATGTTTTCAAGACATTAATCCTAGTAGCTGATATGAGTGAAAAGGGTCATAGAATAACAAAGCAATAAAATAAGATTCAAGTCAAAGAGTTGAGCCATGGGAAATGCACAAAGATTAATGGCTCAAGTTTTCTAGTAGTTTAGAATCATTTTCATGTTGTTTCTAGCCAATAGTTTTCTTGCATTTCACTATTTTTAGATTAAAACTCTTTAGGCTGAACAAATACATTGCTTAGCAGATTTGTTGTATTTCTCAGATCTACATCATGGTTCCCAAAATGTAGCTACTCAAATGGTCTCTAATCTATGTGGTGCCAAATCTCTACTCCACAAAAAGGTAATGACTCCCAGATTAATAACTTTAGAAAGTTAGGGCATGTGTTAGGAAACTAAATGGTAGGAGTACATAATATAGCTATATGTGAAGTTATAAGCACACTATTTATATCTTATGTAGGATTTATGCCCAGATTGAGATATATATAGTTGTATATGGGCATTCTATGTGCAAATAACCACCACAGTTTATTAGATGCCCAAATTTTAGAGAGAATTCATAATAGGGTGAAAGCAATTGTGTCAACATATGAATTACATACCTTTCATCAATAGATAGATTAAATTGAGCTAGTTGAAATTGTTGATACTGAAGTTGAACCCTAAATTTTCTCATTAATGTACTAGTAGTTAATACTATTGCATACCTTTTTGGTTTTTTTGGTGTACTTTCTTTTGGACATTTCCCTTTCTCCTTTGCATCCAAAATGAACTCATTCCAGTCCCTCACTGAAACAAAGGGAGGATGCTCGTACTTTGGGTTTAGATGAGACTCTTTCTATATGAGTCCCTCACAACCTTAAGATGTCTGGAACCTTTTTGTAACAATTTCTTATGATCAAAAATATTACTACCAAACTCATGCTATATATCTTTGATGAGCTCATCTTTTATATTTTGATCTTGGAAGTTCCACCTTTTAAGAAAAAACACAAAATTGTTTGATATAGCTAGTATAAGAAAAGACCCAAATGAAAGGAAAAATGTTGCACCAATTAATGATATGAAAAAAAATAGTGGAATAAAATTAGTTTAGTTATGATGTTTCACCTTTTAAGTATGGTGGGCCTAAATCTTTGCAACATGAGGTCATAAAGCCTCCTATAAAATGTATCATTTCCTGCAAAAAATGTCATGGGATAATTAATAGTAAGAACAATTAAAATGAATCATGTGAAGAATACTTTTCATAGTGAATAAAAAATACACAAAATGAGATAAATTTCATCTTTTTAGTGATCTATTTTAGGGTTTGAGGGTCAACTTGACCAAAATTGACCAAAAAAGAAGTTTGGAAAAAAATTTAAAATGTCTAAAACCAATCAAACTCTACCAGGGTTCTGTTGTTGATGTTCTAAAACTAAAAAATGTATTGTGATTATATTAATCAGTATACCTTTAAAAAAAATATAGTTCATAATACATATAACTTACCATGACCTTCATTTTTTGTCATTCTTAATTGATGTTCTTTGATGTCATCATACTTGGCATAGCTTAGTGCTGAAGCAATATCTAACATCTCTTGATTGTGCTCCTTCTTCTTGCTCATGTCTTTTGCAGTGAGGGGTCCTACAGGGTCTACATGATCAACTGTGATTAAGGTATGTGCATAGTCACCTATTGATCCAAGGTGCAGCTTCATCAAACTTTTCCATGCAACAAAGTTGTCTTTGTTTAGCTTGGGAACTTCTCTCTTGGACATCTTGATCTTCCTGCTGCTAGTACCTTGAAACAAATTAATAGTGGGCTCTGATACCAATTGTTAGAATTATTTAAAATAACTAAGAGGGGATGAATCAGTTATTCAAGGTCCAATAATGTCCAATACAAATTTTTTAATAAAACAAGGGTGAATCAAAAGTACTAGCCCTTTTACTTTCTTGTCAAATTCTTAATGGCATATAATTGAACTTAGCATGAATGTGATTAAACATTAAACAATCATGAAAAGTAAACATGCATCACCATATAACACAAAGGATTTTGGTGACCCAGAAACCCTCCAAGAATAAGAAGGTAAAACTAGGGTGGGGATGACACCCACAAAATAACTGTGCAATTGATTTCAACCACTTCTGATGATTTTCCTTGTTAAGGGCCTACCCTATTAAAGGCTTTACACATTGTAAAATGTGACCCTATTAAAGGATTTCTACACCCTGTTAGGAGTGTGCCCTATTAGAGGACTTAAGAACATTCAACTTAGAATGCCACCCTATTAAAGGATTTACATAGAGCTATTAGGCCCACCCAAGTCCATCAGATTTACAGTCACCTTCTCAAAAGAATCTTTTATCCCTCTCTAAGGATCTCTTATCCTTCTCCTGGGGATCTCTTATCCTTCTCCTGGGGATCTTCTATCCTTTTCCTGAAGCTTATCCACCTAGATGTTAAGCTAACCTAGCAATGTAGGATTTCAATGTCTAATACAATGGTAAGAAAATATTAGAAATGTTTTGACTTGATAAAGATTGCAACTCTAACCTTGTAGATTTCATATCACTCTTCAATTCTTTTCTTTTCTTGGATTTTCTTCCTTATAGTGTTGATAGCTTGTCCACCCTTCAACATCTATCTCCTTGAGTTCTTCCACTTGTTATGCCAATGCAATCTATGTTCACTTGATCAACTCAGAGTCTTGATGCTCTGTGCTTACTCCTCACTGTGTCCTCCTTTTGACACTTTACACTAGCCTTCTCTTGGCTTCTTCGCATGACCACACTTATGACCAACTCCCTCTCACATGCACTCTTGATCTCTGACCTATAACTCCTTATAAAGAAGTTATGTTCTTCATTTCCCACTCATCAATTTGATTTAATCTTGAGAAAATGATGTTATTTTTCCTCCAAATTGTTTCTTCCAAAAACTTCATGATAAATCCATCAGCATTCACCTTGAATTGGTTTGCATGGTTTACATAAAATTCTGTGACATCTACTCATCATCCTTATCATCAAACTAATTCACAAAATTCAACGTAACAAACTTATCACTACTAATCTGGAAAATATTTTTTCTTAACAAATAATGTAGCAACTCAGCATCATTGGTTTACCGATGCTCATCACCCGAAGTCTTTTCCTAAGTTGCTCGGCACTTGAACAATTACTCAATGCCTAAACAATTACTCGGCACTTGAACAATTACTCAATGCCTAAACAATTACTCAACACCTGAACATTCTTGAGTTACTCAACATCTGAAGGATTGCTCAGCACACACTGAAGTTGAACTCGCTTAGCTTCAACTAAGAATTTTCTCGGGTCTAACTAGCTTGCTCGGCTCTCTCTAATGAACTTAGTTAGGATTTACAAATGACTTAGTTAAACCTTACATCTTTGATGTGTCTTGGTGTATCCATCCTCTTAGAGTATGTCATCAATACACTATTTCATCAATGGCTTAGCTGATCCTTATACTTCATTACAACATCATAACTTCAACCTTTCTCTAGGTGCACTAGTTACATCTTATTGATTGCCTCCTCCTTGTCAATCAACCAATTGATAGTATTTGGATCACTTAATAAATTTTCATTCCTACAAGTAGCAATTTTGACATCAATGACAAAACAATGATTGAAAGCATTCTTTACCAGTTCCATTATTCTTCATTCATGATCTTTTCAATCATTTCTAACAATCTCCCTCTTTGGCATATATGGCAAACCAAACTAATCAATTGATTGAGCTGATCAACTTAGTTACCACCAAAATTATATACCAAATAGAAAAACTTGTTGTCATTACATATCTTCCTCTTTGTATCATGTCTCCCTCTTCTGCTGATACAAATTGAATCCTTTGTTCTGCTTCTCCCTCTTGACTGCTGCGTCCTTACTCTGTATTGCTAATCCTTCCTTCATAGCTACTTGCTGATCAGTTTCTTATCTCTTCTAAATCTCCCTCTTTCATCTCTCCTTTCATACATTCTCATACATCTTTGTATCTTTACCTTTCATTGATCAGTTTCTCATAAATCTCCCTCTTTGACATAAATGCCAAAGATGTAGCATCTTCAACATGCTAAATATAAGCTTTACATCTCATGTTTTCTCCCTCTGTCATCGTGCTTGTGACTAATCTAGAATTTATATTCCTCTTGTCATCCTCTACATCATTCTTCTGATATTGCAAGGATCTACTCCTGTTGATGCAGGGAAGCTTCTTTGTTGCTTTAGATTGCTTGAGTCAGGGGCATTATCCCCAACTTGCCTCTAAGATATTCATAAGTATCCTTGGGCAATGGTTTTGTGAAGATATCTACAATTTGTTCCTTTTTTTGAATGTACTCCATCTTCACTTGTTTGTCTTCCACCAATTCTTAGACATGGTGATACTTGATTGAAATATGCTTGGTTTTTGCATGCATTACTAGATATTATCACAATATAGTATCATAGGTTTGGTTACCTCTTCTTTCATTCTTTTCAATAGATGTTTGAGCCACACAATGTTTGTGCAATTGACTACTGCTACCACATATTCTACTTTTACAATGGACTGAGATGTGCAGGTTTGTTTCTTGCAAGTCCAAGTAACTAGCCTTTTACCTAAGAATAATTCTCCTCCACTTGTGCTTTTCCTGTCATCAATGTTGCCTCCCCCATCTATGTTTGTGTATGCAATGAGCTCAAACTTCTCAATCTTTTTGTAGTATAGGCCAAAATCATCAGTTCATTTGAGATACCTCATTATCCATTTTACTACCATGAGATGATTGTCTCTAGGATTATCAGAGAATCTAGCCACTATTCCAACTACTAATGCTATGTCTGGTCTACTATGTACAACATATTATAGTTTTCCAATCATGGATTTGTACATTGTTTGATTTACTTCAGCTAATTCATCATTTTTGGATAGCTTATGTCTTGTTGCCATTGGTGTGTTGATAGGTTTGGATTCTTCCAATCCAAATGTCTTGAGTATCTCTTTGATGTACTTTGATTGTGTCACAAATATACCATGTTTTGGTTGATGTACTTGCAATCCAACAAAGAACTTGATTTCTCCAAACATATACATCTCAAACTCATGTTTCATTTTGTCAGCAAAACTTTTGCAAAGTGCTTCCTTTCCTCCAAAAACTATGTCATCCAGAAAGATTTCAAATACAAGGATATCCTTACCTTCTTCTGATTTGATGTACATGTTGTTTTTATCATTAGTTCTTTCAAATCCTATTTGTACTAGATACTTTTGAAGTCTCTCATACCAAGCTCTATGGGCTTTCTTTAATCCATATAGAGCCTTATGCAATTTACATACCTTGTTTTTGTTATTTTCATCAACAAATCCTTCTGGTTGCTCTATGTAGACTTCCTCTTCAAGTATACCTTTCAAAAATGTGGACTTAACATCCATTTGATAGACTTTAAATCCTTTGAAGGCTACATATGCCAGTAAGGTCCTTACTCCTTCCATTCTGGCAACTGGAGAAAAATTTTCTCCATAGTCTAGTTCTTCTTCTTTTTGCATACCCTTTATAGACTAGTCTTGCCTTGTTCCTTGTGATTTCATCATTCTCATCTAACTTGTTTCTAAATTCCCATTTGGTTCCAATTACATTCTTGTCAGCTGGTCTTGAGACTAAGGTCCATGTCTTGTTCTTTTCAATTTGTTTTATTTCTTCTTTCATAGCATTGTACCAGTCATCATCTTTTATGGATTCACTTACTATTTTTGGTTCCATTTTGCTGAGCAGACATGTCTCACTTCTGAGTCTATTCCTTTTCATTGGTCCTACCTCTTTGTTTCCAATAATTTGGTCTGTAGGATGATGTCTTCTTACATACTTTTCCAATATTGGTTCTCTCCTTGTTTGCATGTTGTCTCTTTCAAAATCTAAATCTTCATGTGTATTTTTATCAAATATTTCTTCATTTCATTCATGTTGATAGTTCTCAAAATTTGAATGAACATTCTCTGTATTCTGCAGCTCGACTTGTGAATGTGTCTGTTGCTCAGCATTCACTATATGTGACTCGACAGATACTGGATTTTGTTGCTTATTATCATTCTGAGTTGCAACTTCACCATTATTAGGTATACCTTCATAAAAGTATACAAAGGTCTTGTATTCTTCTTCTTTCTTGGTGTTCTCAACACTTTGATCTTCTTCAAGCTCATCAAATTTCACATTTGTACTTTCTACTAATTTTTTAGTGTTAACATTCAAGCACTTATAAGCTTTGCTTCTAGTAGAATAACCAAGAAATGTGTCTTCCTCACTCTTTGCATCAAACTTTCCATTTCTAGGCTCTTTATATATATAGCATTTGCATCCAAATATTTTGAAATGTTTTACATTAGGAGAATGCCCATACCATAATTCAAAAGGTGTTGCATTTGTACCTTTCTTGACTTGAACTCTGTTGAGTGTGTAGACTACAATACTTACAGCTTCTCTCCAGTACTTGAGTGCAATATTTTTCTCCATCATTAAGGTCTTGGCACAATCAATAATTGATCTATTCCTTCTTTCTGCTATACCATTCTAAGGTGGAGTCCTGGGTGCTGATGTCTGCCTTTTGATTCCTCTTTCATTGTAGAATTCTTCAAATTCTCTTGATGTTAATTAACCTCCTCTATCAGATATGAGACATTTTAGGCTTTTCCTAGTCTCTTTCTCAACTCTGGCCAAGTACCATTTAAAAATTTGGAATGCATCTAATTTTTGTTTCAGGAACATGACTATCATCATCCTTGAATAGTCATCTACAAATAGCATTATGTATCTGTCACCTTTGTAGCTTTGCAATTCAATAGGACCACACAAGTCAGTATGAACTAGCTCTAATACTTCATTAGAAGTATAAGCCTTGCTTTTGAAAGTTGACTTGGTCATCTTCCCTAGTTGGCATTGTTTGCACATGGTGTTATTAGGCTTCTTTAACTTTGGTAGACCTCTAACTTTCTTCATTTTGCTGATGCTTATCAAATTGTCAAAATTTACATGACATAGCCTCTTGTGCCATAACCATACATCATCAGTTTGAACAATGAGACAAGAAACATCTTCCATGTCTAGGTAGAACAAATTCCTCCTAGTTTGGTCACCTTTTCCTATTAGACTTCCTTGAGAATCATAGATCTTGAAAATTCTATTTTCAAATTCAACCTTACAACCTATGTTGCCTAACTGTGAGACACTTAACAAGTTATAATTTAGGCCTTCAACATAGTATACATTATCACATGATATATTTTCAGTAAGCTTGATACTACCTTTCCCTTTGATCTGACATGGTGCATTGTTACCAAATCTAACATTATTTCCTTCATATTGAGTAAAGGAAATGAACTTACTTTTATCTCTAGTCATGTGATGAGAGCATCCATTGTCTATGATCCATTTGTTATTCTTGTTCATGCAGGTTACTAGGGCAGTTTCTTCATCTTCATCTAATTCATCTTTCATAGCTACATAGACTACTTCATCATCATTCTCGTCAAAGTCTTGTTCAACAATGTAGCATCTTTTGCCTTTACCTCTGTAGTCCTTGTTGTCCTCTTTCTTGTTCTTGAAGTTGCCTCCATCCTTGTAATTTTTCTTTTATGTGCATCTGGTTCCAATGTGACCAACTTCATTACAATTGAAACAAATGATTGACAGCTTACCTTTGAATTTGCCTCTTCCTCTATGAAATCTTCTTGCTAGTAATGCCTCCAATTGGTCTACATCATCTTCATCAGTGCTGTTGTCACTGGATACATACTTTCCTTTTCCACTCTTTTTCTTTGTTTGCACCTCTTCATTGTCTTTTATTGTCATCTTGGCTTTGAATGCAGATTCAAAGTTTTTTGGCTTGTAGTTGTCAAAGTTGGATAGCTCAAAGGCAGTGAGTCTTCCAATTATTCCTTCAAATGACAATGTGTTTCTTGGTACACATCTTAGCTCTTGGATGGTTGATACTCTTATATCATAGATAGGAAGAAAAGTTCTCAAGTATTTGCTACATACTATTTCTTCTAATAACTATCCTTCTAGGCTTCTTAAGGCACTTACCACTTCTTTCATCCTTGCACCGTATTGAGCAGGATTCTCTCCTTCCATTTTCATGTCATCAAACTTTCCTCTTAGGCTCTCTCTTTTGGCTCTCTTGACATTATCATCTCCTCCATAGATTCTTGATAATTTTTCCCACATCTGATGTGTAGTACCACATTCTTTGATGTCATCATACTCGACATAGCTTAGTGCTGAAGTAATATCTAACATCGCTTGATTGTGCTCCTTCTTCTTGCTCATGTCTTCTACAGTGAGGGGTCCTGTAGGGTCTACATGATCAATTGTGATTTAGGTATGTGCATAGTCACCTATTGATCCAAGCTATAGCTTCATCAAACTTTGCCATGCAACAAAGTTGTCTTTGTTTAGCTTGGGAACTTCTCTCTTGGACATCTTGATCTTCCTGCTGCTAGTACCTTGAAACAAATCAGCAGTGGGCTCTGATACCAATTGTTAGAATTCTTTAGAATAATTGAGAAGGGGGTGAATCAGTTATTCAAGGTCCAATAATGTCCAATACAATTTTTTTAATAAAATAGGGGTGAATTAGAAGTACTATCCCTTTTACTTTCTTGTCAAATCCTTAATGGCATATAAGTGAAATTATCATGTATGCAATTAAACATTAAACAATCATGAAAAGTAAACTTGCATCACCACATAACACAAAGGATTTTGGTGACCCAAAAACCCTCTAGGAATAAGAAGGTAAAACTAGGGTGGGGATGACACCCACAAAATAACTGCGCAATTGATTTCAACCACTTCTGATGGTTTGCCTTGTTAAAGGCTTTACACATTGTAAAATGTGACCCTGTTAAAGAATTTCTACACCCTGTTAGGAGTGTGCCCTATTAGAGGACTTAAGAACATTTAACTTAGAATGCCACTTTGTTAAAGGATTTACATAGAGCTATTAGGCCCACCCAAGTCTATAGGATTTATAGTCACCTTCTCAAAAGAATCTTTTATCCCTCTCTAAGGATCTCCTATCCTTCTCTTGAGGATCTGTTATCCTTCTCCTGGGGATCTTCTATCCTTTTCCTGAGGTTTATCCACCTAGCTATTAAGCTAACCTAGCAATGTAGGATTTCAACATCTAATACAATGGTAAGAAAGTATTAGAAATGTTTTGGCCTGATAAAGATTACAACTCTAACCTAGTAGATTTCAGATCACTCTTCAATTCTTTTCTTTTCTTGGATTTTCTTTCTTACAATGCTAATAGCTTGTCCATCCTTCAACATCTGTCTCCTTGAGTTCTTCCACTCATTATGCCAATGCACTCTATGGTCACTTGATCAACTCAAAGTCTTGATGCTCTATTCCTACTCCTCATTGTGTCCTCCTTTTAACACTTCACACTAGCCTTCTCTTGGCTTCTTCACATGACCACACTTATGACCAACTCCCTCTCACATGCACTCTTGATCTCTGACCTAGAACTCCTTATAAAGAAGTTATGTTCTTCATTTTACACTCAAATCTTCACACTCATCAATTTGATTTAATCTTGAGAAAATGATATTGGTTTCCCTCCAAATTGTTTCTTCCAAAAACTTCATGATAAATCCATCAACATTCAACTTGAATTGGTTTGCATGGTTTACATAAAATTTTATTACATCTACTCATCATCCTTATCATCCAACTAATTCACAAAATTCAATGGAAAAAACTTATCATTACTGATCTGGCAAATCTTTTGTCTTAACAAATAATGTAGCAACTCAACATCATTGGTTTACTGATGCTCGACACTTGAAGGATTGCTCAGCACACACTAAAGTTGAACTTCCTCGGCTTCAACTAAGAATTTTCTCGAATCTAACTAGCTTGTTTGGCTCTCTCTAATGAACTTAGTTAGGCTTTACAAATGACTTAGTTAAACCTTACATCTTTGATGTGTCTTAGTGTGTACATCCTCTTAGAGTATGTCATCAATAGACTATTTTATCAATGGCTTAGTTGATCCTTATACTTCATTACAACATCATAACTTCAACCTTTCTCTAGGTTCAACCTTTCTCTAGGTTCAACCTTTCTCTAGGTGCACTAGTTACATCTTATTGATTGCCTCCTCCTTGTCAATCAACCAATTGATAGTATTTGGATCACTTAAGCAATTATCATTCCTGCAAGTAGCAAGTTTGACATCAATGACAAAACAATGATTGAAAACATTCTTTACCAATTCCATTATTCTTCATTCATGATCTTTTCAATCATTTCCAACACTGAACATTAAATTGTGAGAGGAATATTAGTAAAACTATCATAAAAACTCAAAAACCATAAATAAAATAATGTACTAATATAACATTTTTCAACTACTTAATTTTTCCAATTTAAATAAAGTTTACCCTTGCTAAAGAAGGGGTGGGAGTAGCATCCTAGTGGCCTCTATTATCTGTTAGATCCATATCATCTTGTCATAAAGATTAAACATAAAAAATTCAGCTAACTGAAAGCAATAGACAGCAAAAAAGAACTTATTAACAAAATGGTATATAGTACTTACAACCCTCATGATAGTAACTTTTTTTGTATCTATGTGATTTAAATGGTAATCTATTAGCAGTTCTTCCCCTACACTTATTGATTTTATTGCACAAACAAAAACTTCATTCCCCTCACGTGCCTCAAATATGCAATTGGGTCGCTTACTAGTTGAGGAAGGTCATGTACTATTTATAAAACCTGCAATATTACTTGTTTCTTTTGGTCTCCCATCAATGTACATAGAAAATCTTTTACTTTGATCATTTTCTTTTCGTTGTATATAATAAGCTGATAGTGCATCCGTACACATACTTTTTTATATCGAACAATCTGCATCCAATCATTGTAATTGTAACATGGACTGACATACTTGAACAATTTGATAACTTTTTTATAACATACCTTTATCCCATCCATGGAAAATAGGCCCAAACCATGCAATGAGGATGGAGCAATGCGATATATCCTCTCATTAACACAAAAATCTGTGTTAATTAGAGGTAGCTCATTAGGTACCCATTCTTTCTCAATGTGTGTGTACCAAAAGGGCACCTTGATGTTTCCTTTGGTATCATCATCATAAGAACATGACCTAGGAAAAATTTCATGAATTTATCAAAAATATTTCTAATCTTTTGACCTCTAGTTGATCTCCCTATTTTAGTCGTACTACATGTAGAGCTTTCACCTACCATTTCCTCATTTCCCTCATTCGATGTAGATAGATCTTACAAGTAATCCATCAAATGGAAAGTGAAAGTGACAAATATAAAATGTAGTAAGTTGAAAGTGATTATACAATTATATTTCTATACAAACCTTCTTTGTCTATATATACATTATATGATTATATAGTATGTCTATTTATAGCATACGTGCTCAATGATAAAAAAGAAGAATATAAAAAAATTATGTCTATTTATTGACTTATACTTGGGTAAAAGCATAGATCTGTGTCACCGTTTATGATACCAAAACCTATTTTGGTCATATCTCATTTCTCTATCAAAACTCAATTTTTTTCAAAAACTAAAAATACCCTTTTATAGATTTCAAATTCAATATCATCATTATATAAATTTTTGAGTGTTTTGATTAGTTATAATATGTTATAATCTCAATATATTATAAGTTGATATTTCAACATTTCAGAAGATGCTCCCTCAAAAAAGGAAAAAAATAGTAAATCATATCAAAAAAATTAAAAAATTATACCTGTCTCTAGAGGAGAGAACCCTCTTGACGAATATGTAATTTTTATCCAAGAAAGTATAGATTTGATAGGGAAGTTTTGACGGGAGGAAAAAACTGTTTGATTCTGATAAGGTCAAACTTGAGTACTTATAACAAAGAAAATATACATCAAAAATAATTATTTCTTTTTTGGTTCACTAGCTATATATGTCATCTATAAAATATTTTCAAATTAGAACAAAAAAAGATGATTTGCATATACTTGTTTAATAGGAACTACACCCTGTATTTTTTACAGTTAAAAAAGGGACTTCAAAACAAAATAAAATGAATAAATTCTTACTCAAAAAAATTATAAAAATATAGACATAAAATTCATCCAATTCTACACATTTAATCAGTTTACATCATCTTCATATTTTAAACACAAATACCATTTTTTTTTTGTCATTAATGTTGGACTATCACATTCTAATATCTCATTTCTCTATAAAAGGTGACATAGGTTTGTGCTTTTACTCACCTGCTGATCCATGTCACTGTACACGTTCCACACCAAATGGGTCAAATTTCTTGCATATGTTAATCGTTTATCTTATGTTAGCTAAAAATTACATGATACGCATAAACATGAACAAATTTATCTTATATATGGAATGCAAGATCGTAAACAGAAGGGGTGACGATGTACTTGTAGTCAATTGACTATTTTCAAAAAGGGTGATAGTTAGACACAATATAAATATTGGTAATTATAAATAACATATGTTGTAATCATTAGAAATGAACACAATAAATATGTAATCAAATTTCCTGCATATGTTGATCATTTACCTTAAGTTAGCTAAAAATTACATGATACATGTTTGCTACAAATAACTTAGAAGACAACATGAACAATAGGCAACATCATAAACATGAACAAATTTTCCTTATATATGGAATGCAAGATCATCAACAAAAGGGGTGACAATGTACCTATCGTTAATTGACTATTTGCAAAAAGGGTCATAATCAGACACAACATAAACATTGGTAACTATAAATAACATATGTTGTAATCATTAGAAATGAACACAATAAATATGTAATCAAATTTCCTACATATGTTAATCATTTATCTTAAGTTAGCTAAAAATTACATGATATTTTTATGCTACAGATAACTTAGAAGACAACATGAACAATATGCAACATCATAAACATGAACAAATTTACCTTATATATGGAATGCAAGATCATCAATAGAAGGGGTGACAATGTTTGTAGTCATTGATTATCTTCTTCTTTGTCTTCTTCATCATCATCATCATCATCATCATCATCATCATTGCCATCATCACCATCATCATCACCATCATCGCCATCATCACCATCATCATTGCCATCATCACCATCGCCATCATCATCATCATCATCATCATCACACCATCATCATCATCATCACCATCGCCATCATCATCATCACCATCATCTTGATCTTCATCATCTGCTTCTTCATCATCTTCAATATCTTCTTCTTCCATAACATTATACTTTATCAGCCTTCCTCTTGGATCATGTCTAACAACAAATGACCAATCCTATTTATGTGGAACCTCTAAGTAAAACACTTGCTCACATTGGCTTGGAAGAACATAGGGCTCATCTCCAACTGGCTCAAATGACCTTGTATTGATCATTGTAAATCCATTATCATATTGAATAACCATTCTATCTAGATCATTTTGATTTTGAACTACTTTGGAGGTGTTAATTTCATGCTCAATTATATCATCCAAGATGCCATAGTATTGATTTTAAGATTTTTGAGGATTTATGTCATTTCTAGATGATATATTGGTGACCTTGAAAACTGTAGTTATCCCATAATCACAAGTTTTCTTTGTGTCATCCAACCTTTTTATACAAAATTTTTGGCCATGATAGTACATAGCTTTGTCGTGCTTGACCTACAATTTTTGAAGTGTGTGTAAATTATTTACATTGTGAGTTGATATGAAACATACATCAACTTATGATCATTAATAAATTTCTACGTACCTCTCCACCTCTTAAACCCTTTACTAGATCAACTACCATTAGCATAACATTGGAATCTCCATTACGATGAGCTTCTGTAACCAATGAAGCAAAACCTTCCCATGTTAATGAGCAACCATTTTTTTGACATCATTCAATCCATTCCATCATCCAATCAAGATTGTTCACAATATAAAAATGTATTGCATCCCACTCTCGACCACCTGTTTCAAAAAAATACACCAATTAAAAATAACTTAGATTGAAGATTTATAAGAATTAATTAACTACAATAACATCTTAGATTTACCTCTCACTTTCCTCGATCTACCTTTTCCCATCAAGTACATCCTTTTGAATTTGTTAATTGAGTTGGGATCCCAAATATGATCTACATGGATCTTTGCTGCAAACTTAGTAAGATATTCACTAATGTACACCATGGTCTGGTATACCATATAGCCCTCCACCATAGAACCCTCAGGATGTGCTCTCTGTCAAACCAAGCCTTTCAAAAATTTCAAGTGCCTCTTAACCATCCACATTGACGTGGTTGGTACAGGTCCACACAATTCAATCTCCTCAACTTGATGTATGAGATAGTGTTCTTGTGCATTGAAAAAACTTGGAGGTAGACACTTTTACATTTCACACATCAAAAGAGGAATTTTTCTCTTCCAATATTCTATATCTTCTTTATTGATTTCTTTAGATGAAAACCACCTCATGTATTTTCCGAGATCATATATAGCCTATTTGACATTGTTGGTGAAGTGGTGTGGGAGAGATAGAGGTAGAACATACTACAATATTTGTAAAATGATCTTGTCAATATTTTATACAAGAATGCAATTAAAACTACATGTAGTATATAAATATATAGTGAATCCAAAATAACATGAATCACCTTCACAAATGTATGTCAATCATGTGTTTTCAACCCTAGCCCAAATCCACTTTTTTGTGATATGAGATTGTTTATGTTCGCAGAAAATCCTATGGGAAATCATATTTTTTTTATGACTTCTTTTATAGCATTTCTCTAACAATAACCAACTAAGGGCACTTGTATCGATCTGGTCTCCATTTTTATTTGATCGAATGCCATTTTTTATTGCATGGTTGGATTCTTCAATGTCACTACAAGTTTTGACAATTTGATCTTTGTCACACCTTCCATCCAAGATTTTCCATAATCTCTCTATTACATTCTTTCCAATATGCACAGGATTGAATAAATGCACAATTGGGAGTTTCTCATAGTTTAGAAACCTAGTAAATTGTGTAAGGTAAATTTTTAGTCCTTTTGGAATTTGGTCATTGATGCCTTGATGACACAAGCATCAATCACATCATTAGTAAACAAAACACAATATCAAAATATAAATTTGAAACAAAAACCATCAAATGGAATGACATTACCTCAATGATTTATTTTATTGTATGCCAACTTCCATAGGTGAGGTGTCATTCTCTGTGGCTTTGACGTAGTCTCTTCTTTCCCATTGAAAAGATTGTTTTCAGTAATTTGGTACTTATGATTTTTGTGCTGAAAGTGTCTATTCTCATCAAATAGCTTCTTTCTTAAACTTTTTTGAATGATAAGATTCATCTTTGGACCACAAACTAGACATGCAAACTTTCCCTTTGTCTAAAGACCTACAAGATTGTGTATAATTGGATTAAATGTGTTAACTTTGACATACCAAAAAATAGGTGTCAAAAAGAGAACATACCACAAAAATGTGTTAGCCTAGGGGCATCATGTATTGTCCATATAAGCATTGCATGAAATTGAAATTGTCTTTGTCCTATTGGTCTACAGATGTCATACATAGTAACCCCATTCCATAACACCATCAACTCATCGATAAGGGGTTCAATATATACATTGATATCTTTAACTTGGTACTTACCTAGTTGAATAAAAAAAAACATTACATAATTATTATGACCATTTGATGGATTAGTAATAATAAATTAATTTAGATGACCACTAAATCAAAAAATACTTGGAACAAACAGTGTCAACATTATGTGCTCTCTCTTTATAAAAAATCAAAGAGGTATGTTATTGTTGATAACAAAAATAGGCCACACTGAGTAATTAGATCTCATCTCTCCAAAAGGATTAACACCGTCTACTACCAATGAAAGCCTGAGGTTACGAGGTTCTTCTTTAAAGTGTGGCCATTTTTCCTCTATTTCCTTAAATTTCAAACCATCTACTGGCATTCACATAATATCATCTTGACTTCTATTGCATGCATGGTAATCCATAAATTGTGTCAAGCTATTGCACCTAAATAATCATTGCAAACATGGAATAATGGGAATATGCCGAAGAACCTTGTGAAGCACCTTTTTTGTTAATCGATCTAATTGATATCTACTGATATGAAAAGTAGGAAATTGTGTTGCAAATTCATTTTTTTTATGATATATAATATAATCATTCAGACATGCATGTATTGTTTGATACTCCATTCCAATATCTTTCATGATGGAAAATAATTCTTGGTACAAGCAAGGTAGAATGTTTGATAGTGGTAACAAACACTCACCTATCAACCTACAACCAAAAATATAATTTGTTAATTTAAAGAATATTAATTGCTACATGAACCCAATGTTAATTGTAAGGGAACTATGAGTAAAATAATAAAAGAAGATGGCATACTTTAACATACGTGTCATTGCTACATTGGATAAACCATTCATAACCTTTAAGTTCACCAACAAAAATACAGTGGCAAGAAGAGTTATTTTGGAGCCTTCATATAGGGACTGGTGTGCCTTCTGAAGTAAAGGTACATCAAGCTCTACGTGAACATCATCATCATCATCATGATCATCTTGATCATCATGATCTTCATCATCCTGGTCTTCTTTAATGGTATCATTACCTTCTACTTCAATATTCACACCTCCATGTTCCCTCATTTGCAAATCCACATTCTCTGAATTGTCATGGTCCATAACATGAAACTTAGGGACATTGACCTATATGAAAATGATGAGCTTATATTAACCATGACCATGATGTCATCATAAAATCATGTCTCATGTAATTTATAAACTATTAAAATACATATCAATGGACGATATTTGTTTCCCCCTTTAATGTGATCATATTGCCTACAATGTTGCTCAGCTGTTGTGATTAGATATCTTTGAGTCTTTAAGCCCTTACACATTTTGCAAGGACAATAACATTTTCCATCACCTTTTCTTTTTAAGTTAGACCATAGTCTAGGAATTGTCTCCCTATTTTTTTGCACATTGATATCGTCAAACATGGTCTTTCTTGAATGGAATGACTTGATGGTGGAAGAAGGATGATTTGTTTTCAACTTGCAGATGGAGTAGTAAGAGGAAGACACACATAGAAAGGAGTTAGGTCTATGAACCAAGTAGGAGTTAGGACATGCTGGAGTGGGGTCAGCCCAAGATATTTTAGAATCTTGAAGAACTAGTAAAGGGTATTTGGAAAGGTGAAAAAAATAATTACTTTTACAACTACAAAGGAGAAATTGAGAGCATTATAAATAATGGAGAAGAAGCTTAAATCCATACAGCTTCACCTCTATTTACAATTTGACCTTTCTGCATGTGAAATATGACAATATACAAAATTTCTAGTCATAGTTTCACTTTAAAAAGAACACCAAATATACCTTTGCTACAATATCTTCTTCAAATTCTTCGCTATCAAATTCTTTAGAACTACAAGCCCTTGTGCAAAAAAAAGATGAGATGTACTAAGTAATTTTTGATGGGCAATATTTAAACAAATCAACTATCAAAATTTTTTTTTATGAAATTTAGTTGCTTATTATGTACTAAAGACTTGGAAAGATGTCCCCACATCTATCTATAGAATGCCTATCTGCATGTTTGTTTGCAAATAGTCTAGTATGATGCCGCTTTTGAACAATAACAAATGTCACCGGGGCTGGTAATTTGGCTCAAGAGATGCACAAGCCTGTTGAAACCATAGAAATTTTAGTTCATATAGCATTCAATTGTCTTCTTTAACAAAATCCAAAGAGAATACAAAAAAACTAATGAGCCATGTGTATCTAAATTGAATAGCAAGTACTATAGTGAGTATTAGGAAACTGACCCTGGAAATAACATCCAGTTCATAAAGTAGAACTTGGTAAAACTATCCTTCACTTACACCATCTCTAAATAAATACCAAAGCTATCACTAAGGAGACATAAGAAATGCAAAACTATATCTCACCACAAAAACCAATCAAAATGAAATAAATTACCTATAAAATATGATTTGTAGAGGTTTTTTTACTATTTCTCTATGAAAAGAAATTAGTAGCTCCTTGCAAAGAATCAAAGTAAAATAATCATTTGAATTTCCTAATAATAAAGGCAGAAATTGTGCTCTAGAGGGTTTTCTCCTCTTTGTCATTTAGTAATTCAAAACACGTCCCTAATCCATGGTGTGTGAAGTTGTAAAAATTTTCCTCAAGTTAATTCTTTGTGACTTCAGGCTAGTCTTGAGATGCAACCACTTGACATTTGCACCAAATTCCCAAAATATTAAGATAAGCATTTCTCATATGAATTGTGTGAACTAGAACAACAACAAACAATGATCTATATTGAAAACCTACTACTGTTATTGATGGACTAGAATCTTCTCCATGATGTGGATGTCTAACATCTGCCCCACAGAAGTCTAAAAGACATTGTGAACTTTTTAATCAAGTAATGTTTCTTACTCGTAAGAAAACCTCAGAAACACAAAAGCTGATAATCTGAAAAGTTCTCCACAATTGTACATTAAATAAATAGCAACAGATCTACAAAATAATAAAAAGGAAACTCGACACCAATTTGTATCAAGAACAATTGATCAAACTTGGATCATCTTAATGTGAAAATTCATTCAAGATATGGTGATTAAAAGTTAGGTTTTTTTCTCAAAATTGCTGCAACTCAGAGGACCAAATCTTAGTTTAACATAGATTGGTGAACAGAAAATTCATAATAAAAATCTATTTTTTTTTCACACTTGTTCAAACCATATAATGAATGACAAAAAATGAATTGTATACGAGTCATTCCAAATCCTTAGCTTTTAATATGCTTCATAGATGAGATTACATTATATGGTTTGAACAAGATGTGGAAAAAAATGAAATGATAGAGTCACTCCAAATCCATAGCTTTTGATATGCTTCATAGATGAGATAGGATACAAATAGAGTGTATTTGCTTTGTAAGTTCATGGTTTTTAAGTCATTTTGAAGGTCACTATGTTGGAACAGTTAGAACCAAAGGAGTGTATGGAACAATCAAAGCTTTAAGTAATATATGATTTCTAAAATCACTTGTAACATCAAACAACCATTTTGATATGGCTTAGAGAACCTAAAAATCCAAACATTATAGGGAAGCATCTAGCACAAAAAAAGTATTTTTCACATACTTTGCATGGATGATAATTTTACAAACTTGGAGACAAATAAAGCTCACTTAACCTTGAACAAAACTAATATTTGTTCTTCAAAAGTAATGAAGATAGTAGAATACCCAAAAAACTTAACTTAGATTTGGTTGAATTTAACAAGAAGTTTCTAAAGACCATTCATTAGAGAAATCAATTCAAAGGTGATGTCTTGTTGCATATGGTAAGAGAATTTCACTTTCTAAAAGAAATAGAATGCTTACTAGCTCTATGACACATTTTGATACAAAGAATTATAGTGACTAGTCAAAATATCAATATGCTCAATTTGGTATTATATGTCAAATTTTATAGTACAACTTGACTTCGAAAGGCATAGATACTATCTTTAGTTTCTTAGCTCCTATTATTTAAGTAGACTTTGATGTAATGAAGCTTGAACTCTATTTTGAAAAGAAAAGAGTTGTTGATTATTTAACTTCCACTAGTGCCACTTATCCAATTTATATAAAAAGAATACCATCAATATTTGATTATAATTTCCATGATAAGTTAATGTAAAAAGAAGTAGAACAAATGTATAGTAATAGTCCAGATTGAGTTGAAGACAAATTTATGGTATTCATTGATTGTAAAGGATATCAAAATCATAGATTATCGATTCAAAATTTTTAAATAGAAGAAGATGTGAATTTCAATTTTAGTTCTAATCCAAAATATAGTTCCAGATATTTTTAATGGTTATATACATACTCTGAAATAAGGTTATTACTTTTAAAATAACATTTAATCTTCAAAGCCACCCAAATGAAAACACACAATATTTTGGTCTTTTTGTTTCAATAATCCACTTATCTAATGAGCAATCATATCATTAAAAGCTTCAATATAGTATTTATAAAGGGCTTTAATTTTGTCAATTACAATCTTCCATAGAAAGAAAAGAAGTTACCAATTGCCCAACCTAGATAATTTTGTTGAAGGGGATGTATGTTGTGGAATACTTCCAAGAAATGCAAGTTATACTTCAAAACAAAAAAAAAACACAAAGTTAGATGGTACTTTCTACTTCTATAAATTCCATTTAATCCTAATATTAACATAAAATAGAATGAGTTTAAATGACCATAAACAAATTGGCTTTAGAAACTTTCATTAATTCTTGGAAATTTTTGAAACATTTAAATTGAAACCCAAAGTAACATGAATATTTGGACTTAGTCATCAAACCTTATTTTAGTACCATACTAAGGACTCCAAGAGCCTTACAAAAACTAGGGAGGGTGGAAGTAATCCACCATTGGTAAGAAATAAAGATTGCATGTGCATATAGCCTCAATCAGAGAGGATGATCTTAACAAGAACATCACATAAGAAATGAGATTAATTATCAGAAATACTGATAAAAAACTTCAAACTGGCCATTATTTCAAGCCATCATTTGGATAAAAAAGTAGATCATCAAATACACAAAATTGATGAACATCAGAAACAGTGATGAGCATATTACTTTCAGATTGATTTAAAGTTCTATATTTGATTGATACAATATAGAAATAATATTCAACAATATAAAACCCTTCACAATCAGCAGTAAAAACTTCAAGAGATGATACCAAACCCTACTGTAGCCCTAGGCTTCTTATAATTTTTGTTGAATTTTTTTGTGTTAAGATTCAATTAGGATTCAAATACACTTTTCTATTTTAGTGTTAGTTGTCACTCTAAGAATGATGCCATCAATAATTCCTGATATTGCAGTCAATGTCATGAATCTCTCTTATCAATTACTTGAAAATCTCACTTTTCTTTTACAGATGCCTATTATGTTGTTGAAGTTTACAAAACCACCTTAAAAGTGCATATAAATAGAATAGTCAATTAAACCTTCTTGATGTGCCTAAGAAGAGCAAAGTCATCTATCCTTAGGCTCAAATTTAAAAGATCGAAAGAAAATTTTATAATATGCAAAGTCTTGCCTCAAGAAAGTCTGTCATTATTTCCTTAGAATGCTTCAGCAAGAGAAATGGCTCAAAGAATGAGTGGTTTATAAGATGTGTAGACTATCAACAATTGATAACTTATTATGAAATATATAATATAAACTACCAACAATTATGCATAAATATGTATAATACATAAAACTAATAACTAATGTAACCTACAACATGTGCCTAAGTAAGGAAATTTTCATCAATACATGAGAACCTTGTAATGTACAAAGTATTCTATCAAGAAATTCTATGCCTATTGCCTAAATATGTTTTAAAAAATGTAGCAATTTACCAAACAATGGTTGGTTATAAGAATGTAGTTATCAACAATAAATAATCATTAAGACATTTGTGAATGCAATAAAAATTTTATTGAACATTAAAGATCGTGATGATGCATAAAAAAAACTACAGTCATCTCTCACAAAATTGTGTCATCATGTGTGTGCAGTGTGCATGCCTGCACACTTAGACAAAGAAAATTGTTTGATGAGAGGTGACTGCAATTGCTTTATGCATCATAATATTCTCCAATATTTATTCATCACTATTATTCTCCTAATTCATACCTTTATATTTTTGATGGCTATATTAAACATCCACTATTTGATGAAAGAAACCAGATATATCCATCATGATGCTGGAAACTAACTAACTCTGTGTGTGTGTGTGTGTGTGTGTGTTTGTGTGTGTGTGTGTGTGTGTGTGTGTGTGTGTGTGTGTGTGTGTGTGTGTGTGTGTGTGTGTGTGTGTGTGTGTCTGTGTGTGTGATAGCTTGATCTTTGTTACTGTAGGGGAAACCCCTACTTCCATAGCCTAGTCCCGTGAGAGCATCAAGTTCTAGTCTGTACATGTATATAAGGATATATAAATACACTAAGTGTATAAATTTTGAAAGGCTATTGCGTTTTGTTTACTACATCATTATGATCTTTAGTAATCATTTAACATTCTTATTTCTCTCATTCATTGCCTTTTCCTATCCATATATCTATGTTGATTACCTATAAAATACACACTAATTAATGAACTATTTATCCTCTAAGCATGTGTGGACAAACTTTTTCTAAAAATGAGAGAGAGACAACTTCAATTTGTTTCTTGCATTATCATAACTTCAACATTTTTAGTGCACCACCATTTGTCTCTGACTCTCTAGATTAGCCTATCTACTATTCAACTTAACACCAATAAGGAAAATAAATTGCTTCTTGTTTACACCCCAACTACCATGCACTCTTAACTTGTTCAAACTGGGTAAGTGAAATAAATTGTTTACTATTCACATCCTAGCTACTATATATTCTCAACTTTCTCATATTGGGATCTCAATGATCAAAACAAAAAAAATGTGTTATCATTTGTATTCTATTTCTAAAAATTTAGCAAAATAAGCTAATACATCACCTTGGGACATTACACTGTAGTACTAATTCTCTACTAGATATATTTATTAGAGATCCTTCCCAAAGATGGTTTGTAGTCAAAGTTCATCCTATATGAATCTAAAATTTAGATACTAGCTTAATGCCTTCTAAGTTCTATAGTTAACATGTATCTAGATTCCAATGAGAAAATGGAGATTATGCCTTGCAATTGCATGATCTAAAACACTGATACAAAAATATATGTGATTAATCTACAGAAGCAATGGTTTGGATGACCCTAGTCCAAAGTCATCTATGTAATTTTCAAGTTATCACATCCATGAATGTTGAGGTTGATTAAAAGGGATGGTATGTAAGTAAAAGTAATAGTATTGATAGTAACACTAACAAATAAATCCAAGCACAAAACAAGGGGTTTCTAAATAGTATAACTTGGACCTTTCATGCTACTCTCTGGTACTCAGTGGTGATGTTCAACAGAAAGATATAGTGCTCCATAGTGATGAGAATGAATTGAAAATGGAAATAGAAAATTAGTCCTTCAACTCCCCAAGAGATAACTAATAGAATGGAGAGGCAGAAAAGGCTCCAAGAACCTATATAAATGATCCTCTCTCAATCTAGTGAAGTTAGGTCTCCTTTTACATTAGCATTATCTTAAGATTCATTACTTTTAAACCATCCAATTTCTACTACTAGATATCAAGATATTTTCCTAGCCTTTGAAGAAAGGATGACAAAGAGCAAGGTCCATGAAATGATGAGCATTTTAGTAGGGTTGATAGATGAAATGCACAGGAACAACAAAGGAAGACTGCTAACAATACACTATGTCCTGTCATTGAAAATTGCAATGGCTGATGTGGAACCTAGTGAGTCTGGCTGGAGAAGAAAAATATGGAGTAAACCCCTTTTCTGAGGGCTATTCTAAAGCCTAAATGAGGCCTTCCCTTTCTATCCTTTTTTAAAATTTCAAAAGAAAGTGACTCTAAGTTGTATCTTTTTTTGAGCTCCCTGAAGTGGCTTAAGGTTGTCATAGAACTTAGTCATTGGGATTAGATATTTCTTTGAAGTCTACTTAGTACATGTATTTTTTGAATTGTATTATGATGAGTGATATTTTTCATCTTCAACACCTACTTTTTTAAACATCTATCAGAATTAATTTATTTTTTAAAATTATACTGCCATGACTCTACACTCCAACTCAGTAACTAGTTCGATCTAATTAAAAAATTTAACCTATTGAGCTATGAGCATGTACTAAGAGAGGCCTTAATAAATCTTTGGTATGTCTATAGCTTTTCAACATATACTAGAATTAAATACAATTCTATTGAACATGACAATTACAAAAATGCAAAGAGAGTTACTATGATTCTACATCAAGATCTAGCCATCCTTGTTATGAGTGCCTTAGAAACTTATTTTCTTCTTTTCTCCAAGATACAAATATTTTAATTGAGAAAACATCCTCCAGAATCAAATTCTATTAATTATGATAGAAATTTAAAGAAATTGAAAGTAATTTTGACATTCCTCTGTATAGATAATATATGATAGACAATCGCTAACATTTCTATAGTTGATTGAAATTGATATGTTTACCAGGAGCTATCAGGTGCATCCAAAGACTTATGATATAGAGTATTGGTTCCATTTTTGTAACAATAACCAAGGTTCATATACCATCAATGTGATAAGACAATCCTAGAGAGTATGTGCTGAAGTGGTAATGTAATGTCAAACTCAAGATAAAATTACGCTATTGAGCACCAAGTTTATAACATAAGCATCTATATGACATTGATCATAAGAAGAAATAATTTCAACAATTTAGAGAATCAAGTCTCCAACATAAGTATCTATATGACGTTGATCATAAGAAGAAATACTTTCATCAATTCAAAGAATCTAATTAATTTTGGAATAGTTTAGACCAAATTCCAAGGGGCAAATGTAAACCAATCGATACCCAAAGTCTCTTAACTGTTCAGTCTCTTCATTGATCTAATTATTCCATGAAACTAAGGGCCCATTTAACTACAAATAAAAAATCATTGTAGATGGTTTAAATAAATCAAAATGTAAACATGGGCAACTTTGGTTAATGCAAATATATTGTACATTGGACTCACCCTACCAATCACAGTCCACACATTGGTGGGTGAGTCAAGGCATATTATGGAGACCTTGATCCAATTTTTGTCTATAGCCAATACTGGCACACTGACCATATTAATTTTGTATAGGTGATTATGCCTTATGAACTTGACAATAGCACTTATTGCTTTAATCATAGTACCCTAAACCCCAAACCCTATCGTAGCCTCTTCTACTACATCCTGAGGACCTAAGGATAGATACTTGGATAAAATTCCCAAGGTCTTGTGCCATATACCTTACCTCTCCACTAGAATCAAAATATTCTTGACAATGCCATCTCCATTCAAATCAAACACAAACACATAATCCACTAAAATTTTACCTATTACAATGGTCCCCTACACAATGTCGTGGTAAAGAAAACCTATTATCATATATGTCACGAAAATTTTACTTGTTACAATGGTCCCTACACAATGCCATGCTAAATAAAACCTATTATCATATATGCCACTAAAAATTTACCTATTACAATGGTCCCTACACAATGCCATGGTAAAGAAAACCTATTATCATATATGCCACTAAACTTTTACCTATTACAATGGTCCCTACACAATGTTGAGTCCTCTCTTCCGGAACCCCCCTTGAAAATCTATTGCATCATGCGAGGGAAATGTTGGAATGCAAAAACTTATGTACTAAAATCATTCTGAATTTGATGCTATATAATATTATTCAAAATTTAAGAATATTAAAGACCAATGGAAAGGATTTATATGTTGTCATCAGTGTTTTTACACATTACTAGGAAACTAGTGGGAGCAAGGTTTTATTGCTCAACAGAGTAGAAGGAATTGAAGGAGTTGAAGTGCCCTTGGATTGATGGAAGAAGAACCATATCAAATCTCTAGAAATACCATTAACTCGCTCAAGAGTAGAGCTTTCAATCGCCAAAATTTTTAACCCACATATATTTTAACTTGGTGAATACTTTGGAACCCTTGACACCAAATGAAATGTGATATTTTTGCCCTTTTTTTTTGGTTTTATGCTATAGTGTGCATCGCAATTGTGACCAAAATAATTGGTCACAATTGTGACCAACACAAGCATGTTATTAAAAAAAACAAAAAAAATATTTATAAATCAACCAACCAACCCATTTAAAAGACTTAGTCAAAAAAATTTGTCAAAATTTAGGGTAAAATGCACTAGTGATTGTAGGCCTCAGCATGACCATCTTATAGCATTCAATGTTTCATCGATAGCCCCCATGAGCTCCGAGTTATGACCCTTGGAAGATTGACCTCAAGAAGCACTTAAAGCACCTTGGAGAGTCTTCAATACAAAGTGATCGTGAATGATGGAGGCTCTCTAAATTTGGAACAAGGGTGTCACTAGGGTTCACCTACCCATCTAGAGCTAATGGCACTGACAATTCGATGCCAAGATCAACGGTTTCAAAGTTATGTTGTGATGCACCTATGAACTGAGGCACACTGTGAGTTTTGGCATCGAGTGAGATCATTGTACCAAATCCAAATAGAATGTGATCTCTCAAAAATGAGATAGCTTATTGTAGGACTTAACATTATTGTCTTGTAGCATGTGATGTTTCATTGATAACCCCCACAAGCTCCAAATTACAACCGTTGGAAGATTGAACTTAACATGCACTTAGAGCACCTTGAAGACTCTTCAGTATGGGGTGTGATGTACTACAAGGCTTGCTCGCAATGACTAGTCCTTCTTAGGATTTCCAAAGGTCAAATTTAGGAGCTTTTTGTTTTCTTCTTGCTTCTTCCACTTTGGATCCAACTAAGATCCACCTCCTTTACCCTAGTACATCAACTTTACAGAGAAAAATGAGAAGTGATATTATGAGACTTTACTACACGTTCAGCTTACCAAGCCCACATGATATTTTGGCAATTCAAGAAAGATTCAAGGCTTCCATCAACATCATGACATTGATATGTATAAGTTAGGATCAACCAACAACTCTACAATAACTAAAAATTAATATCTCAAACAAATTTCAACTAGTTGTTACTGTTAGCACACTAAAATCACAGACATAGCAAGGTCATTTCACACCTCACACTATTATCATGGTAGTGAGAATTCCAATACCTTGATCATATGTCATTTGGCATTGTTCAACTCAAGAACAAGTTCCAAATGAAGTTCTTACTATTTTTTTCCAACCTCCATCATTAATGTTGCTGCAAGTGCATTTCAAGAATGCTAAAACAAGAAATTGTGCATGCCACAACTCCTACAAAGAAATAATTGGTCTTTCAACTATCTAAACATGTTCAAAATGTCATGATTCAACTTGAAACAATCCACCAAAGAAATTTCTTGGAACCAAATGCACTAATATGGTAAAGTGTTGTTGCTACAAACCAAGAAAAGAGAATTTTAACACTTGGAAATGTGTTTTGTGTTGGAAATATTATGACAGGCTAGGTTACTGAGAGGGGAGGGGTGAATCAGTAACCTCTAAAACTTTTATCTCAAATAATAATTAATCTTTTATGTGAATTCTGATCTAACTGCATGCATGAGAAACTAAAAACATGAAAGCATACGTAACACTTTAACATAAGATTTGGTGACCTAGAAACCTTCCAAATAGAAAGTAAAATTGGGGTGGGGATGATACCCACAAGCTTTAGTATTGTAGTATAAAGTTGGCATGTTAAGGCATACAATGATCACTTCTGATGATCTTCCCTATTAGGAGCAACAAGGACTACTAGTTCCACTTTGCAAAAGGATTTACAAACATATAATGAAGTATGCACTCCATTAAGAGATTTACATAAGATTGTTAGGTCTACCTTGTCAAAGGATTTTATTGATCCACCTATTAGGATGAAGTAGTAGCTAAT
This sequence comes from Cupressus sempervirens, assembly GCA_028749045.1. NCBI lineage: Eukaryota > Viridiplantae > Streptophyta > Pinopsida > Cupressales > Cupressaceae > Cupressus > Cupressus sempervirens. The sequence goes on from CM053784.1 coordinate 751,396,456, forward strand.
CTCTGATCTACAACTTGGTTTTTTGACTGAGATTCCTCTAAATGTACAAATCACCTTGTTGTGATAGATGAATCTTTGTTGCTCCTTATACCGTTGTAGCCTTTGTAATTTTCTCTTTTGATCTTCTTTGATGATTACATTACTTCCAGATGATTCATTTGGATGTGACACAATACATTACATATATACCAATCCAATTACATAATTACAAATTTAGCCACAATAGAAGTTTATACAAATATTACAAAGTTGGCCAAAGTGTAGAAACTTGGGTTCTAAAGATTGACTTGGTGAGGTTTTGATACTTAGCATCCACTATCAATGCTCGGCATTGTAATGCACTTGGTAGATGTATAATCTCAATCCATATTAATCATTTCCAAGTAGTCTTGAACTCAGTCTACATTGGTGACTCGACAAATACTGCCAAAATCGGTATATAATCTAAATCATTTGATTCACACTGCATAGCTTGGTCAATGCTATCACTTTGAGCTCGGTATAAATTGAGTCTCTTGGTTAACACTAAGTAGCTTTATTAATACTAGACTTGCATCACATTAATCTCAAATTTAGTAAACACTGCACAACTCAATTTGCACTCGTAAACTCGGCCTACACTAAGATGCTCGATTTACACTGTTGATCATCACCTTAGTAGTAGTTGCTCAGTACAAACTAAAATTTGTCCAAAGGACTCAATAGCAACTATAGAACTCGTTAACAACTAAAATGCTTGGTTAACATTGTTAACTATACAATATGCTTGGTATGAACACACAATCTAAATAAGTGTATGTCACTTATAAAAAACATGACTAGAATGTCAACAATCTCCCCCTTTGGCATTAGTGACAAAAACACTTATCAATCAAAACTAAATTATCCATCACTTTATGTCTCCAACTTGGTAGAGTATACTATTTTTGAGATTTTTCAAAATTGGTTTTGAAAAGGATACATGGTAATGCTCCCTCATACATAATATACAGTATACTATACATATAATATGCATCTTTTCTACAATTTGCAAATTTCTTTCAATTTTCTCCCTTATCCAATCTTCTCACATCTTCTCCCCCTTTTATCTCCTTATTATATATCTTTCAAGAATCTCCCCCTTATAGCTTCTCTCCCTTTTTGATATTAATGCCAAAGAATTATGCTATATGTATTTACATAGTAATGCCAAAATGAGACAAGAAATCTAAGTGTACCTTCAGTATGAGCACCAAAGTCTTGTCCCAATTCCCTTGCAAGACCCTAAATGTGTGCAATGCCACCTACAATTCTGCTAACAATTCAATCATGTGGTCTACAATAGAGAAATTATTATCATGTATGAGGGTTTTTGAATGTGCAATATGCCTCTACAGTGCATCCATGTTAGGGAAAATCATATTCTAGATATCTATCAAAGTTGACCTGATCCTTGCTTCTTCTCTAAGCAATTTTGCCTGCATTCTATTAGAAATCTGATTCTGTTGAAGTGAGCAGAGCTAGAACTTGGGTCAAGTTGTGACTACTGTGCACTTTCCTTTATATCTTCATCAATTTTAGACAATTTTTCTTTTATTTCTTTTGTGAAAATTTATGTATCACATAATTCACCAAAAAGTAATGATACATTAATGCAAGAGGTTTCTAGAGAGCCCAAAATAGTAGATAACTCTACTTGGTGAATGGAAATCTATTGAGCAATAAGTTCTAAAACTTTATTCTCAAACTTTTTTTTAGCTCTCTGCAATAATTTATCGTATCCATTCAAATCTTCATTGCATTTCAAGACTACCTTTGCCAACTGATACACAATTGGTTGAGAAGTATCAACCTCTATAGCTATAGCCTCTACTAGAATGTTCTTTGCATCCTCAATGATCTTGAACTCCTTGTTTCTTTCTTCTCTTATCCTTTTTTTCTTGGCTTGATCTTATCCATTAAAGCATTAGGAATTTACTGAATGAGTTTGTCAAGTGAGTATTTCCACTTACCCATCTTGGACATCAATATATCTTCAATCTACTTCTGCTCGTCAGCTATTCTGGTCTCGTATTTTAGTGCTTTGAAGTTTGTTATTCTAGAACCTAATTCTAATTCTTTAATTCTCTCCTCAAATTTGGGTGGAAACCTTTAGAAAATTATGTCTCCTCCTTTTTTTGCTTTCTTCTTGGAGGATCTCCTAGTGAACACTTCAGTAGATGTCTTGGTAGGCTTGGTACTGATGATCTTGCCCTTCTTCTTCAATGGCTCCTCTTCCTCTAATTCTTCATCCTTTACTTCTTCATCTTCACCTTTTCCCTTGGTCAACAAGAGAGTGGAACTTGTTTTCAACTTGGAAATCCTCTTCTTGCCTTTGTTAATTGCCTAAGGGAGCTTAATCTCCAGTTTTATCCTAGCCTTTGCCTCATCACATGTGCCAAAATAGGATACTTTAGGATCAAATGGTTCATTTATTAATGCCTCAATTATATCCTTTTTTTCATCAATATTCACCACATATCCTAGAGGTTTCACCCATGCAATTCTAGGCTTAATTGCTTGAATATATACCTTGTCACTATCTACTATAGAACAAACATCATCTTTATAATCCTCTACTAGTTTCTTGGGTATTTAGAATTTGTTATTTATTTACTCCTTGAATGCATCAAAAATAATTGTCCATGATACTACTATAATTTTCTCTCATTTTAGTAATGTATTCATTTATCTAATAATGTACTCACACATATTTCCTCCAAACAACAATACCTTTTGATGGAAAGAATTTCTAAACATAGAAAAATAAACATGTCAATAGTGAGCCAAACTTACATGGATTATTCTTTGATGTCCTGATGCTCTCCATGTTTTTGTTGAACTAATTTGGCAGTAGCTCGACAAGGTCAAGAGAAAGCTTATTCTTGACTACCTTGTAAGCTAAATCAATTACTTTACAAGATACACTATTCAATCTACTCAAACTATAGATTTTGTGGGCAATGACATGAATACCAAACTTTAGTTCCATTTCTATCACACTACTAATTTGCATTCCCCTTCCATCCCACTCTACTAGGGTTTTCTTCTCCAGTTCAACTCGACCTAGGGTTTTAGTCATTTTAGCTTTTGATAGCATAGGGAGACCATTGATTCAGTGGATCATCTTCTTTGTGATCAAAACTAGTTGCTCCAACCACAATTGACCATTATGCACATGACTTAGGATGTATCTTATCAATTTAACTTTAAATTATTGTGGCATATGAGGAATATGTGTTAAACCTTTCACTTCTAGATTTTGGTAGTTAGGTTTCAACACACCATTAACACATAACTTCTCAAGGGTTTCATCCATCTCTAGTGTGCCAATATCCTAAATTTTACATTTGAAATGATAATGGATATCATTAATCAATAGTACCTTTGGAGGGATTGGACATTGTTCTCCACTCAGATCTAGGATTTTTGTGACTATAGGAGTGAGCTTGAAATCTGGTGCCTTCCATTTTTTTACTACGAACCAACATGTTTGAACCTCATTTTTGCTTGGTAGGGCTTGAGAGAATTCAAAAACTTTTGGTTACAATTCTCTCAAATCGCTTGAATGCTCTTGGAGATTTCTCTATGCAAATAGCTCAAAAATTCACGGTGAAAAAATGACTTCAATTTCATTCCTTTTATCAAAATTTTCCATAAATTCCTAGTATGAATGTTAGATCAAATTGACAAACTATCATCCACTTCACTTGCATTGATAACTTGGTGGAGTCTTTAGTGACTCAGTAACCACATAAGACTTAGTTGCTCCTAACCTTGTTCAATAGAGTCTATCACCCAATCTTACTTGGTGAGGAAGGTAACTCAGTGGTAACTGGTACCTCTCACTCAAGATCCCATAGCATCTTGAATGTTGATATAGATCTTTTGTCCTTTCAATTGGAACTAATTTAGATGTCTTATTTAGTAGCCTAGTTCCAATTCTCCTCTGAAAAATCAAGTGGAAATGGTGGAGTCACCCAATTCTTGAGTGACTTGATCATCATTGCTTGGACTTGCATTCTTGGTAGACTTTGGAACCCATTTTTGTCTCATCTACTTTATGATGTTATCATCTTTTGCCTTCTTTTCATCTTTAATTCTTCCAGTATTCATATAGTTCTAAGATGACCAAGTTCTATACAAATAAAACATCTTTTGGTAGTATCTTTCTTCTTCATGTGATGTTTTACACAATTCATTATAATGTGTCAAAATTATCCACAATAATGACATCTACACCAAGTGTTATTGTCCCAACCAAATATTGCTTTCACAATTTGTTTTGCTAGAGTCAATATCTTAGTTTTGCATTTTGATAGTGTCCATGCTTCTTACATTTGTGGCATTTTCCTTCAAATCTTGGTTTTTCATTGCATTCATTTGCTCCATGACCATGTTGATTACAATTGTAGCATTTTCATTAAATTTTACTTTTCCATTGCTCCAACATTTGTTTGATGTATGACCTATTTTACCATAGTGACTACAAGTAGGTTTTTTATTCCTTTGAGCTCCTTGCTTGGTTGATTCACCTCCTTCTATGTATCCAATTCTTGCTTTTCCTTTTTGTCTATAATGACTTTTCTCATTCAACTAATTTATTTTTTATTGGGATTTCATCATTCTTTCATTGGTTTGTCTTTTAGTATATTCTCTAATCTTAGGTTCATGATTTCTTCATTTGCATTGGTGATCTGATCAATAAAGTCTACTTGCTGAAGGGATAGGTGTTGAATTTCATTTTTCTTTCCTTCTATCTCTTCTCTTATCTTATTTTTCTCTTCTGTGACTTCACACATTCTTACTGAATAAATTTCTTACTCTCTTCTTAGTTTTCTTACTTCTCCTTGAAGAGTACTAATCTTCTCCAATAGTTCTTTGATTGTTTCATCAGCTTCATCTAAATTACTTGAATGGATGTCTTCAATTCTTTCTTCAATGTAGAGTGAATCATTCAGCTAGATTGCAAGATCTTTTCTTCTTTTCAAGGATTGAGAGAGTTTCTCTTTTTCTTTCTTGAGTTGTCCAATACCCAATTCCAAATCTAGCTTCTCATTGTCAATAGCCTTGTCAAGTCAAAATACCTCCATTGCCTTTTCTCTTTTCTCAAGCTATTAAACTTTTCACTAAGAACCACAAAGCTCTGATACCAATTGTTAGAAATATTGTGATAGGCTAGGTTATTAAGAGGGGAGAGGTGAATCAGTAACCTCTAAAACTTTTATCCCAAATAATAATTAATCCTTTATGTGAATTCTGATCTAACTACATGCATGAGAAACTAAAAATATGAAAGCATACATAACACTTTAACATAAGATTTGGTGACCCAAAAACCTTCCAAATAGAAAGTAAATCTAGGGTGGGGATGATAACCACAAGCTTTATTATTGTAGTTTAAATTTGGCATGTTAAGGCTTACAATGATCACTTCTGGTGATCTACCCTATTAGGAGCAATAAGTATTGCTAGGTCCACCTTGCAAAAGGATTTACAAACAATAATGAAGTATGCACTCGGTTAAGAGATTTACATAAGACTGTTAGTTCTACCTTGTTAAAGGATTTGACTAATCCACCTATTAGGATGTAGTAGTAGTTGATCTCTTATTTGCAACTTAGTTTTCTTAATGAGATTCCTCTGAGTGTACAAAACACCTTGTTGTGATAGATGAATCTGTGTTGCTCCTTTATACTATTGTAGCCCTTGTAATTTTCTCTTTCAATCTTCTCTGATGATTACATTACTTTCATATAATTCACTTGGATGTGATATAATACATTACATATATAACAATCCAATTACATAATTACAAAGTCAGCCACAATACAAGTTTACACAAATATTACAAAGTCGACCAAAGTGTAGAAACCCAGGTTCTAAAGACTAACTTGATGAGGTTCTAATACTCGGCATCCACTGTCAATTTTCAAAATTTGCATGCACTCAGTAGACATAAAAGCTCGGTCCATATTGATCACTTCTAAGTCTGCACTAGTGACTCAGAAAATACTATCAAACTTGGCATATAAACTGAATCATTTGATTCACACAACATAGCTCAATCAATACTATCACTTCAATCTTGGTATAAACTGAATTTCTTGGTTAACACTGAGTAGCTCGATTAATATTGGACTTGATCACATCAATTGTGAACTTGATAAGGATTGGACAACTCAGTTTGCACTGGTAAACTTGACATACACTGAGATGCTCAATTTACACTACTGGTCATCACCTTAGTAGTAACTACTTGATACAAAATGAAATCTATCCAAAGGACTTAGTAGTAATCGTACAACTTAGTAACAATTGAAATGCTTGGTTAACACTATTAACTATACAACATGCTCGATATGAACTCACAATTTGAATAAGTGTATGTCACTAATAACAAGCATGACTATAATGTCAACATATTTCTCACAAAAACCACATAAAAATCCTAAAAAAGATTAGGGATATGAATACCCTTTAAAAAAAAAAAGATTATTTCATCACTTTTAGGCTTCCGCCATATACCAAACACCCAAAACACAAAAAGGCTAAAAACCAAAGCTAGAAGGGGGTTTTGAACCCAATTTTGCAAAATCTTGCATAACATTCTTTCTAGAGCACACCATCACCTGTAATTGCATCAAGAGTAATATAGGAACATTCCCTACCACTTCCCATACTTGGTTTCACATTTTCAATCACCCAACACGTGATATGTTGTTGGTTACAGCCATATTTCCAATAGCCAAGACACTTTTCTTGCCTAGTGCATCACCATAAAAATGGTTTCCTTGATTTTCTTGAGCCCTACTTTTGGAATAATAATTTATAGTGATTAACCTCCCATTTCCCATGTTTTTAAGCCATTTCTATGGTGGGAATAGGACAAAAACTTCAAGAAACCAAAATGCTGCAATTTTTTTACAAGAAACTAGTCTAAAACAAGAAATTTAGGTATATAGCTTAGACAAACAAAAAAACCTTGATTGAAGGCTCAGAAAACAAGAAGAAACATTAAAATAATTACTTCAAGAAAAATATCCACATTCTCAATCAAAAACAACACCAAAAACTTCCATTTACATAGTGGCTCCTATGCATTTCAATGCCCAACCCGTACACAATACGACCCAATTACTTCCAACCCCTGAAACTAATCAAAAATTGATTTATGTAGATATTTCTAACCTTTTTTTGGTCATGTTCAAACCCCTAACTAACTCTTTGCACTCATTTTCAACTTTGCAAGAAAAATTTGCAAAAGTTGCAAAATTGCAATTTTGAGCAATTTTTGCTATAACTTAAAATTCTTAATAAGACCTGTTCACCAAACTTGGTAAGGGGTCCTATTAGGTTTATTTAGAAATTCCAAGATTTTTTTGACTGTTTGTCAACTTTTCTACCACTTTGTTCAACCTAACCCTTTTTGAGCAACTTATAGGCATAACATCAACTTAGGAGCAAAAACCCACTTAGCAAATAAGTTAACCTTACCTAAGGACCTAATAGTTCTTATTAAACCACTAGTGATGTGGCTAGCATCACTATAAGCCAAAATGACAAGAAAGAACCACTACATACAAACTAGCCTACCTAGGTGCTCCTACACTAGGGTGGCCACAAACAATCGAGGCCCTTCACAGCCAGAACAAGGGTCTCACTAGGGTTCACCTGCCCATCTAGAGCTAATGACAATGATGATTCGATGTCAAGATCAGTGGTTTCAAAGTTACATTGTGATGCACCTATGAACTAAGGCACACTATGAGTTTTGGCATCGAGCGAGATCAATGTGCCAAATCCAAACAAAAATGAGATAAGTTATTTTAGGCCTTGGCATGATCATCCTATAGCATTTGACATTTCATCAATATCCTTCATGAGCTCTAATTTGTGACCCTCAAAAGAATGACCTCAAGATGCACTTAGAGCACCTTGAAGACTCTTTAGTAGAGGGTGGCCATGAACAATCAAGGCTCTCTATAGCTAGAACAAGGGTTTCACTAGGCTTTACATGCCCATCTAGAGTTAATGGCACTGATGATTTGATGCCAAGATCAGTGGTTTCAAAGTTACGTCATGATGCACCTATGAATTGAGGCACACTATGAGTTTTGGGAATCCAAATGGAATGTGATCTCTTGAAAATGAGATAGGTTATTTTAGACCTTAACATGACCATCTTGTAGCATTCAATTTTTCATTTATAGCCCTCATGAGCTTTGAGTTACAACCCTCAGAAGATTGACCTCAACACGCACTTAGAGCACCTTGGAGACTCCTCGATACAAGGTGGCCACAAATGATTGAGGCTCTCCAAAATTAGATCAAAAGTGTCACAAGGGTTCACCTTCTCATCTGGAGCTAATGGTGCTGATGATTTGATGCCAAGATCAGTGGTTTCAAAGTTACACTGTGACACAGCCATGAACTAGGGTACACTATGAGTTTTGGCATCAAACAAGATTACTGTGCTGAATACAAATGAAATGTGATCTCTCAAAAATGAGATAGGTTATTTTATTCCTTTGCATGACTATCCTATATCATTCAACATTTCATTGATAGCCCTTATGAGCTCCAAGTTATGACACTCAGAAGATTGACCTTGACACGTACTTAGAGCACCTTGGAGACTTTTTGGTATGGGGTGACTGCAACTAATGAAGGCTCTCCAAAGCCAAAATAAGGGTTTCACTAGGGTTTACTTTTCCATTCAAATCTAATAGAACTAACGATTTGATGCCAAGATCAATGGTTTCAAAGTTACATGGCGATGCACCTATGAACTGAGACACACTGCGAGTTTTGGCATCAAGCTAGATTGTTGTGTTGAATCAAAAAAAATGTGATCTCTCAAAAATAGGATAGGTTATTTTAGGCCTTAGCATGACCATCTTGTATTATTCAACATTTCATCAATAGCCTTCACGAGCTCTGAGTTACGACCCTCAGAAGATCGACCTCAACACACACTTAGAGAACCTTGGAGACTCTTCAGTATGAGGTGGCTGTGAATGATGAATGCTCTCCACAACTGAAACAAGGGTGTCACTAGGGTTCACTCACCCATCCAGAGCTAATGACATAGATGATTTGATGCCAAGATCATCAGTTTTAAAGTTACACTATGATGCACCTATGAACTAAGACACACTACGAGTTTTGGCATTGAGCAAGATCATTGTGCCAAATCCAAATGGAATGTGATCTCTTGAAAATGAGATAGATTATTTTAGGCATCGACATGACCATCTTGTAGCATTTAATGTTTCATCAATAGCCCTCACAAGCTCTAATTTACAACCCTCAGAAGATTGACCTTGATACGCACTTAGAGCACATTGGAGACTCTTCAATATGGGGTGGTTGCGAATGATGGAGGCTCTCCATAGTTGGAACAAGGGTGTCACTAGGGTTCACCTACCCATTTAGAGCTAATGGTACTAATAATTTGATGCCAAGATCAGCCGTTTCAAAGTTACGATGTGATGCACCTATGAACTAAGGCACACTATGAGTTTTGGCATCGAACAAGATCTGTATGCCAAATCCAAATAGAATGTGATCACTCAAAAATGAGATAAGTTATTTTAGGCCTTAGTATAACCATCTTATCACATTCAACATTTTATTAATAGCCCTCACGAGCTTAAGGTTACGAACCTTGAAATATCAACCTTGACATGCACTTAGAGCACCTTGGAGACTCTTTGATATAGGGTGGCCACAAATGATGGAAGCTCTCTGTGGTTGGAACAAGGGTGTCACTAGGGTTCACCCACCCATCCAAAGCTAATGGCATTGATGATTCAATGCCAAGATTAATGGTTTCAAATTTATGTTGTGATGCACCTACGAACTGAGGCACACTGTGAGTTTTGGCATCCTGCTAGATCGTTGTGTCAAATACAAATGAAATGTGATCTCTCAAAAATGAGATAGGTTTTTTAAAGTCTTAGCATGACCCTCCTATAGCATTTTAAATTTCATTGATAGCCCTCACATTCTCTAAGTTATGACCCTCAGAAGATCGACCTCAAAATGCACTTAGAGCACCTTAGAGACTCTTCAATATGGGGTGAACACGAACAATGGAGGCTCTTTATAGCTGAAACAAGGGTGTCACAAGGGTTAGTATTAAGTGAAAACATTATTGTTTACCTCTCTGAAGTTTTTGGCATTGGGCACAATGCAAGTTTGGTGTTAGTATGTATTAAAATCATCATTTTTTAGGTACATCCACATAAATTACATTAATTAAAATCATCTTTATTTCTTAAATTAAATAAAAAAGTTTACATTTACAATATCTCAAGTGTTTAATCATTATTACATCAATACACAACTACCAAAAATCATAGTGTCAAAAATAGTAGTGTCAAAAATTGTAGTGTCAAAAAAAGTAGTGTCAAAAATAGAATAGATTTTTCTTCATTTTGCTCCTTATTTAGTTTTTTATCTTCATGCATGGCTACTCTTCATGATGTACCAAAATTCCAATATTATAAAAAATATTAGTAACTTATTGTATTAAATAAGATAATCATCAGTTCACCAAATCATTATGAACAAAATAACATAAGAAGTAAGTATACCTAGTTGAGTGTTCTAGTAGAGTCCTCTCTTTGTTTTAGGGTCTCCAATAGGGCTTCATGATCAGAATTAGTAATAGTAAAAGGTTATTTTACTTTTGGTCTTCCTTAATGCTTTGAAAACTTCACATTTGTTGCTATAATAATATATGAATATATGAGAATTGTTTTGTGCTTCTGATAGTCTTCGAATGCAGGAATTCCATTGCTTCTAAGCATGCATGTCCACAGCCATGTTCAGCAACAACCATTGAACCAGTAGGATATGTGAATCCATCATCATCTATGATCAATTGTGGAATATTTTTTTTACCTCTTACACAATGTGCCAACTAATAATCTAATTTCTTAGCATTCCCCTATGGTGCAACAAATGCAAAGACATGTCCTGGCTAAAGAAGATCTGATAGATGGTTATGCTCAAGTGAACTTTCCATGTAATCATTTCTAATAGAGGGTATGATAGATAATGGAGTAAGATAATGTGGAGCCAATGTTTCCACCCACTCACTTTACTCATAGTGATCCCAATCACACTGAAAACAACTAGGGCAAAAGCAAGCTAGCTGTCATGTCCAAATGGTCCATGTACTAGAAACAAAGCTCTGGAATGAATGCATTTTTTATGAGTCTCTCATTGTAGCACAATCTAATCTATCACCTATAGACCCTTCCTCAACCAACCAAAATAACATACATACTACTGAATCAAGATTCCCCCCTGTGATAATATTGAACTACACCAATCAATAATGCTATGAGCATCAAGAAGCTCTGCTCCTGAAATCTTCAATTGCTCCTTAACTAGAGCTCTCTTCACACATGCCCCTACTCCATCCTTTTCCCCATTCCCATGACTAAACTCAAAAAAAATCTAATTATGAGGCACCCCCCTCTCTACATGCATCCCACACAACCAATAAAACATGTGAGCATTCTTGAATTGGCTTCTGCATTTATCTAACCAAATGACATGTCTACCCATAGCAATTGCATGCTCCTATAAGAAATAAAAATAATGCTTGAAACAATGTTGCACAAACTCATGAGAGTGAGATCTATCATCACTCATATAAAAATTATACTCTCTAATAGTCTTCCAATTATCTTCCTTAGTATCAAGGGAATGTTTATATGTTATGTGGACAAAAATAGCAATCTGAATGGAGTTGTAATACTGAGATTGTGTCTCATTTTGATGTTACAATGTGTAGTTTTCAGCAAATTCAACAACTAATATAATAGTGCCAATGGAAAAAGTCTCCTTACACATTCTAAATTTTTGATCCAACCATTGAGACTTGTGACTATGTCTTGCATACTTGTAGAAAAGATTTATCTTGAAATCTGAAATAAAACTAGCCACATTGATTTCTTTTCCAAATTCACATCTAGAGCCCTCACCCCCACTCTTCAATGTGTATTTCACCATTTTATATGCCATTTTTCTGTTATTATTGTCATTCCAAGATCTTGTTTTCACCCCTCATGGAAACATGTGTTAAACTTGGATAAGCCACCACATTCTGAACACTTCTCATTTAAGAAAGCATTTATATAAAAAGAAACAACCATCAACTCTAGAACATAAAAATTGATCTAGCAAGTCTCTTGATGATTTTGGAAGACCACTAGCACCACAATTCTCCAACATTTCTTTACTATGAAAATTAGAACGGATGGAGCATAATAGTTCATGGTGCATAAAAAATTTGACATGATATCTGCAACAACACGTATTTCAAATTTTAAGTGGCACACAATAAAATGGCTTCAAAGATTCAAAAGCCCTTTGTGATATATGAAATCTTGGATGACTCTCTCTAAATTGTTTGAACAACATAGTTTGACTTACCTCTAAATAATGTTTAGGATGTGGTGTGCAGTCTTTGATGCCAATTCTCAACTTTAACACGTCATTAGCATTCGGTGAGACTCTTAAGCTAGAGTGCCAAAACTGTTTAATTTCTTCCTTCACATTATCAAATAGCTTCTTATCAAAATGTGGAAGTCTCCCACCAAAATCTCATCTTTCATTTTGAAAAGGATCATCAATTCTCTCTTGCCTACTAATTGCTCTTCTCAAAGTAGTACGATTTAGGTTCAAATCAATACAAGTTTGTCTCATATATCTACTCTTTCTCAAATGATGACTTACCAAAGATGTTGTAATAACCCTTCGAGTAGTTCTCTTATCCTTCTCCCTACTATTTTTCACAATGCTATTGAGAGCACTGAAAAGATTCTTCACAATAATAAAATTTCTTTCCAATTTTTTATTGACATAAATCTTCAATTTGGAAAGCATAGGTCTCATGAATCTCTAATAAGTGTATAAAAATTTGACATTGTTCCACTGTTGTCTTGTCAAAAAACATCTTATATAGTCTTGAAGCCCATAACTGAATGGTTCTTTCTGATTTTTTTCCCTTCCAAATTGGTAATAATTATTTCATCAATTTCAATTGTCTATTTTGGTGTTCTAGAACCTTAATGTCAATTATAATTAGGAGATATGTAATGTTCCTGTGCATTTTCATTTTTGACATGGTCAATCATGCAATTTACATTATGAACTGGTAAAATTTCATTCTTCAAATTTTCATTCTCTAAATTTTCAATCCTAGCATTATCATTATCAATTGGTACATTTTCATTTCCCAACTACACATTCATTATCTGACTCCATGATTTCACCTTTGATCAATACATCATCAACTTGACTCACATTTAACACACCTTGTCTCTTCCTTCAGTGATTTACCTTGTCCCTTTCCCTATATGTTGCAATGTCTTCATTCAATACCTTCCTTTTTCATTTATCCTTTCAACTAATACTACTCGCCATTTAGAAAACAATATCGGACACCTAATCATACATTATAGAACTTTTTTCGATTGTATGGGCCCCAAAAAATTAGTTTTCTCAAAATCCATGAAAATGGCCTGCAAAAACATGATTGTTGGGTATGTAGTGACAGGGAATATGTTGAAAAAATAATGCTAGTATTTCGGGTACCCGATCCCATATCAGCTATCTGATCCCAAATTGGATACTCGATCCCATATTGGGTATCCAATCCCAAATTGGATACTCGATATGATATCGGGTACCTGAAATGGATGCCCAAATTTTTGAGGGAACTCAAAATTTAATTATTATATATGATTATTGTATTATATTATTATAATTTTTACTATTATTATTAAATATAATATAGTAATATATATATATATATATATATATATATATATATATTACTATTGTTATTATTATTATTATGACCTATAAATATAATATATTAATATATATTATTTTTATATTATATTATTGTGATTTTTACTATTATTATTATATATAATATAGTAATATATATTATTATTGTTATTATTATTATGCCCTATAAATATAATATATTAATATATATATATGATTATTATATTATATTATAATGATTTTTACTATAAATATTAAATATAATATACTAATATGTATATTGTTATTGTTATTATTATTATGACCTATTAATATATATAATTATTATATTATATTTATATGATTTTTACTATTATTATTAAATATAATATAGTAATATATATTATTACTATTATTATTATTATTATTATCTATAAATATAATATATTTAATATATATAGGAACCCATTTGGTTGGTTTCAACAGGTCGAAAGGGGTCATAGGTTAACTTATGACCCCTTTCAACACATTTCATGACAACATATGTCCCTAGGGGTGCTAGGACCCCTAGGGACCTATTTGGTTGGTTTGAATGCATTTAAAGGGGTCATAGGTTAACCTATGAACCCTTTCAATGCATTTCATGACAACATACGTCCCTAGGGGCCCTAGGACCCCTAGGGACCTATTCAGTTGGTTCAAATATGTCAAAAGGGGTCATAGGTTAACCTATGACCCCTTTTGATGCATTTCATGACAACATATGTCCCTAGGGGTCCTAGGACCCCTAGGAAACTATTTGGTTTGTTTGAATGCGTCAAAAGGGGTTATACAATAGCTTATGACCCTTTTCGATGCATTTCATGATAACATATGTCCCTAGGGGCCCTAGGACGCCTAGGAATGTCAAAATGGGTCATAGGTTAACCTATGATCCCTTTCAATGCATTTCATGACAACATATGTCCTTAGGGGCTCTAGGATCCCTAGGAACCTATTTGGTTGGTTCAAATGCATTGAAAGTCGTCATAGGTTAACCTATGACCCCTTTCAATGCATTTCATGACAACATATGTCCTTAGGAGCCCTAGGACCCTTAGGGACCCATTTGGTTGGTTTGAATGTGTTGAAATGGGTTATAGGTAAACCTATGATTGCTTTCAATGCATTTTAGTCTCTAGGGGCCCTAGGACCCCTAGGGACCCATTTGGTTGGTTTGAATACATTGAAAGAGGTCATAGGTTAACCTATGACCCCTTCCAATGTCCTTAACCTATGACCCCTTTTGATGCATTTCATGAAAACATGTTCTTAGGGGCCCTAAGACCCCTAAGGACACATTTGGTTGGTTCAAATATTCAAAATGGGTCATAGGTTAACCTATGACCCCTTTCAACACATTTCATGACAATATATGTCCCTAGGGGAACTAGGACCCCTAGGGACACATTTGGTTGGTTTGAATGTGTATAAAGGGGTCATAAGTTGACCTATGACCCCTTTCAACATATTTCATGACAACATATGTCCCTAGGGGCCCTAGGATCCCTAAGGACGTCAGAAGGGGTCATAGGTTAACCTATGACTCCTTTCGATGCATTTCATGACAACATATGTCCCTAGGGGCCCTAGGACCCATAGGGACCTATTTAGTTGTCATTGAAAGGGGTCATAGGCTAACCTATGACCCCTTTTGATGCATTTCATGACAACATTTGGTTTGAGTGCATCAAAAGGTGTCATACGATAACCTATGACCCTTTTCGACACATTTCATGACAACATATGTCCCTAGGGGCCATAGGACCCCTACGGACATCAAAAGTGGTCATAGGTTAACGTATGACCCTTTCGATGCATTTCATGACAACATATAGGGATCTATTTGGTTGGTTCAAAAATGTCAAAAGGGGTCATAGGTTAGGGATGTTGTCATGAAATGCATCGAAAGGGATCATAGGTTAACCTATGACCCCTTTTGATGCATTCGAACCAGCCAAATGGGTCCCTAGGGAACCCCTAGGGACCCATTTGGCTGGTTCGAATGCATCAAAAGGGGTCATAGGTTAACCTATGATCCCTTTCGACGCATTTTATGACAACATATGTCCCTAGGGGCCCTAGGACCCCTAGGGACCCATTTAGTTGGTACGAATGCATCAAAAGGGGACATAGGTTAAACTATGACCCCTTTTGATTCATTTTCATGACAACATATGTCCCTAGCGGCCCTAGGACCCCTAGGGACCTATTTGGTTGGTTTGAATGAGTTGAAATGGGTCATACAATAACCTATGACCCCTTTCAACACATTTCATGACAACATATGTCCTTAGGGGCCCTACAACCCATAGGGACCCATTTGGTTGGTTTGAATGCATCGAAAGGGGTCATAGGTTGACCTATGACCCATTTTAATGTATTTCATGACAATATTATATTTAATCATAATATAATATTGTGTATTTTAATATATTAATAATATATTACTAGATTATATAACAATAATAATCATAGATATATTACTATATTATATTTAATAATAATAACCACATATAACATTATATATAATAATAATCATATAATATTACTATATATATTTTATTATTATTATTATTATCATATATATTACTATATTATATTTAGTTATAATAATAATAATAATCATAATCATAATCACATATAATAATAATAATGCCCACACTTCCCAAATTTTAGTTTCCCTCCACTAAGGGTGGTTTCCCTCCAAAATTTCAAAAATTGAAAAGTTTGGGGAAGAATTTTGGCTGCCATTTTTTAGGTACCTGATTTGAAATCAGGTACCTAATTAGGCTTGGTATTTACCAAACCTATTTGTTCAACTCAAAACATGTGTTTGAGAAAGGTTTCACTGACATTTAGACTTCGAGTAGCCATTTGACAATATTATTTTCATCAAAATTCAATGAAACAAAAAGGGTTTTTTTATAATACTCTCAAGATTTCATTGATATAATTACTGTTAAATTCTGAGTTCAATATGTATTTGTTAGTTATTTTTTAATGAAGATGATTGTAAAATGTTGATTGACATACTAATTGAAAAATAGCTATAACTTTCAAATGGTACAGCATTTTTGAAATCCAAAAGTTGTGTCAAATTCTATGCTTCACCTAGTATAATGAAAAAATAATAATTAATTTGGTAAAGTTTTCAATTAGTTAAGGTGATCAGACATAGGAGTTCTTTTATTCTAGAATATTTATAGTATAAAATTCATATTTGATTATTTATTTGGAATAAAAATACCCATTAATATATGTCACATCTAGCATGAGTCTACTTTTTATATCTATAATTATATTAAAAAATATTATCATTTGATTTTGATTAAAATGGTCAGACATACACTTACTTTTTATTTTTGTCCTAAAATTTTTGTAGTATTGCATTAAAATCCAAACTTTTGACCAATAAAATATGTTTTTCTCCAGATAAGGCCTACTAGTTTAGAAACTACATTCAATTTCCTGTCGATTATTTTCTTACAACTTTCGATATAAAGTGCAAAACCACTTTAAAATTATGTGTCAAGTTGACATAACATTGATTTGTTGGTTCTTCACTACCACTTAAGGTCATAGTTTGGTTCACCATTATCCTACATATATCCTTAAAATGACATTCTTCGTCCAACACTAAGTTCTGACACTTGGTTATCACTAAATTTCTTCGTTTCTATAGAGCTTTTTGCTTAGTTTCTATAAATCTTCTAGCTTGTCATCAACTTTGTCACTTGGTTGATACTAATGCTCAGTTGACACTAGCATCACTCAACATAGACTTAAAAAGTCCTTAATCATTTACTATGTTTCTCAATCAATCCTTGGATAAGTGATCTATCTTTGCTTGCACTGTCAAGACTTGGACAATTCTATCTTCTCCTTGATTAATATGATTTAAAAAATCATTTTATCTTATCAAAGTCTAACTAATCAAATTTCCATTATAGCTTCCTTTTCATAACTCAACCTTTCCTCTAGATGCTTTTTTTATGAGAAACTTCTCAAATCCTCTTCATCAATCAAATAGATATGACATTTAGATTAGGTAGAGAACTATCTTATCAATATATTTGACATCAATGACAATACAACAATTCTTCCAATTGTAGTTTCCAACAACTAGAATGTTGGACATTCTCTTTTTAGTGATTTCTAGTGGTCTATAAAAGGGAATGTTGAGTAAGTGGTTTCTCATTCCTCTCCCCACTGAATTTAGATTAAAAACCTACAGCCATAATTTTGGACCTTCATTCGTCAAATTGTTCAATCTTTGGGATCATTTATTCAAGTTGAAGAATCTAAACATATTCTCTCCCATCTTAATGTAAGGATCTTAATTGCTCTTTCTCCAAAGATCAAATTCATTGAGTTAATTTTGATGGTCTTAGATGAAGAGAAATTTTTTTGGAAAATTTCTTTTCTTGGGAATTTAGGATCTTATCTTTATTGTAAAAATTGGACATGCTAAAAAGGATTGTTTAACTATTAAAATTATCAAAACCCTAAATTTGATCTTAATACTCATTCAAAGGATATTGATAAGACAAGTAATAAAAGAAGTTTTGCTAACCCTAGTTTTGAAAATGAGTGTAATGTCAATTGTATCAATGGTGCTAGTAATGACATTGGCTATAATATTGTAAATTACTCTACTTAGGAAACAATTGATATTGGCACTAATGTTGTAAATGGTTGTAATCAAGAAACTCTTGATAAAGATGAATTTGTAAGTTTAAAATACCTTGTTTGAAGAAGAATTTGATGTGGTTCCTACCACACGTAATGCCACCACCATGACCTTTATTGATTGTCTCTTAAATTCTAGTAATGAGGTGAGAAACTTTGGGGTAATTTTTAAAACTCCACCCACACCTAAGCTTAATACTTAGAAATTTGCTAGAAAATCTATTAAAGAAAGTGAAGAGTATGTTAGGAGAGTATTTGATTGGCCTTCTACCTATGATGAAGTCCCTAATGGAACCCTAAAATTAGTTATAGTGGCTAAAGATATTGTTGAGTCTAAGAATGAGCCTCCATTCATTGAAGTTGCTAATAAGTCTTCAAAAAAGAAAAGGGAGATTGTGGAGAGGAAATCCCTCTCAAATGACAGTAGGAAATTGGGAAAATATATCTATAAATTCTTTAATAGACTTCATAATAACTCCAAAAATAAACAATAAAAATGATAAACATTCATATTTGGAATGTTAGGGGGCTTGAGATGCTAGATAGAAAGTATCTTGTAAGGAGATGGTGTAATAACCTTAAATTAAAAGATATAATTTTCCTATAGGAGATTAAAGTTGTGAGGGTTCAAGCCTACATCATGTTAAAATTCCTTAGGAATAAATCCATTGGATTTTACTTCAATCATACTAAAGGTAAGGGGGGAACTGCTATAATGGTTAGTCCTCAATAGGTAGACAAAATATCTACCAATGGTGTCTCCCCTTGTCAAAGATCATTATGGTCTACCTTTAAATGTAATGGTATCAACATTGGTATTTGTAATAGTTATGCCCCTAATGAAAACATGGTTAAAGATAATATATGGGATTGGTTAATCATGGGACTTCCTAAGGCCCACTAGATATTTGTGGGAGATTTTAATATGATTGAAGTTAAATAAGATAAAAGCGGGGGTAGTTTACATAATTGGAAAGGGTATTAACTATTTTTTTGGTCCAACATTAAGAAGAATTTTAGGATCACTTTTGCAAGCATGAAAAAGTCCTTTAATGATATATGGTTCACCTGGTGTGATAACCAAAAGGCACATCAGAGCATGTATTGCAAATTGGACATGATATATATTGAAAATCCAACCTCCTACTATATTTTAGAGCTAGGTCATGCCCCACTTTGAATTTCCCTAGTGTCTATGTCAAATCATTATCCAATCCCAACATGTGTTTATTTATAGGACTCTAAACCAAATAGTGGAAAAGGGAGGAACACGAGTTTTTTAAAATTTAATGTCTTATTGTTGAAAAATGAAGATAGTAATGGTTACATTAGGATGGTTTCTACATTAAGCAAATATTGTAACCAAGGTAAAAAAAACCAGAGAGAGATGGTCCTATATACTTGCTTCTTGGAGGAACGTATGTCATATTATTGGTAAGAGAAAAGCATCTCATAATGTTAAGGAAGAATGTTAATTGTGCAATAAGGTGAATTTCATTGAAAAAGAGTTACAATTAAAGGCTCTGACTCTCAATTGGAGGACTAACTAATTTATATCAAGGGGAGCTTAAGGAGAATTCAATAGTTCAAGATCAAATGAAAAAAGATTAGGGCTAGGATGAATTGGCTAAGGTAGGGAGATAAAAACACCAAATACTTTTTTAATATCATTAGAGGTAAACAAAAAATAGAGAGGATTAGCAGGATCCAAGTTGATGGAGACTTTTCTGATGATCCCAATACTATGAAGGAAGCCTTTTTATTTCTTTAAATATATTTTTACTTCAAAGTAAAATGAGAATAATAGAATAGCCTTGAAGGACTCCCTTAAACTCATCCCTAGGAAAATTTCACCAAAAGAAGGTATGAGGTTGGATACCCCATCAACCTAGAAGATATAGAAGTTGCTATTAACTCCTTGGCTAATTATAAGTCTTCAGGCCCCAATGGCTTCCATGTAGAGTTCTATAAACACAACAGGGAATGGATTGGATCTACACTACTAGATTTGTATGAGCATGTATTTTAGAAAGGCTCCTTAGGTACTAATATTAAACAAGGGTTCATCAAACTCCTTCCTAAAGGAGAAGACAAGTCTCAAGTGAGGAATCAAAGGCTTATTACTTTGCTAAACTTGTCTTATTAGATCATTGCCAAGATGTGAGGAGAATTGAGAACATGGCAAATGAATTTATTTCACCTATCCAAACTAGTTTCACCAAGGGGATATTCATACTTGAGAACTTGATTACTAGCTAGGAAGAAATGCACTTGGTTAAGTGGGAGGATCAAAATGTTATGATGGTTTTGTTAGAATTTGAGAAGGCCTATGATAGAATTGAATGGTTGTGTGTCTTGGGTATGCTTCATGCTTTTGGATTTCCTGCCTACTTTTTCAAATGGGTCAATTTCCTTCTTCAATACCCTTCCACTATCATTGACATCAATGGTACCTAACAGATAGTATTAAGCTCCAAAGATCAATAAGGAAAGGTTTCCCCATTATCCCGACCTTGTTTGTCATTGTAGATGGTGCTCTTCATTATATTCTTAGAGATTCTCACTTAGGTCCTATTGTTATAAGAATTACTCTTCCTAATAATGAGACCCTTCTTAATGCCCAATTTGTAGATGACACCCCACTATTCATTGAATTGGAGAAGGAGAATTTCCATAACATGTATAATAGGCTTCAACTCTTTTGTCTAGTTTCTAGTTCTAAATTTTCCACTCACAAGTACTCTATTGTTGGTTGGCATTCTGTACCACCTGAGGGGATTGTGAGAAATGAATGGTAGTGGCTTGTGTTGTGATGTGGAACCTAATTATACTTGGAGGTTTATTCTAGCTCTAATTTTGTAAGTGGCAAAAGCTTGTACAGAATGGCCTAGGGTTAGGGATTTCATAATGTATGGTGATATTGTAGCTTCTTGCAATCATATTGAGCTATAAGGGATTGTGTATTGTAATCACTAGATAATAATAATAAAATTGGACTTTTTGTTGGTGGACATAGCCTAGGGATTGGGTGAACCATGTTAAATATTTGTTTCTTGTGTCTCCTCTGTTCAATCTATTATTTTCTAATATTGGTTATATTTGCATGTAACTATTATGTATGTCCATGTTTAATCCTAACAAGTGGTATCGGAGCCTATTTTTCATCAATTTTTTTTAGCCAAATCATAGTCATTTTTTTCTTTTTTAGCTATCCTCTTTAGGAAGGTCTCACAGTTCAATGGGAGCAATGGCAGACAAGGGTAAGCTGAAGGTTGAGAATTTTAATGGTTAGAAATTTTGGTTATGGAAGATGCAAATGGAGGACTATCTTTATTAGAAGGATTTATGGAAGCCATTGGAAGGAAAAATAAAGAAATACAAAACTATGGTAGATGAGGATTGAGAGATTTTAGGTAAAAAGGCACTTGGAAGTATTTGATTATGCTTAGCACTGTCAGTGACATTTAACATTACAAAAGCAAAGATGGCAAAATAGTTGATGAAAACCCCAATGATCAAAACTATATGAAAATCCCTCTATTTAAAACAACATTTAAATGAGTTTAATACTATTACTATTTAGTTATCTTCAGTGAATGTCAATCTTGATGAAGAAATTAGGGCTCTCTTGATTTTGTGTTCTTTTCCTAAAAGTTGGAATGGCTTGGTAATGGATGTGAGTAATTGTGTTTCTGGATCTAATACCCTAAAATTTGATCATGTGATTGATGTTATTCTAAGTGAGGAAACTCATAGGAAAACCTTGAGTGAATCTACATTAGGAAGTGCTTTAAATGCACAAAGAAGAAGCAGACTAGCTTGAATAAGGCAATACTTCTTTAAATCATGGGAAATCAAGAGGAAAGTCAAAGGGAAAGAGGTATTAATCTAGAGGACCAAGAGATTGTTGGTACTATGGTAAACTAGGCCATAGGAAGAAAAATATCTTGACTCAAAAGAACAATGAAGGAGATAAACCATAAGGGAATAAGGAGGCATTTGTGGTAAGTAACAAATCCAAAGAGGATGCTTTGCTTCTTTCTTTAGAAAGTGTTGATGATTCATGGGTTTTAGAATTTGGTGCTTCATTTATTTTATTGATTATGTCCAATAATGAACTTGTTTATTTGGGGAATAATGAACCCTGCCAAATTGTTGGAAATTGAAAAATTAACATTAAGTTGTAGAATGGGAATCACTAGCTGCTACATGAGGTTAGACTTTTTCCAAGGTTGAGTAGGAATTTAATTATAGCAAGGCAACTTAGTGATGAGTGTTGTGTAATTACTTTTAATGATAAAAAGTGGAAGGTTTCAAAAGGTTCTGTTGTAGTAGCAAAAGGTATAAAATTAGGTACCTTATTGTATGCATGAATTTGTGGGCCTCTTAACCTCACACACGCTTCAACATGGTCTTTGTAGGTGGATTCATCCTAGAATGAACATGAGATTGTTCACCCAAGAGGAGTCCTGCAAGATGACCTATTGCCTTCTATCTAGGTGGATTTTACCTTCTTATGCTCTCATATTTGAGGTACAAGTAATTAGACCATCGTAGAATGAAGGTTTTAAAGATGAATAATCTATATGCAAATGCAAGTAATCTAAATGATTATGAAATTATTATAAGAACTTGTAAAAAAAACTAGATTAAATGTATGTATATTAAAACTATATGATATTAAGCTAAGAAATTAAAGTCTATGAAAATGTAAAAAGCTTGGATGAGTATGCAATTCAGCAGCGACTCGATAGAAATAATTTTTCAACCTCTATAATGAAGAATTAGGAGCGTCTTAAATATAATTCCTAGAATCCATCAACGGGTGAGATCAACTTGGATTGACAGTTAGGATTGAAAGAAAGATTCAGTTTAAGATGGAAACTTCCTTGTGCAAGTGAAGTGAACTATTTCAAATTTGAGTGTGATGAGCAGTTAACTAGATTGATTCTAATTTTGAGAAGTAGTTCACTCAGAGTTTCCATTTAGAACTAAAGAGAGGATTTTGAAGATATTATTTAATTTAATAAAGTGAGATATGATCTCATAAATGCATTTTCTATTTAATTGAATAATCACATTCAATTAATTAAAATAAGCATAATTATTAAATTAAATAAATTTAATCCCTAGTACATTAGTCTTAGGATATAATTTAATTTAATTAAAGTATAAATACTTTAAATTAAATAAAATCTTAATCAGTAGGTTTAATGTGACAAATACAAGTTAATAATTTGGGAATTAAATAAATAGTATGATAAATGTAGATTTAGGATTCTCTACATTTGACAATTAAGTCAAGTAGCAAGTTAACAGAATAAGAATTGCCTAGTTACATAGGACTTAGGATTGATTGAAATAGACTAGAATTGGTGATCATGGAAATGAGCCAATTTTGGGGTATTAAATTTTGCCCCTCTTTGAATGAATGTGTGAGTAGCATGTTTGATTCAAAGAAAATTAGAAAGTGTGATGCGAAGAACAAGAGATAAGATTGGTTCCGAAGTTGATGATACAAAGACCAATTGATAAGCTTTTAAGGACCATCTCTAGAATGGAGCTTAATCCCAAGGAATCCAAGTAGAACACCTAGATACCTAAAATTGATAGTATTTTAAAGATTATCTCCAGAATAGAGTTTAACCTTTAAGGATCCAAATAGAACACCTAGATACCCAAAATTGATTGCATTTAAAAGACTATCTCCAAAATGAAGCTTAGTCTTTAAGGATCTAGATAGAACACCTAGATACCTGAGATTGATAGCATTTAAAAGATTATCTCCAGAATGAAGCTTAATCTTTACAGATCCAAATAGAACATCTAGATACCTAAAATTGATAGAATGGAGCTTAATCTTTAAGGATCTAGATAGAACACCTAGATACCCAAAATTGATGGCATTTTAAAGATTATCTCCAAAACAAAGCTTAACCTTTAAGGATCCAGATAGAACACCTAGATACCCAAAATTGATAGCATTTAAAAGACTATCTCTTGAATGGAGCTTAATCTTTAAGGATCCAGATAGAACACCTAGATACCTAAGATAGATAGCATTTAAAAGATTATCTCCAGAATGGAGCTTAATCTTTAAGGATCTAGATAGAACATCTAGATACTTGAAATTGATAGCATTTTAAAGATTATCTCCAGAATGGAGCTTAACCTTTAAGGATCTAGATAGAACACCTAAATACCTAAGAGTTGATAAGAGATAGCAAGATTGAATTATGAGTCATAGAATCATCCCTAGAATGAGGCTTGATCCTCTAGAGTCAAGGTTTAGACTGTCCTGATACTTGTAATCAACTAATGACAAGATGAAATAGATGACAAAGATGCTAGAAAGAGGAGAACAAGATGCCCCTAGCAATGAGATACCCCAATTGATGAGGACATAAGATGGGAATGAAATTCCCTAAGCAATAAAGATTTAGATTGATTTGAAATTTAGATTCAATGATGTAATCATCCTGCCCCCTCAGGAGCAAAAAATGAAAGATAACACACCAAAAATATGATATAAAGCATTATGGTGAGAGATGTAGAAGAAATATGAGATATAGCAGAGTGTAGAAGAGATCAGAGTGATCAAAAGAAAATGCAGAGTTGATTTGAAGTGATTTTGAGGTCTCAAAGACCAAGTTTGACTAGAGTTGACCAAATTTGATCATAGCTGACTTTTCAAAAATAAATTTTGAAAAAATGAAGAATTTTGAGTTGAAAAGATTCGAAGAATCACAAAGTACCAAAAAAATATGGATTGCACAAGCAGTTGATCACATTGGTCCTAGAATTTTAAAATGCATTTTTGAGATACTTAGGTGTGTCAGATTTTGAATTTGATCCTAAAAATGAATCCAGAATGGTCAAATTAGCGAGGGGGGTGATTTTCATGAAAATTAGAGCAATTTGAAGAATTAGGTGAACACTTATATAAGGACACAAGGGGTCATTTTCAAATCATTTGTGCTTTTTTTCTTTAGTGAATAGGAGCTCTAAGAGGAAGATGGCAGTGAACATGAGATATCATCATTTTGAGTGCTCATGATGACACAATCGGCCAACGAACTATAGATCTCCAGTGAGTGCTTGATCACTATCCTTCATACTTTCATTTTCACACTTTTTGATGTCATTTATTGCATTTTTAGCATATTTTTAGGAAGTCCCAATCGGTCTCCACATGAGACTATCTTTTCTTGTGCAAAGACGGTCTCTTCTCATGTGAAGATTCACCAACCCGGTGTTTCTTCACATGTGTTAGTGGGAATTATTCCATGGGAGATACCCACTTCTTGTGCAAAAAGCACAAGAATTTTTGGTAAGTGGTTGTTGCCTTTCACATGAGATAGTCTCTCTTTGCACAACAATTTGTTTCTTCATGTGAGAGAGTCTCTTGTCATGCAGGGTTTTGATTGCTCACTTGGGATCATATTTCTTTTTGTGAGGAATTGATTTCTTGCATGAAGATGCACAATCTCACACGAAGAAATTAATTTTTTCACAAGGAAATACATCTTTGCATGAAAATCTATGACAACAGTGTAGTGAAAATCTGAATTTTTAAAATGTTTTAGCATGAATTTTGCATTCATTTCTTCATTGTTCTAATTTGTTGATCAAGTACTAACTATTTTCTTGTCACTATTTTTGTTCATATGTGTAGGAGGTATTCGATGATGTTTCATTTAGATCACATTATCTACCCTATGGAGCCTAGATGTGGCCGACATGGCACATATTGACAGATTGGGGCTCACTTCTCTTTTCCAGATCCTAGCATTTTTTGTGAATCACAACTTATTGACTACCTTGGTGGAGCATTTCCTTTCAAAAATGAACACCTTTCACTTGCCATAGGGGGAGATGATGATCACTCTCAAGGATATATACAGGATTTTGTGCATTCCATTTCACGAACTAAGGTTATCCTATGACATAGTGCCCCAAGTAGGTACAGAGGCCTTGTGTGCCATTTTTCAGAGGGAGCTAGCTATTGGACAAGCCATTACCTAGGATGAGATCATCCACACATATGGGTAGACACATAGATTGGCCACAATTTTGGCCATATTCATCAATTATTTCCTAGTACCCGATAGAGGAAAGCATGGGTTGGAGTGTGGATGGGGGGTTATGCTTCAAAGGATGCTTGATTCTCCAAAGAGATTTGGGTGGCACCATTGCATGTTGGCTCATATGTTTTATGAGATGCATGAGATTGTATACCATGAGTAGGAGAGTATGGTTTTTGGTGTGTATGTTCTTCAGGTCTGGGCATGGGAGCACCTACCAGTCACATGACCTATTTTTTAGGATACCCAAGAGCTTGCAAAGCCATACATTTGTAGATATAGAGGGAAAATTACCTAGGCAAGCCTGGATATAGCACTAGAGGGATCATCTTGATGACCTAGTCTCTATTGTATGGTAGCCTTTGTGAGAAATGGAGGATTGGTATGATGCTCCCAGAGAGTTGGGATAGATGTTTTGTTCATGGCTGGTGGTGGGGAGGACCACACAAATTATTGAGTGATTCACCTACAGTAGGGTATGGAGATAGTATGGGAGGTAATAGGACATCTCCCAAGAGTTTTGTGCCTACGTGCGAGTTGCGAAGGATCTAACACAGGGATGGCCAGTGAGGCTAGATGCGGGGAGATCAATGATCGATGTGCCCAACCTAGTTGTAGGGCACTGGGACTACCATCTAGAGGTAGCAGATGTAGGGGTGATGCCAGCATATTAGGCATATCTTATTAGTCACCCCTTCCCATGGTTCACAAATCCCTTAGGGGGAGTAGCACCAACCCCACAGTAGGTACCAACACAGTAGTAGCTAGCTCCCCAATAGCAAGCACCATAGGGCCCACTACTAGAGGTGCAACAGAGAGTTAGGTAGGTATAGATCCATGTATGATAGATGGGGGTCAGACCCAAGTGCAGGAGGCAGCGGAAAAGAGTAGATATAGTGACAGAGGCTAAGGGTGGAGGAGCAAGCACACATAGAGTAGGTGCTTGAGATGCTCGATAAGGAGATGTAGGACCAGCCTATCACACAATCCCATGATGTTTTTTGACAATAGAGGGAGTAGATCTGGCTAGCTTCTTGACAAATCAGAGAGCTTTAGATATAGGTAGTAGTTAGGGATGCACAAATATTAGAGTGGGATCTAGAGATCTAGTGATTATAGGATTGAGTGTAGGCTATTGAGCAAAGGGTAGAGGTGCTACAGGATGAGGTCCGATTACATATGGTGTCCTAACTTTCTGATTGTAGCTTCTTGACATTTGTTGTTGATAGGCTCACAAATGATCACAAGCCACTTGTTGATGTTCATCTAGTAACACTATCTCTTGAAGTCAAGTTAGCTTGTAATCTTCATTAGTAATAAGGCCTCTCATAGAGATTCTCAAGGTAGGAATCTTGACCTCTATTGGAAGCACTACGTCTACTCCATACACCAAAGAAAAATGCATCATACCCATTGGAGTCCTGATGCTTATCCTATATGCCCACAAGGTTGGATTAATCTAGAGGTGTCAGTCTCTCCTAGATTTACTGATTGTGTGATGAAGGATTTTAAGAATCACCTTATTGGATGCCTCAGATTGGCCATTACCCTAGGGTTAATAGATGGAAGGCCAATGTTCTATGATTTTGAATTTCTTGCATAATTCCTTGAGGTCTTTGTTTTTGAATTGTCCTCCATTGTCAATAATGATTGAGGATGGTACTTCGTATTTGCAGATGTGGTAGTTTATGATAAAAAGAGCTACACCTTTGCCATTAGCGATTGAGAGAGGTACTACCTCTACCCACTTCATGAAGTAATTTGTAGATGTGATAATGAAATTATGTCCATTAGAAGAGGTTGGGTGAATCTAACCCACCAAGTCAAAGGCCCATTGTTGAAATGGCCATGTTTTAGTAGAGGGAATTAGCTCTTTGGCTGGAGCATAGATTAGATTCCCATGAAGTTGACACTTCTTGCATGACCTAGCATACTTGATAGCTTCCTGCTCCATTTTAGGCCAATAGTAACCAGCTCTAAGGAGTTTGTGAGCTAGCGTCAAGCCATTTGAGTGGGATCTGCAAATGCCCTCATAAACATCAATTAATGCACATTTGGAATCTTCAGGTTCTAAACACCTAAGGAATGTTTCATTGAGACCTCTCCTATACAGATCGTCAGCAATAATGACATACCGTAAAGCATTATGGATTAGATAAAATTTCCCATTCTAGGTCAGACCTTCCAAAATGGTTTCACTATGAAGATAGGACTAGATGTGATAGTAGTGGGATGTATCTTTTCCTACAATAGAATAGATCATCCTAGAATCAAGGGTGTCATAGGTTGGGTAGCGTAACACTTTTTCCAAGAACTCATGTCAAAGATCATTTTTAGGCATCTATAGCAAGGAGGCCAAAGTAGCAATAGCATTAGCCACTTTATTATCTACTCGAGGAATCTATTGGAAGGTGATGTGTGCAAAATAATTCTTTAAGTCATCAACCATCTCATCCTTTGTTTAATACACATCATTAGCCTAGTTGATTACAAGTTGAGAGTCACCAAAGATGTCTAACTAATCCACTCTCCATTTAGCTACAATTTTCATGCCATTAATCAAAGCCTCATATTCAAAAATGTTATTTGTACAAGGGAACAAAATCTTGTATGCTTTGGGCAATGAATATCTCTGTGGTGTTATGAAGAGTAAGCCAACACTAGATCCCTATTGTGTGAAGGACCCATCAAAGAACATGACCCACATTTGGTGTGTGAGTGTTAGGATTGACTCGTTAGGGAAATCAATTTTCATTGGCAGGAGACTCTGCATAGGTGCATTAGCCAGCTGATCTACAATTACCTATCCCTTGATAGCTTTGTGTTCAACATATTGAATGTCAAACTCACTGAGTATCATAACGCACTTAGCCAATCTTCCTATGAGAGCTACCTTACAGAGTAAGTACTTTAGTGGATCTATTTTAGCAATGAGCTACATATTGTGGGGAAGCATGTAGTGTCTCAACTTTTGGGAAGCAAAGACAACTGCCAAGCAAGCTTTCTCAATGATATTGTAGTTCCTCTCATAAGAGATCAGTGTGTGACGTAAGTAGTAAATAGCTCTCTCTTTTTTGTCATTGTCTTCCAGAGCCAATAGGATTCCTAGAGATGTTTCAATTGCTAAAATGTATAAAATAAAAGGCTTCCCATGGATAGGAGGCATCAAGATTGGCAGATTGACAAGATATTGTTTGATATGAATTAAGCTTTTCTCACAATCCTGGCTCCAATTGAATTTCACACCCTTACGTAAATTCTTTATGAAGGGTTGCGATCTATCTACCAACTCTAAGATAAACCTAAAAATAGATTGGAGTCTTCCTTGTAGACCTCTCATCTAGCTGATGTGTCGAGGTGGTGGCATATCCACTATTTCTTGTACTTTCTCTAGATCCACCTCAATTCCTTTTGCAGACACAATGTATCCCAACAACTTTCCTAATGTGACATCAAATGCACATTTCTTAAGGTTGAGCCAAAGACTAAACTTTTCCATGCAACCTAGGATGGGTCCAAAATATTGTAGATGAGTATTGCATTTAGCACTTTTGACCAAAGTATCATCCATGTAGTCCTTTATGGTCTTATGCGTCATGTCATGGAAAATTGTAGTTACTGCTCTTTGATAAGTTGCACTAGCATTTTTCAAACTGAATGGCATTACATTCCTGCAAAAAGTTCCCCATACACATGTGAAAGTAGTTTTCTCTTGGTCTTCTAGCACAATTTTTATCTAATTGTAACCTGAAAACCTATCCATAAGTGAGTACATCTCAAAGCCTGTCGTCATATCCACTATCATATCAATGTTGGGAAGTGGAAAATCATCCTTAGGACATGCCAAGTTGAGATCATGGAAGTCACTATAGACTCTGATAGATTTATTGTGCTTAGAGACTGGAACAATATTGGATATCCATTCGGCATAATCAATTGCATAGATGAATCCTTCCTTTAGAAGTTTCTCTGATTCTACTTTGACAAGAAATGCAACATGAGGATGCATTTTCTAAAGTTTCTATTTAACTGGTTTGATGCCTAGTGTGATGTACAAGTGATGCATGATAAGATCAAGATCCAATCTTGGCATGTTAGAATATTTCCAAGCAAAATTTATCTTCTTCTCTTAGAAAAAGTCAATGAATTCTTCCTTTTCTTTAAGAGACAATGATTGTGCCAAATGTATCATATGAGGATGTTCTTCTGTACCTAGGTTGATTGGTTGTGTCAGCTCTATCAAGACTAAGGATCTCTCTTGAAAGTGACTTGGAAGTGCATTAAATATCTCATTTGTGGACACCTCAAAGAGGTTTTCACCCTTCAATATGTCTTTTGTTTTTACTTTTTTGGGTACTGACACTGCCACAATGTGATTTTCACCGTTGGACCTTTTGCATTTTGCATTTTTAATTATATGACTGAGATATTTGATGTCAGCTTTAGTCATGTTAATGCTTTGTTCATTGGTGGAAGACATTATAGGTTTGACAACATTTAGGTAGCAAGCAAGAGCATAGTCATTTTGAAACGTGAGGACTTCATTAGATGCATTAGGGTTCCATTCTATAAGCTCAGGATGTGTGAGTGAAAGAGGAGTGACTGGTTCAATTGAATTTATGGTATAGTCATTAAGTGCTTGGACCAGCAATTTGAGACCTATGGTGACTTCATCCATAGGTGTGTTCAAATGCCTTTGAGTACTAACATCAGTAATTGATGACACTAGGATACTAGTTGGATCAGACCCATCTGACCTAACCCTGGACATTTCACCCACTTCGATTTGGTTTTCATAGACATGAACTTGTTCAATGTCTTTATCAGTAATTGCTTTTGAAAGAGAGTCAAACTCATATTCCTTAAAATTAGTGCTACATGGAAAGAGACTATAGAACTCCCCAATAGTGATAGGGACATACTCACCTTCATCATCTAGGTTCTTACACAAATACTCAATATGTAATGATTGACTAGACTCTGCCTTTTCTAAATGAGCTTTGGGTTGATCGGTATTGTCCTTAGAAGAATCACTAGTATCATCTACAATACTAACACATGGCACAAATTCATTTGGCTCACCAAACAATTTAGCAAGATCATGAGGAATAGGATAAGGATAGGTATCCTCGTCGTCAGATTATTCCTCTTGAGTGTGTGAATCATCTTGTGACTCATGTCTAGATGAACTCTAGGTTCTAGTATGAAATTATTAGGTCCCAAATGGAAAGGAACCTTTTTAAATCCTAGGCCAGTTGTATCACTATTTCTTTGATTTTTTGCCTTGATAGGATCAATTAGGCCATTATTACTACACCCAATAGGGCCAGTTCCCTTGTAGCCAAAACACTTCATGAGCCTAAGACCAGGACCATATTTCTTAGGAGTGATTTCTTGAGCTTGCTCTCTTAAGTCTACTAGATTCTCTTCTTTGTAAATCCATGTAGCAATGGCTCTATTTTCATTTTCATCCTCTAGGGGAACTGTAGCCTTAACAAAAGTGCCATTATACTTGGTTTGAGCTGTCAACACAAATAGCTTCTTTGCCTCTAAAGGTCTCCCATAATGATGAGGAGACTTTGGAAGAGATGTTAATGATAGCACTGGTTCAATATGGTACTCTCCCATGCTATTTTCTATCAATTTGAATGACTGCTTGATTTATTTTAGCTTTTTGTCATCATAATTAGTGGATTCCCAATTAGTAGGGAGAAAAATTTTAGCATATTGCAAGTATAGCTAGTAGTGGCAGGAATAGTAACTTCAAAGCCATGAAATAGGAATTTGATGCATTGGTGATATGTGGATGGCACAACTGTATCTCATATATCCATGGTCATCCTAATAGAATGTTATAATCCAAGGGAATGTCAAGCACCTAACAAGTGACATCCCTTTCTACAAGACCAATACGAATGGGTAAGACCACAAGACCTAGAGACTTTCTTACAGCTTCATCATAAGCTTTGATAGTGATATTACATCAAGGATCTATAGAGTCATTAGAATAATTCAATTGTCTAAGAAAAGTAGTAGATGTGTTTGATGTATCATAACCTTGATGTGTAGAGATTGATTGTGTGGGTGACTCAGTGAGTTATCATCCTCCTTAGAGAAGGTCATAAGATAAGGTGAGGTTAGGTGACCTACCATGGATTGAAATCACTCAAGATCAAGATCTTGAGGAACATTTTCCTTAGTGAGGGCTTTGTCTAGAATCTACCTATGAGCAAGCAAGATTTTAAGCAGCTCAAAGATAGAGATCTGAGTACTAGTTTATTTCAATTGATCAAGAACACTATAACTAGTTCTTGTTGAGTTTGTTGTGAGTTTTGCACCTTTTCCAAATGGACCAACAAGCGTTTTGTATTTATGTTGTTCAAGAGTGGTAGTAGAAGGCACAGGGCCTTTGAGCACCAGTTGGTATGAGAGCAAGTAACAGCATTAGCACAGTGTTGTAAAGGTGTTTTATCCATTGTGTTGGAAGTAGGGCCCCTCAAGACAAATGGTGTCTTGGGCTTATCATTATCTTGTTTTCCCTTAATGGTAATGACACCATAGTATTTAGAATCTATAGATTCAACCATGTTAATCGCATTGCCATCATTGGAGTGTGCATAGTTGACCTTATTTTTGGGCTTTGATTTTGAAGTCTCTCCTTTTTCATAGGCTAGGAAAGGCTCTTTGAATGCCTTGCGATCCGAGTTCTTGGTATGTCCATCTACCACAAGTTCACCAGCATCAATCATGTCCTGGACTTTATGGCACAAGTTTATGCATTTTCTAGTTTTGTGTCCCTTAATTTGGTGATACTTACAGAATGAGGTTTCATTCCCCCATGGTGGACATGGTTGCAAATCATCGGGGTGAGGGTTGTCCAGTGGTGAAATAAGCTTTTGTTGTAGCAATGTTTTATAAACCACATCCAAAGGTTCACCCAAGGGTATATACTCTTGCTTAGGGCATGTGGCCCATGAGTTTCTTAGTTTGTTGCCAGATGTCTTGTTGTTAGGAGGAGGCTTCTCAACATTTTTGGCTACATTGAGACCATCTATGAGATTAAATGTTGCCTTAGCAGGTTTGGGAGTGACCTTGTCAACAATTCCATCATGTACAATTTCTTAGTTTGTGTTGACATATTTGGTTTTATCCCTGTTGGAGGTGGAACCTTGTTTTGTGTCCTTCTAAAGAGTGAGTTCACCTTTCTTGATCATAAATTCCTTGATGTGGATAGCCTATGTGATCATTTATTCAAAGGTACATGGACCTTGAAGTGGGACTCTATACCCAAAATCAGGTAGGACATTGTCAGTGAAAATGTCAAGCTTCTTCATTTCTAGAATTTTGTGTGAATACTTAGTGTAAAGTTGTCTCCACAGTTGGAGGAATGTGAGAAAAAGTTCTCCAACTTTCTACTTAAGGTTGCATAGATGTTGAATGTTTATAGGGTGTTGAATGTTATGAGAATATTGTTGGACAAATAAGTTGGCAATTTCATCAAATGTCTTGACACCGGGAGGTAAGTATGAGAACCAATCCAAAGCCCGACCGCCTAGGCTTCTGGGGAATAAATGCATGAGGTATGTCTGGTCTTGTATAAACTCCATAGGAAAGGCACCAAATTCCCATAAGTGATCTTGGGGATCAGTGGTGCCAAAGTACTTGTCGTGCTTAGGTAGCTCTACACCTCATGGGAAAGGAGGCATGTTTATGCTCTTGTCAAATGGAAATGGACAAAGAGCATCTAATGTGTATGTTTTTGCAGGTTTCTCTTTCTCATGCATCATCTGAGCCAGTTGGTCTTGCACAATTTTTAGTTGTTTTAGGAGTTTGGATGTCTTAGTTTCCTCTTGAGGCATTATGATGGTTTCCACATTGAAATGAGTGGGAAGCTTAACTCCCTCTTGGACAAGTTTGAGAAAGTACATTTCTTTCTCTTCATTGAGTATAATTCCCATGACCTTTTGAAATTTTGTCTCTTCAAAAATTTTCCATGTGTTCAAGGAGTATTTCCACCTCTTCTTGTTCCTCATTGGTGTCATGGTCTTTCTCATTCACTTTGTCATTCCTAGATGGTTCTTGATGTCTGTTGTGACTACCATGTTCAGGTTCATGATTAGTCATTGTAGGAATGTGTTCAATTTTAGTATGTCATTTTTTGAAAGGTCCTTTGAAAAGGAAGTAAGACATTGTGTTTGGAGATATAGGACCTCTACCAGTCTTAGAATCCTCTTGATACAAAGGATTCCTAGTTTGTTTTAGGTTTATGGAATATATTCACTAGACTCAAGGTGACCTGACAGGTGAGGGAGATTATGAAGATGCCTCAATAGAAAAACTAGATGTAGACACAAAAGGTAAGAAACCTCTACCATCATTACGACCCCTAGCATGACCTTGTCTAAGTCTAAGAGGATAAAACACGTTGCTGCTCCTTGTTACAATAGTCATAGACAAGGACAAGGAGCAAGAACCTGGACAAGAACCACACTAAAGCTTAGTCTCACTAGGACAAGACAAGAATGTTGTATAGTAAGGCATAAGTAGTGTGATTTGAAGGCTAGAACGGCCAAAGGTTATGACTATCATAATGTAGAGTATGAAAAGCACTAAAGAATGAGAATCTAGAGAACTAAAGGATGAGACTAGTCAAAGTGTGGATCACAAATCTTCAGTTAAGCTAAATGCCATTATTCAGGACTATGTACAGACAGAGAAAGGACAACTCCATGCAAGAAATAGATTGAACGTAGATCCCAAATTGGTCAAATAAGCTGATTTGATAGTTTTAGAACAAGGTCTCATGCAAAGATCTTTTAAGGACCATGTGAGAAAGTTTACCAAGCCATGCGAAGGCTCAAAATAGCAATTTAAATTCACATGAAGAGTTACTATGGCTTGTGTGAAGAAGTGACAAGATAGTAAAGATAGTTGACAAGATCTTCTGTGGGCATACACAAGTTCTCATGCAAAGACCTGAATTGGCTTGTATGAAAAAGTGATTTCTCGTGTGAAGAAATGCAAGACTGCACAAAAATTAGGACCAAATTCACAACAACATTGGATTTCAAAGAGATTTCTTGACTTTTTAGACATATTGTAAAAACTAGTTGGACTGATTTGTTGGATAGACAACAAGGTTAACTCTGAAAATCATTTGGATAGTGTTTAAGTTTCAATCAAGGAAAAGTTTTTTTAAACAAGACATTGGGAAGCAATTAGTAGTCGAATACAATCCAACTGAGGGTAAAGCAACTCAGAGGGACAAGGTGTTGGAAATATTCAAGATATAACAGTTTACTAAGAGGGGAGGGGTGAATCAATAAACATAAAATCTTAAATCAATTCATATTAACCAGTAAAATATTTAATCACCTAATCTGCAGTATGTAGACATTCATAACACATAAGCACAGAGATTTTGGTGACCCAGAAACCTTCCAAAATAGAAAGTAAAACTGGGGTGGGGATGAAACCCACAAATCTTCTTTACTGCAATAGGAAGTTAGTCGGTTAAGGCATACAATGATCACTTCTGGTGATCTGCCCTGTTAGGAGCATAAAGGATTGTTATATCCACCTTGTTAAAGGATTTGAAACATACTTCATAAGTATGCACTCTATTAGGAGATTTAGTACAAAGACTGTTAAGTCTACCCTGTTAAAGGATTTATAAAAACTGATTCACCTGTTAGAATGAAACAGTGGATCTGAATACAACTGATTGCTGATAAGATCCGCTATGCTCTGATTGTCCTTGATATGACAGATAAAACATTTCTACTCCAATGCTGACCTTGCTGAAAACCTTCAAAATTCAGCTTACATGCTTTCGCACACATTCTTCACATTCATTTAGAATGATACAATACATTACATATATATACCATCCAAGTTAAAATTACATGCAATGGTCGGCTGAATAAAAGTAGACAAAATTTAACTGAGTCGGCCAAATAGCAAAACAAACTCGGTAGAACAAACTTCTTTGTTTACCGACTGAGCTCGGTTAACACTGAGTCCTATGTTAACCGACTCAACTCGGTTAACACTGCATCCGTCTTTACTTGGTTAATATTGAGTTCTTAATTAATCGACCGAACTCGGTTAATGCTGAGTTCTTAGTTAACCGACTGAACTCGGTTAATACTAAGTTCTATGTTAACCGACCGAACTCGATTAACACTGAGTTCTTCTTTACTCAGTTAATACTGTGAGAAAAGTGTTGTCACTAATGGCAAATAACTTTATGCCAACAATCTCCCCCTTTGGCATTAGTGACAAAAACAATTATGTATCAAAGTTTATGTACAGAAATTGACATACATTTCAAAAAGTTTCCAAAATTGTAGATCTTATTAGATGTATGTCTCCCCCATACAATATGCACAGTATTTACAGATCAATACATATATCTTTGCACGGATAGCTCTAAAGTTCTGAAGTTCTGTCTCCCCCTTTTTGACAATAATGCCAAATAACATATATTTACACTGAGATTTCAAAATGAGAGAGAAATTCTAAATGTACCTTGAGAATAAGAGCCAAAGTCTTATCCCAATTTTCTTGCAAAATTTTGCTAGAGGAGAGTGCAATTTGAATTTCTGCAGAAAGTTCAATCATATGATCTGCAACTGAGAAATTGTTGTCATGAATCAATGTTCTGGAATGAGCAATATGCTTTTGCATTGAAGTCATGATAGGAAGAATCATATTCTGGATATCTATGAGAGTAGACCTGATTCTTGCTTCCTCTCTCAGCAATTCTGCCTGTTTCTTCGACAAAAATCTTATTTTATGATGATGGGATGAACTTGTACTGAGGTCAGATTGTAGCACTTGGGCACTGACCTTCATATCCTCATCAATTTTATTCAACTTTTCTTTTATATCCTTGGTATACTTAGTAACATCATAGAGTTTTCCAAAAAGTGAAGTTACATTATTAAAAGAATTCTCAAATTTATTCAAAATTGTAGACAATTCTACCTGATTTAATGCAATATGCTGAGCAATGTGCTCAAGCACCTTATTGTCAAATTTCTTCTCTGCCTTTTCAATCAACTTGTCTTGGCCGGAGGTATCCTCATTGAATTTGTTTACAGCCTCTTCCAACTGAATCAAAATGTGTTGAGTAGAATCTACTTCAACACCTATAGCCTCTGTTATAATATTTTTAGCACTCTCAATGATGCTATATTCCAGATCTCTTTCATGCCGTAGCTGTTTCTGCCTAGCCTTCTGCTCTAATAGCTGACTGAGCATTCTCATTTCATTAACTGATGCTATATCAAGATCTATTTTAGGAAGGATAATGTCCTTATCCAAATCAATTTCCTTATTCAGTGTCTTGCTGGAAAACATGTATCTTTTTGCTTTTCCAGCAAAGACTCCATCTTGACCCTTGTGAACTGAGACTATAGTTGATGAGGCAGGGCTGGCTGATAAGACTGGAATAGGACTATGTAAAGGAAGACTAAGAGATGTGAAAATGGTATCAAAAATTGATGTTGCTGTACAGGATGGAGTGGAAGAGCTAATAGTTGCCAAAATTTGATTAAGAGAAGTCAAAATTGTAGTATCTGTAGGTACACTTATTATACATTCTGCAGTAGAGGTTGATGTGCATGATGAACTTACTGCAGAGACTGATGGAGACTCGGTTAATGAAGGTGGCTGCAGCTCGGTTAATGAAGTGATTGGCACTTGCATAGATGGTACACGAAGCTGAGAGGACTTACCAGTAGAAGCTATTTCCATAGTTGATGTAACTATTTTGGATGGAGAGTGTGGAAGAGATGCAATGACTTCAGCTGCAATTTGTACTGGATCTTCTTCCACCTTTGCTTGTTCATCTTCTTTCTCCTCCATTTCTTTTTCAGCTTCTTCTTCCTCTAATTCTTTCTCAGCCTCTTCTTCCACTTCTAACATGATTGAATGAAGATCCCCTGGAATATCTTCAATATCATCATCATCTTCATCATCATCACTGTTGTCAATGTCCTTGATTTCAACAGTATCATCACTGGATTTGTGTAGATGATAGATGTTTTTCCACATGTTTGTTGCATCATTTACCACATGCTCAATGTCTTTGACAAGTATCAAATAGGTGTGGAATCTAATCATCATATTGCCTTCGTGATCTTTCAGTGATGCTTTCACTTCAGCATTAGTGAAACTCGGCAGGAGATTCTTCAGTGTCTGCTCATAGATGTCTTTTACAGTCTTGGTTGCAGCTTCCCATCTGATTTGAAACCTCTCCAATAGTTCTTTGGAGATCTGGGAGGCTATCTAGTCTGGTGAGTATTTCCATTTACCCATCTTGTTCAGTACCAGTTCCTCAATCTGCATCTTTTCTTGTTCTGTTCTGGTTTCAAACTTCAATGCTTTGAAGTTTGTGAAGCTAGCACCTGCTTCTAATTGCTTCAATATATCCTCAAATGTGAGTGGAGGCTTAACAAGTACAAGTTCTTTCTTTCCTTGTCTTGTTCTCCTGGAGAAGACTGCAGAGGCTTGCCTTTTAGGTTTGGTGATGATCACCTTGCCTTTCTTTTGTTGAGGCTCCTTTTCCTTGTCTGACTCGGTTTCCTCTTCTTCTTCTTCATCTTCTCCTTTGCCTTCTGTTATCATAAGAGAGCCAACTTCCGTCTTCAATTGGGCTATCCTTCTCTTTCCTTTGCTAATGGCCCGAGGGATTTTAATTTGGAGCTCAAATCTGGCCTTAGCTTGATCATATGTTCCAAAAATTGGTTGCCTTGGGTCTACTGGTTCATTCACCAGTGCTTCTATGATATCCCTGGCTTCGTCAATTTTTACCTCATAGGGAAGAGGTTTCACCCATGCTACTCGAGGCCTGGCTGCCTGAATGTATACCTTGTCACAATCTACCATGAAGCATATGTCTTCCTTGTATTCTTCAACCAGTTTGGGTGGAATTCAGAACCTATGATTCATCTTTTCCTTAAATTCTTCAAAATAGTTATCCAAAATACTATCAAAATTTTTACCTAGTTCTGCAATGAACTCGTTTATCTGATAAAGAATTGGTATATCTTTTCTCCATACTACTGATCCCTTTGATGGAAAAGATTTCTGAATATAGAAGAATAAACAAATCAAAAGTGAACCGAATTTGCAGGGATTGTTCTTGGAGGTTCTAATGCTTTCCATATTCTTATTGAATTGGGATAAAAGTAATTCTGATAAATCAAATTCTAAATTCTTCTTCACTATTTTGTACGCCAGATCCACAGCTTCACAGGGTACACTGTTTGGATGGCTTGAACTATAGATTTTGTGAGCAATGATGTGAATGCCAAATCTCAATTCGACATCAGCTACAGTATTCAGCTTAAGTCCCCTACCATCCCATTCTGCTTGGGTCAGTTTCTGCAATTCCTCCCGACCTAGGGTTTTGGTAGACTTGGCTTTTCTCAGCATGGGGAGTCCAATAATTTTGTTAATCATTTTCTTTGTGATGAGCACTGGTTGCTCTAACCACAATTGGCCATTGTGAACTCGACTGAGTACATACCTAACCCATTTAACTTGAAATTTCCTTGGCAAGTGCGAAATGTGGGTTAACCCTTTTGTTTCAAGATGCTTATGTTCGGGTTTTAGGTTTCCATCTATACTCATTTCACCTAGGGCATTATCAATTTCTAGGTTTCCAAGTTCTTGAATAGAGCATTTAAAATGAGATCTTATATCATTGACAAGAAGTACCTTTGAAGGAATTTGAGATTGGGCACCATTAGGGTCCAGTGATTCTGCAATAGCTGGTGCTAATTTGAAGTTCGGCGCCTTCCATTCCTCTCCTCTAACCAGCATTTTTGAGCCTTTCTTAGTCTTAGAGCTTCCACTTCTGGATGCCATTGTTACTTGGTAGGTGTAGAAAAATTCTGAATTGATTCTTTCACTCTTTTGAAAAATTCGCTCGGAAATGTCTTAAGCTCGCTCTGAAATTGCAGAAAATACCTTAGCTCTTTGTTCGCAGTAAAAATTTAGATCAAATTTTGCCCCTTTTGATAACAAATTTGCCATAAATGTTTTGGTACAATGGCAGAAGAAATGACAGGTTGTCATCCACTAGCTCGGTAGATATTATCAACTCGGTGATCGAAAGAAAATATTGAAGTACCGACCTTACTCGGTTAGGTCACGAACCGACCTTGCTCGGTTGACACAACATGGTCAATGAAACTTAGTTGTGACTGACCGAACTTGGCAAAGTCTCTTACCGACTCAACTCGATAACTGCTACTCGGTTAATGAAGCTTTGTTACATCCAACCAAACTTGGTAAAGTATTGAACCGTCCTGGAGTCAGAGTGTATCTACAATACTAATTTGATCCATCTTCTTCCTTTGGAGCTGCATAGGATAAATCTTGGAAGATGCAGTTCCAATGTTTCTTATATGAATACTAATTGGAAATGGTAGAGTCACCCACCTCTTGAGTGACACTCCTATCTGACTTATCTTGTTCGGTAGATTTTGGAATCCATTGCTACTTCATTTTCTTTCGAATGTTATCTGCTTTGATTTTCTTTTCATCTTCAATTCTTTTGATATTCATGCAATTTTTGGCTATATGACCGAGTTCTGTACATGTATAGCACCTTACAGTTGTGTCCTTTTTCCTTAGGTGATGTCTGGCACAATTCATGCCAGTATGTCCATACTCTCCACAATAGTGACATCTGCACCAGGTGTTGTAGTCCCATCCGAATATGGCTTTGACAAGTTGTTCAGCTAGATTGAATGATTTGGATTTGCACTGGAATGCCTTGTGACCATGCTTTTTGCATTTGTAACAATTGCCTTCAAATTTTGGTTTTTCTTTACACTCATTTGCCTTGTGACCATGCTGATTGCAGTTGAAGCACTTACCATTGAATTTTGCTTTCCCATTGCTCCAGCATTTGTTTGATGTATGACCTATCTTGCCACAATGATTACAAGTGGATCTTTTATTTCTTTGTTCACCTTGCTTGGAGGATTCACCAGCTTCCTTGTATCCAAGACCAGCTTTGCTTGTTTGTTTTTGAAGATTCTGCTCATTCAATTGATTTACGTCTACCTGAGATTTCATCATCCTTTCATTGACTTGCCTTTCAGAGATTAGGTCATTTTCCAAGCTTTCATTGATTTGTCTTTCTGATCTCAAGTCATTCTGTAGACTTTCATTGATTTTCTTTTCAATGTTCAAATCATTCCTTATTCTTTCATTTTGTGCTCTGAGAATCCTGATTTCTTCATTTGCATTGGTGAGTTGGTCTATGAGATCTTCATACTGATGAGTTTGATTGTAGATTTCATGACTTCTATCTTCCAGTTCTTCTTGTGCTTTGTTTCTTTGATCCAAAGCTTCACATAGCCTGATTGACTGTATTTCTTGTTCTCTCTTAAGCTTTCTTACCTCTTCTTGCAGAGATCCATTCTTTTCTAGAAGTTCTTTGATTGCTTGGTCAGCTTCTTCTGAATTGCTTGATGGTAACAGGTCTTCAATCTTCACTTCAACATACTGATGATCATTCATTTGTTTTGCAAGATCCTTTCTTCTTTTTAGGGATTGAGAAAGATGTTCCTTTGCTTCTTTAAGTTGAACCATGGCCATTTCAAGATCTAACTTTTCATTTTCTATAACTTTCTCCAATCTGAATATCTCCATTGACTTTGATCTTTGCTCAAGCTGTCAAGCTTTGTCCTGAGAACCAAGTTAGCTCTGATACCAATTGTTGGAAATATTCAAGATATAACAGTTTACTGAGAGGGGAGGGGTGAATCAGTAAACATAAAATCTTAAATCAATTCATATTAACCAGTAAAATATTTAATCACCTAATCTGCAGTATGTAGACATTCATAACACATAAGCATAGAAATTTTGGTGACCCAGAAACCTTCCAAAATAGAAAGTAAAACTGGGGTGGGGATGAAACCCACAAATCTTCTTTACTGCAGTAGGAAGTTAGCCGGTTAAGGCATACAATGATCACTTCTGGTGATCTACCCTGTTAGGAGCATAAAGGATTGTTATATCCACCTTGTTAAAGGATTTGAAACATACTTCATAAGTATGCACTCTGTTAGGAGATTTAGTACAAAGACTGTTAAGTCTACCCTGTTAAAGGATTTATAAAAATTGATTCACCTGTTAGAATGAAACAGTGGATCTGAATACAACTGATTGCTAATAAGATCCGCTATGCTCTGATTGTCCTTGATATGACAGATAAAATATTTCTGCTCCAATGCTGACCTTGCTGAAAACCTTCAAAATTCAGCTTACATGCTTTCGCACACATTCTTCACATTCATTTAGAATGATGCAATACATTACATATATATACCATCCAAGTTAAAATTACATGCAATGGTCGGCTGAATAAAAGTAGACAAAATTTAACTGAGTTGGCCAAATAGCAAAACAAACTCGGTAGAACAAACTTCTTTGTTTACCGACTGAGCTCGGTTAACACTGAGTCCTATGTTAACCGACTGAACTCGGTTAACACTGCATCCATCTTTACTCGGTTAATATTGAGTTCTTAATTAACCGACCGAACTCGGTTAATGCTGAGTTCTTAGTTAACCGACTGAACTCGATTAATACTAAGTTCTATGTTAACCGACCGAACTCGGTTAACACTGAGTTCTTCTTTACTCGGTTAATACTGTGAGAAAAGTGTTGTCACTAATGGCAAATAACTTTATGCCAACACAAGGGAGTCTTGACCTTTAGTTTTTTTGGGCAAGTTTGGACATGTTTTGGGCTCGATAACAAACATGCTTTAACTGTATCACCCCCTAAAGGGTTCTCATGTTTTTGGTATATTCAAAGGACTCAATAGTATACATTGAATGAGAACCCTTGTTGAAGGGGACAAGCATGTATACCACCTTCAAATGTCCAATAGCATGCCTATGGTGAGTTCTACAGGGGAGATTCTTCCCCCTCCTTCTACAAAGATTATGCCTCCTTTTAGAAGTGAACCAAGTAGCTTCTAACTAAGAGGTTTTTACTTAGCTTTCATTCGAATTAATCCCTGGTGGCTCCGAAAGTAGAGTTGAGACTAGCAGCCCACACCAGCATCTAAAAGTGCAAACACTTGCTTATCAAGACTGGGGCTAGAGCTGGCCAGTGCAATAGACAAAGCCTCTCCTTGACATGTGGTATCAAGAGTGAAGGAGAGGAAATTAATCCATCTTTGGAGTCTTTTTCTCTACAAAGCTTCTTTATTAGAGTGAGTTGGAATCTCCAGCCAAAGGAGTGTGCTCACTTGGGTCGTTCCCGGAGGTTGGATCACTCTGGTAGGCCCTTTGAAGGATTGACTTGGACTGGTGGTCTTTATTTAAGGGTCTGAGTTTCTAATTTCCCCCAAGGGGAAAGAGCATAATCCTCTACCTTATTTCCTTACCCAAACATGTAGAACAAGTTAATTTATCGACTTAGCTTAATCAATCCAAACTTTTCCTTTCTCAAGATTCTGATTCCCTAAAAGTAAACCATTATCTCTTCATAGAAAAGGACTGGTACTAGAGAACCACTAAGCTGCTTGCCTTCTTTGGAATGTCACCTTTCAGAAGCATCTAGGTTTCTAATTCACCCTTGGTCATGATCTCCAAGTGATGAAGAGCATAATCCCCTATTCTTCTGTCTTGCACCCTAGAAAGCTAACAAGCCCTATTTAGTCTATGTTTTAAAAATAGGAAATAAAACATGTGGTTTTGTGGGTTTTAAAAGTAGTCTTTGTCAAACGTATCTTCAAAA
This sequence comes from Cupressus sempervirens, assembly GCA_028749045.1. NCBI lineage: Eukaryota > Viridiplantae > Streptophyta > Pinopsida > Cupressales > Cupressaceae > Cupressus > Cupressus sempervirens. The sequence goes on from CM053784.1 coordinate 751,440,861, forward strand.
ATCATCCTGCAAACAAATAGTTAGTTCATGTTTGAGTGGGTTTTGTAAGGAATCTTCGACAAACATCCTGCCGACAATAGTTAAGCTACACAAAAAGAATAACAAAGATTTAGAGAAAAACATGTCAGAAAAATTAAACAAATAGAATACCAAAAAGTGATAAATTAAACTTGTTGTTGCAAAACTCCACATGAAATCTTCCGTAGGGCCACACAAAATCTTTCACCAAACCATGCAAGAAAATGGAATGTCTTGCACAAAGATTCGAGTGACTATACGAAACAGTATGGACATAATGCTAAAATAACAAAAAAAAATGCAGATGAGGCCAAAGAAATTGATTTTCTTAGCCCCATGGTGGGAGCCAAAAATTTATGCATGAATTTGTGGGCCTCTTAACCTTACACACACACTTCAACATGGTCTTTGTGTGTAGATTCATCCTAGAATGAACATGAGATTGTTCACCCAATAGGAGTCCTGCAAGATGACATGTTGCCTTCTATTCAGGTGGATTTTATCTACTTATGCTCTCAGATTTGAGGTATAGGTAATCAAAACATCCTAGAAAAAAGGTTTTAAAGATGATTAATCTGTATGCACATGCAAGTAATCTAAATGATTATGCAATTATTCTAAGAACTTGTAAAACAAATGAGATTAAATGTATGCATATTAAAACTATATGATATTAAGCTAAGAAATTAAAGTCTATGAAAATGTAATGAGCTTGGATGAGTATGAAATTCAGCATCAATTCAATAGCAATAATTTTTCAACCTCTGTAATGAAGAATTAGGAGCCTCTTAAATAGAATTCTTGGAATCCATCAACTCAAATCAATGGCCAGGATTGAAGCAAAGATTTGGTTTAAGATGGAAACTTCCTTGTGTAGGTGAAGTGAATTGTTTCAAATCTGAGTGTGATGAGAAGTTAACTGGATTGATTCTAATTTCAAGAAGTAGTTCACTCAAAGTTTCCATTTAGAACTGAAGAGAGGATTTTGAATATATTATTTAATTTTATAAAGTGAGAAATGATCTCATAAATGCATTTTCTATTTAATTGAATAATCACATTCAATTAATTAAAATAAGCATAATTATTAAATTAAATAAATGTAATCCCTAGTACATTAGTCTTAGGATATAATTTAATTTAATTAAACTATAAATACTTTAAATTAAATTAAATCTTAATTAGTAGGTTTAATGTGACTAATACGAGTTAATACTTTGGGAATTAAATAAAGAGTATGATGAATTCAGATTTAGGGTTCTCTACATTTGACAATTAAGTCAAGTAGCGATTTAACAGAATAATAATTGCCTAGTGAAATAGGAAAATAGACCAGAATTGATGATCATGGCAATGAGCCAATTTTGGGGTATTACACTTATATCTTTGAATAGGTCATATTGTTCCATCTACATTAGTTATTTCAAAGAAAAATGGATGTTCAAGAATAGTTGTTGTAGATTCTGATACAACGCTATGGCACTATACACTTGGAAACATGAGTGAGAAAGGTATGAAATTACTTCATTCAAAGAAATTTTTACCAAGTTTGAAATGTTTCAATATGGATTTTTGTGAAAGTTGTGTATATGGAAAACAAAAGAGAGTGAGTTTTGTGAAGAGTGGTAAGGAAAAGAAAAATGAGAAATTAGAGCTTCTGTGTATAGATGTATGGGGACCAACTTAGGTATCTTCCCTTGGTAGCTCTCATTATTATGTTACATTTATTGATGATGCAACTAGAAAAGTATAGGTTTATTTCATTAGACAAAAATATAATGTATTTGTAACTTTGAAGAAATGGAAATGCTTGGTTGAGAATGAGACTGATAAAAAGCTAAAATGTCTCATATATGACAATGGTGGTGAGTATTGCAGCAAATAATTTGAATATTATTGATCCACTAATGGTATTCATAGATAGAAAATTGGTCCAAGGACTACATAGGAAAATGGAGTGGTTGGACGCATGAATAGGACAATAATAGAGCGTGCAAGGAGCATGAGGTTGCATGTTGTGTTTCCCTTAAACATGTGGGTGGAGACTATCAATACTATTGTATATTTGATTAATAGAGGTCCCTCTACTCCTTTGGGTTGTATTATTCTAGAGGAAGTATGGAGTGGTAAGAAGGTGAGTTATTCTTTTCTCAGAACCTTTGGTTGTCAATCATTCACACATATAGATTCAAAAAATAGAACCAAGCTAGAAGCTAAGTCAAAGAAATGTACATTTTTTGGATATGGTATTGATGAATTTGGTTATAAGCTCTAGGATTTTGAAAATCATAAAGTTTTAAGAAGCAGGGATTTTATATTCAATAAGAAAGTGTTGTACAAAGATCTATTGCAGCAACATGAGAAGAAAGAAAATGATTATGTAGTGTTGGATGATGCTCCAAAAGATGATTCTCTAGTAGTTCCTCATGTCCAAATTATATTGTCAAGTACCTATGGATTTGTTTCTCTATTGATCCAAGTCTTAAGGAAATGTAGCCTTGTCCCTTTTCCTAGATTGAAAAGAAATACATGAAGTGAAAGACTAATCTTGTATATATGGTAGAGAGGATACAAGTTGTTCAAAAGGTTCTCTTAACTCATCATGTTTATTTTTCTTTTTCTTGGCTATTTTCTAGTTACCAATCTTACAACTCAGAAAAAACTATGATACATTTTTTTTTGGTCAAATGGTTTGGGGAACAAAAAGAGGCATAGTGTCAAGAGGGACTAGTGTTGTCTTCCCAAGGAATAAGGGGGTTGGGTATTAAATAACTAAAGGCCCACGGCATTGCATTGGCTTCCAAGTAGATCATTCAATCCTTTTTAGGAGAGGAACCATGGAAGGTACCAAATAGGAATAAAATTGTTAAATCTACTATTAAAAAAGGCAAGTATAATAGTAATATCTTTATTTGTGATAAGATCTTTGGTAACTTCTAGTTGTTTATTTTTGGCTCTAAATTTTTCTAGTCTCTATGGAAAGTCTGGTGTAGTATTAGGGACTTTATTTAGCCTAAAAGGGCTCTCCTACATATTTTGTCTTAGATAGATCCTTATGGTGGGGTATGGAGACTAATGTGAAAACTCTAGCCCTTACCCAAAGTTGCTCTACTAAAAAGTGGCATAAGCTTGGTATTTCCACGGTGCAAAATATTATGATAGAAAATTAGTTAGGAAATTAGGAGGAAATTATTTCCAAGTTCAAAATCCCTACTACTTAAAAAAATACTTTCTCTATTGTGTGTAAGGTGGTGGGAAGATGCTTTCCTAGGCATATTATAAATACAAATCAATTTTTGCAGAGGATTAAATGGAAAGATGGCACAGACTTTGATAAGATTTCTACCAAACAAATCTATTGTATGTTGAAAATGGAATGTTCTACTTTTGAGAGAGTGTACCATGGCTAGAGGATAGGTTGGTTTATTTCTTAATGGAATTTTATCTTTGATTTCTTTTAGCACTCTCCTTGTGAGCCAAAAAAATCTTGTTTTAGATGGTTGTTTTTTCTTTAAAAAATTGTTTCTTTTTATTTTCCCCTATGTTAAGAATAACATTATTATGTGTGAAATTTATTCAACACCTAAAACATATGAACATCTTTTTTAAATGTATTTATGCTTGTGTTATTTGGTCCATTTTGTTTGACTCCCCTATTACTTGGAATAGTGACCCCATCTTATCTTGGAGTGAAATTCTTTCTAGATCTGTAGAATCTTTTGATTTAAAAACTAACATATTTTGGTCTATATCAACATGTGAGATTTTATGGCTCCCTTGGAAGGAATGAAATGGAGAAATTTTTTGAAGGAGAAGGACGAAACTTACTAAGTTTGGCTGTAAACTCATACAATTTCATATTATGACACAAGTTGCTACTACATTGGAGATATCCAAGGATAGGTGTATGATGCTAATGAGGGAGGACCAATTGTTGATCCACAAGAAGGACATGATATCTTTCCAATATTTCCTTGTGCACAAGGACATGCTTAACCAAAGGGAACTTGACAATTTGAACCAATTTATAAAGAATCTAAAGATTGATGACATGATTGTTGAAGCTTGGGATAATGTTTTTGGTTTTCATGTTGAGGACACTAATAATGCTTCCAATGTTCAACCTCCTAGTAACTGAAAGTTATAGTACTTATGCATGTTGTTCTCTCTTTTTGAAGAAAAAAAAATATTTTGCAATCCATGAGTGGCTATAGATTGTTGATGTACAACTTGGGCCTTTTTAAAGCACCTAGCTATTAAGAGATGCTACAGTTACATACTGCCATTTTATGTATATGATGTAAAATTATTAGCTAGGTCTGAAGCATAATCCTCTTACAATCTTAAATTTTATGTTTAACAAATGTAACCTCTAGTTTCTAAACTTTTTTAATATTAGACAACTATTTTAATCCATCCTTTATATGATGTGGTAGCGCCATGCGACCATATGCAATTGGTTGACCCGTACATATGCTTGAGTGAGGGGTAGTCAGTTGATGGCTACTTAGCTGAGTGGGACTTAGTTGAATCCTTTGATGTGGCATGTCATCTGGCATCCACATCACCCAAATATGTGTTTTGATAATAATAATAATAAAGAATTGACTTTTAGGTCTAATTTGTCAGTTAAATTTTGAAAATTTTGAAAAACCAAAAATACTATTTCATAGATCTCTCAATGATGAATCTGAACATACATTTTTTATTAGAATTTGGATTATAAAAATAATATTCAATTTAGTAAATAATTAAAGTAGGTATATAATTCTTTAGACTTGAGGTAGATTCAAAAATAAAAGGAAAATAGTAAAATGTATCCAAAAATAGAAAATTTATATGTTACACAAAGCATCACCTTCAAGAATAGATCCAAAAAAAAAAATCATATAGATTTGGTAGCAGACGAAGGTGGGAGATGAAAACTATCAATTTCCAAAAAAATTGACTTTGAAAAATATAATTCACAAAAAATAGATTGAAAATGAATCTTTATTTTTTCTTGTACTAGTTGTACATGTCTTCTAATATATATTTTGAATTCAAAAAAAAAAATACCATATACTTATTTGGTACGAAGTGAAACCCCTAATTTTCAACATTTTTCAACAATCAAAAAATCATCTTCATTTTAAAAAAAAATATGTGAACTCTTGTTTAAAAATAAATAAATTATATTCATAATCTTCATATTGTTTTACACATTTCATTAGTTTACATCATCTTCAAATTCCTGACAGAATATCATCTTTTGGTCATTGAAGTTTATTGGTTTTAGTGTTGTTAACCTGAATTCCTTTATAAAAGTGTACAATTGATTGTGATTTTACCCACTTCATTTGTTCTAGCTTTTCAACTAACACAAAAAAAGGTGAAAGAAATCATGCATTTTTTTGTGTGTAGTCTATTATTGGAAAATATATTCTATAATGCCAAGATGAAATTAGGAGAAGGTTGTGTCACCTCGTTTGTATATCTAGTTATCTATTTTTTAATTCTAATTTTTAACATCCCTTCCAAGTAGAGAGAAGACTCAGTGGAGTTTTGACTTCCCATTTGAACAGAAAGTTTGTAAATAATTAGGGTTCATAGGAAATAAGGAGGATGCATGTAAGATGTATTTTGAAACATTGCAAATGAATATTTCTTATGGTATGGTTGAGTTTGGTGTAGTCAATGTTAATCATATTGACGAGGATTCCTCCTTTAGTAAAAGATAAGCAGAGATTTTATTGCTAGTTCCCCTCTAAAAATGAAGAGAAGAAAAACCAATGAAAAAGGAAAATATTTTTTTATTATTTATGAAGAAGAAGAGGAAAAAGAAGAAAATGATAAATAAGCTAATGAAAAGGAAGATGAGACCATAGAAAAGGATGATGTTTCTTCAATAGAATCTAACACTATTGATTTTCATGTATTTTAGACAATGTTGGAAGGAGAGTTTGACATGAATTGTGATTTGTGCTCTAATTTCTTTATAAAGAGAAGAAATGAGATATAATCTATGCTAGCTAAAAATTTCATCCATAAGAAAAAATTTGTTTCTAATATTACTTATATGCTACCATATGATGTGGTAAACATTATTGAGTGTAGATTTGTGCAAGATAGTATGGATTGCAAAAAGTTCAAAGAGGTAATTAAGAAGAAATGTACTAATGCTACATAAAGATTATCTAGACTAATCAATAAGTAGAAAGAATGTATAAAATAATTTTTTAGTACTTATTATAATGTTTCTTATGGCTTGTTCCCATTGATAAATTCAAAGGAAGGATTGGGACTATTGAGTCATAGTTAAATGAACTTAGTAAAAGCTATGCTTATTGTTGACATGGAAATTTGCACCCATGGCCAACATATTATCTGCAAGTGACCTCATGTAACATGGAAACAACCTCCAAGAGTGGGACTTGCACTTTGAGGTTGAATCTTTGAAGAAGATTGGCTCCCTTAAAATTAGGATGCACCTAAACTACTTCTTTTAAGGGAAGAGAGAGAAGGATTGCATGAAAGTAAAAGGATAAAAGGGAAAGAGACAATGAACTAGATTGAAACATGGTTACTACCTCTACCTATAGATGCACAAAACATGAATAAATCACCCAAATTCATAGATCTTGACTCCAATCTACTCTTCTAACATCCATATGAATGTAAAATTAATGAAATGTTGAAAGGAAACAAGTTCACAATAGAACATTTAGCAACAAGTGAAACAAAAAATACATATTTGAAAAAATAGGAAGTGAATAATCCATACAAGGAAATAAAATGCACAACATATCAAACTAACAAGATAAAAAAATAACTAAGGTTCTTATTCATGAAAGGCAGAAAAGGAATTATAGTTGCATATCATAAGGCTATTGCAAAATTGAAAATAGAGAAGAACCTAGAATATTTACCAAGAATTTCCTTTCAAAGAGTTCAAGCATTACTCAAATACATCTTGAAGTTCAAACCCAAAACATAGTGGAATTAAATATTACAAAGAATCAATAAAGAAGAATTAGAATAAAATATGATCATTGTATGCAACTCACTCCTAGAAGTGATAGGAAAGATTGAATGAGAAAACCCAATAGATGAAAGGATAAATCTAACATAAGATAATCCCTACAAGAAATTTAAAAAAATACATGAAGTATACTATCATCGTGCATACAAGGCCCAAAAAGTCACTTTGCATTAAAGAATTTTTCCTAGAAATGTGTCCTGGCTACAAAGAATCAAATTACATTGTTGTCATAAAACTATTAGGATGGGATAATAGAAAGTGTTAATTCACTTGTGCACACCTATAAAATTGACTTGTTGGCATTTTCCATCTTACAAGCACTTCAAGAAAACTCTTCAGAAAATGTGAAAGAAACTTGTGTCATTGATCATTATGAAAATGCACAACATAAAACATTGAGAAACATGACACTAGCATGGGCCCACAACACCCATCAATAGAGAAAAGTTGTTAATTTAAATAGTTGACATAGTTGCCCATAAAAAATAGTAGAAGAAAATATAGGAAGGGATAACACAAAATGTTAACACCCTACCACGTGGCTCAATCTCATTAACCACTAAAAAGATACATGACATAAAATTTGAGACATGTGGCAATAGCGTGAGCCTTAAAACCTAGAAAAACATTGCATTACCACCATTGAAAAGAATAAAAATATGTGGAAGAGCATAAAGGTTCACTATTTTGCAAGGTTCAAAAAGAGAACCCTAAAATATAGAAAAGTTTGCCATTTTGTAAGGGGTGAAAAGGGAAACCTGCAAAATAATCAATCACAGATAACATGAAAGTTAGTTGTAGATTTGACATGTTAACCCACTATGACAGATTCTAGCCTATTAAAAGATTCCTATGATTAGTTATCTTTGATGGGTTAAATGTGGGAAGAAATAGCCAACATTTTTGGTGACTTAATGGGATTCTTGTATGCTAAGCATAATACTAGTGGCCTTAAGAAATATATTGGGCATTGAGTCACTAGTAAAGAATGATACATTAGCCCACCTATAACTTCACAAAATTTTCAACCTTGGCCAAAAAATGTAAAACATTCCATATTTAGGAGGGAATAACTATTCTTGTGCATTCTTACAAAGCTAAAAGAACCTACTCTACTATTTACAATTATTTACAAAAACAAATTAAACAAAGCCATTAACTATCTAGTAGAAGTAGTTACCCTTTCTTACAAAAGTTTTGTTCCTTTTATGCATATGAAAAACTAGAAAAAATAATTAGTATGACATGCATAAGGGTGTATTATGAAACACCTTCCTAACGTTGAGAACAAAGAAATACTCCAGCATTAAGACATTGTCCTTTTGGGCAAGACTGGTGCATGAGCATCCTTGGGCTATTAGTAATCTTTCATCACCCAAAAAAGAGATATTGCTATGTTTTCTTCTTTCCAATTATATGTTTGATAGTTTGATTTGGTGAACACTTATTTGTCCCTTCCAAATTATGTTTGATTGGCTTCTTATTATAGACATATCATGGATCATTATCCTATGATCACAAAATTTGATATTACAATTGGTGGGAGTTATGCTTCATCTTCTCGGGATGATTTCCTTTGGATTTCTTCTTACAATGTCTATATTTATTTCGATGAGGCTCTATATTTAAGAGTTGGCTTACACACTCTTGGATCTAAACAATTTGATGACATATGGATCTATACCTAAGGCCATCAAATATATTATAATGTATTAAATATTTGGTCATTATTTCATTGAGGATCATTCCTATATTATATAATGCATTTTCTTTCCTTGGGGAATGTATTTCAAAGCCAACTTGTCCATCTAGATGGCTATATATGTAATATTATATTGAGTCTTAGAAGGCATTAGTCAATAGTCTAATGGAGTAGATAATAATGAGGCTCCAAGTATCAAAATTGGTTTGTAACATGGAATGTATTGGTCACAACCAAGAAGGCCTTACAACCTAACATGTATGTTGCTCAATTGATGTAATTTGAGATTTGTTGTTAATAAATTGATTTTTTATCAATTATATCTTTTTGTATTCCATTATGTTATTATTTTTTATGGGTTTGGTCATCTCCTTTTGGCATACACCATCCTTGTACTGCATTGGATGGTATCAGAGCAAGGATCAATCTGATTGTGACTTATCAAAGAGTGATTGATCTTGTTGGTGACTTGTAAAAACCTGAACTTCCTAGTTATGAGGTGGAAACTCATAGTTCTAGCTCACAATTGTAGAGGACTTGTTCAATTTATTGTAACCAAATGAAAACCTATTGATTATTGTCTAATTGTTGGCATGGTGGACATATCATGGAGTTGAGGTAGTTGCACCTTTATTTGATCTAGTGTATTGCCTAAAAGGATGAATACTAGGAGGATAGAACATATGTTTGATGAATTCAAAACAAAAATGAGGAATGGGATCTAAAATTTCTTGAATGGATTGAGAAGAAATACTAAAAAAGGGGGATGAATATGTGAAAGATGTTGTAGATCTAGAAGTACTTGATGTAGAGATCTCTATAGAAGATGAAAGATTATGGAAAGTTTTGACACAAGTTGTTAAGAGTCATAGAATGGAGGTATCAAAATATTCTATTTATTTATATTTTGAGGGATTAATAGATAGAATTAAAGAAATTGAGGAGTATTTTGAGCTTGAGAATATTGTAGATCCATAGAGAGTTAGGATAGAACAGACTAAGTTGAAGGGTTACATTGCCTTGTGGTGGAAATAATTACAAAGGGATAGAGAAGAAAATGATGAGCCTAAGATTAGTAGATGGTAACCTATGATTTCTAGATTTAAGGCTATATTCAATCCTAAAAATTATGAACTTGAATTGTTTAAGAAGTTGCAGAACTTGAGACAAAAGGATATGTATGTGAAGGAATATGCTCAATAATTTTACAAGATATATATCAGATTGAGACATCATGAATCTTGTAAGGAAAAGGTTGCAAGGTATGTTAATTGTTTGAAATTATATATTTAGGATGAACTAAGTATGTTGAAACTTAGTACAATTGAAGATGTTTATTAGTATACATTGAACAAAGAAGATAAGTTGGGAAGGAAGAAAGGTAAATAACTAAAAAAAGTGGACAAGGGTAAGAAAGTAGTTTTGAATAAGAAATCTATGTTCAAAGGTACTTGTTTTAAATGTGGTAAAAATGGACAAAGAGCTTTCATATGGCTTGGTAAAAATATTGAAAAACAAAACTTGGTAGTAAAAGAATATTAGAAAGAGGAAATTTGTAATGTTGATTTGGTTTCACTTGAAACTAGAGAATCTCTTTTGATGAGAAGAATCATGTTGGCTAACAAAGATGCAGACGAACTAGTGCAAAGAAGAAACTTATTGAGGATTATTTGCAAGTCTGGAGATAACTATTGTAAGGTTATTATGGGTGGAGGTAGTACTGATAATCATGTATCAAAAGAAATGGTTAGGAAACTTTGATTGTAGAGGTTGAACATCCTACTTCTTATGGTATTAATTGGTTTCAAGATGATCATTGGGTGCAGGTTAGAGAACAATGCATGGTTAATTTTAGTATTTGGCCTTTTAAGGATGAAGTCTTATGTGGTGCTGTTAACATGAGTGCTTGTCATATTTTACTTAGAAGGCCTTAGAAATTTAATAGAGGATCTATACATGATTTTAGAAATATTATTGTAACAATTGAAAATGATGGAAGAAAGTTTTTTTGATTCCTTTAAAGGATGAGGGAGGAGGAAAAGAAAAGGACTTGATTGTATTCAAAACTTTTAGTTTGAGAATTGTATAACTCGTGGTTAAATTTAAGTTATCTAATCCTATGATTAAGAACATAGGTTAGTGAAAGAAGACTTCTAATCAAATGTAGGCATGTAAAAGGTATGATTCATTTAATTTTTTGAAGTAGAAATATTAGTAGATCTAAGAAAATTTATAGAACAGTTGGTTATAGTAGTAAGCTTGGGCAGACTTCTGTGTTGATTGACTATGAGGGTTTTTGGTTTAAGAATGAGAATGGGATTTGTGTTGAATTATTTTAGATGCTCACAATTCCTTTATAGGACATCCTTTTTCACCTTTGGTGTCTGATGTAGGAGCATCCTTGGGCTGTTGGAAATCTTACATCACCCAAAAAAAAGATATTGCTTTGTTTTCTATTTTTTATTTATCTATCTAAGAGTTTTATTTGGTGAGCACTTGTTTGTCCCTTCCAAATTCCATGTTATTGGCTTCCTATTGTGGACCTATCATGGATAATTATCTTATGACCTTATAATTTAATTTTACAACTGGTGGGAGTTGTGCTTTATCTTTCCAGGTGTTGATTTCCTTTGGAGTTCTTTATACGATGTGTGACATTTGTTTCAACGAGGTTCTATATTTAAGAATTAGCTTATACACTCTTGGATCTAGATAATTTGATTACCTGTGGACCTATATGTAAGTTTTTCAAATATATTATAATGAATTTTGTATTTGGTCATTAATTCATTGAGCATTAGCCCTATATTGTATAACATGTTTCCTTTTTTTTGGAAATGTAACTCAAAGTTGACTTGTGTATCTAGAAGAATATACATGTAAAGTTATGATTCTTAGAAGGAAAATATCAATAGTATGATGGAGTCGAGAAGAATAAGTCTCAAAGTATTGGAATTGTTATGTAATCTAGAATGTATTGGTCATAACCAAGAATTCCTTATAGCCTAGGATGTATGATTTCAATTGATGTAACTCAAGATTTTTTTTCAATAAATTAGAATGTTATAAATTGTATCTTGTTTTATTCCATTGTGATATTATTTTTTAGGGGTTTGGTAATCTCCTTTAGGGATATACCAAACTTTTATTGCATCAAATACATACTTGCTCCTTCTTGTGAAACTCACTCTCATGCTCTAAAATAAGCATGATTGGGGGAAACATGATGATTTGTTACATATATAGATGCCTTATGGGGCATCCTCTTGATGGTAATTTTTCTAAAAATATGGCTTGACCATGTTATTGTGTTATGTAATGGTGGTATCTTGTTGTCTAGAAAGTGGATCCTTCTTTCCATGTGAAGATATGATCTTTACCTTGTCTTTATGTCTCTCATGAACCATCTCCTTTGGAGCTACTTGTATAGTGTCAATCTCCACTTTTTTTTATTATAGAATGCACTCTTCACATATAGGATATGATGGCTCAATATTTATGGAAGAAAGGATAGCATCAAACTCATCCACAAGGTCATCTTCATCAATAATCTCCTTTACCACAATTGCAATAATATGCATAAGTTGGGAAACAACCTCATGCATATAGACACGTTATTTCTCAAGGAAAAATATGTCCATAGGATTCTCTTTATCATCCTCTATATCATGTAGGACTCCCTATTGCAATAATTTATCTTCTTCTTCTTCCTCTTGCAAAAAATCTTATTTTTTTGTAAACGCTCAAAATCCATTATTTATTCCTCAAGAGAAGGAACAACCTTTTTTTCTTCTTCTTCCTCCACAAAATATGGAGGTTCTTCAAATAAAAGGATTGGGTCCACTTCCTTATGTTCAACCTCTATCTTTTTGTCCTCTTATGGCCTAAGTGAAAGCTCAAGAATGATAGGTTGTAACTTCTCCCATGGTATCATCTCTAGGCTTGTTCTACTCTCCCAAAATGACATGTTTGGACCATCAATAGTCCACATGACTAATCCATCCTTAAAGAGTGAAATTAAAATAGCTATATAAGGTTGAGAGGGTAAAATTTATTAAATAGGGAGTGGAGAAGCTATTGCACCATACCCTTATAATGGAGGGGGCTTCTTGAAGCTAGTAATGACATATTTTGGAGAAGAGTCCACCTCTTCTTATTTGGTCTAAAAATGAGCCATCTTGAGCCTCAATTTACCTTCTTCTACCATAGAAACTTTTTTAGAAATAGGGATTACTTGGGGGGGGGAGGGGGGTGAATCAGTAATCTACAAAATTTAGTCACCAACTGGATATTATTTATTACTTTAAACCATGCATAACAAAGAAATAAAGTAATGTTGAACAGTAATAGTAACAATGCACAAAGATAATGACATGTAAGAGTGTAGAGAAGGGAGTGGGTGGGAATTTGGGTTTGAATTCCTCAAGTGGGAATGTGACTAAACCATCAATTTTGGAGTGCGATCAGAGCTGGGAGATGACTCCCCTACTAAGATTAGTGATCCTGATGATGGTAGGTCTTTGGAGGACTCGAGGCCAGAGGGGGGGGGGGGGGTGAGCAAGCAGAATAAAAAATGGTCTATCTTGTTTTGGATCCATCCAACTGGCAAATTTGTCTTCCCATTGGTCAAGGACACATCTTTCAAGGATAAAGGTATTTATTCCATTGAAATCCTAGATCAAATCATTGACAAGAATATATCTTCTATGGACTCAACTTTGGTTGGAAGGTTTTTAGGGGCTAGACCCAACATTGAAGTTGTTAGGGATTTTGTGAGTAAGAAATGGAAGTTGAAAGGCTAGGTTGATATTACGATGATGGCCAAAGGGTGTCTTTCTTTAAGCTTTTCCTATGATGAAGACAAGTGGGATATCCTTTGTAGTAGTCCTTGGGTTTTGGGGAAGCACACTCTAATTTTATAGAGATGGACTCCAAATTTCTACTCTTTGGATGCATCTATTATTCAAGCCCCAGTATGGGTTAGGTTGATTGGCCTTCCACTTGATTTTTGGGTGAAAGATGTGTTTCAAGGTATTGCAAACACCTTTGGGGAGCTTCTTTCTCTACATCCTATGATTGTATCTCAGAGAAGATTAAATTTTGCCACATTCTATGTTGGGGTTTACCAAGGCACTGATATGCCTAATTCTATTTTTCTTAAATCTAATTTGGGCATATGGAATCAACACATTGAGTATGAATCTATTCCCTTCACCTATTTTCATTGTAAAAAATTTGGACATTGGGCCAAAAAATATCAATTTTTTGAAGGGAGAACCTAAGAAGGACAAGAAAGTGTGGATGAGAAAGGCACAGATCAATAGTGCATTGATTACAAGAGAGGAGGTGTTTCTTTGGTTGACGTTAATCTCCTATCAACATAAATCAATCACACTAAGATCTCACTGGGTGGAAGTGGGTTTTCAGGCATGAAGGCTTCATCCTTGAATGTGGATGCCTCTCATCCCATTTTGGGTATAGATATGGAGAAGGGGATGGGAAAGGAGGATGGAGTATAGGCAAATATAGTAAATCCCTCAGGTGTGGATGCTTCTCATCTTGTTTTGGGAATAGATAAGGAGAAGGGAATGGAGATTGAGGCTAGAGTACAGGCAAATCTAGTAAATCCTAATAGTGGTTTTCTTGACAATGTTCAAGGTAGGGAAGTTTATCACCTTGGGATTGGGATTGATAGTGCAAGTGGGATGACTCTTAAGGATCTATCTATTTCTAAGATGTATATTCCTTTGACTCGGGATGTTGTTTTGGAGGGCAAATTTGTAAGCGGTAAAGCAGAGGATATTATAACTATTTCACAAGAAGAGGAAGAGTTTTGGGAGGATACATCAGGTGCTAACTTCCTAGTTGGTAAAACATCAAAAACTAAGAAAAAAGGAGGAGCCAATCACTGAATGGAAGTGGAGACTGTTGCAACTACAACCAAGAATAAGAAAGGAGACATCTCTAGAGTTTCTTATAATATAGTCTCAAAAGAGGGGGACTCTAAAAATAAAAAGGATAGAGATTGTTGTCCTTCTTCAACTCCTAGGAAGATCCTTAAGAATGTGGATATTGGTTCTTCCCCTTCCCCAGTGGGGAGACCTTCCAACATGTAGAAAAGAACTATTGAGGCTAATAGAAGTATTGCAGATGGTAGTCAAAGGACTATCCTTGAATCAAAAAAAATTCATACAAGATGTAGATTATCTCATGGAATATCCGAGGGTTAAATAATCCTCACAAACATGACATTTTGAAAAATATGATTAGGGATAATAGGTTGGATATTTTTGTTATTCAAGAAACAAAGATGTTGAAGGAAAAAGTGGAAGGTCTCCAATTTTTAGGGGTGGGAAGATCATTGAAAATGTTTTTGAGGAAGCTTTAGGAGGTATGGCTATTTTTTGGAATAATAAGTGGATTCAAGGATATCTTATTTCTCAGAATAGAAACATGATGAATGTTAGATTTTCTAAGGACAACTTTTCCTAGGTTCTTACTATTGTTTATACCCCCAATACCAAGTGGAGGAGAAAGGCTCTTTAGGAAGATATTACCAATCAGAGAAAGCTTTTTGCTAATGAGAGTTGGATAGTTATGGGTAATTTCAATGCATCTTTAAAAGAAGCTAAAAAATGGGGAGGCAGTGATCTACAAATTTGGATAATATATTAGATTTAATGGACTTTATTGATAGTCATCTTCTTCATGATCTTGATTTGCATGGGGTTGAGTATACCTGTCCTGAGAAAAGAACTAGAAAGGATTTTATATAGGTCAGATCGGATTGAGCACTTATTAGTAGTGACTGACTCTTAAAATACAAATGTTCTCTTAGTACTCAAGTCTGATTGGGATTGGACCATTATCCTATTTTCTTACTGGCTAATATGCTTAACTATAAGAGAAACTTCCAATTCAAATTTGAAAAAATGTGGACTCTTCACCTGGACCTAGAGAATCTCATTAAGGAGTGGTGGGGTATAACTATGGAGGTACAACTATGTTCAAAGTTGCAGTTAAATTGAAAAACGTTAAGAAAAACATTTTAAAAATAGAATAAAGAAACCTTTGGCAATATTTTTGAAAATAAAAGGAAGATTATGGAGGAACTAAAAGAAATACAGGATAGAATTTAGGTTGATGGATATGAGGTTGTCTCTAGGGAGGAAAGTGTTAAATTGGTGGAGATTCATGACATCAATACCAAGGAGGAAATGTATTGGAGGCAGTAATCTAGAAAAAAAATTGAAGGAAGGAGATCGGAATACTAAGTATTTTCATTTGATTAGTTTGAAGCATAGGATGGCTAATAGAATTTCTAAACTCAATATGGTAGAGGGAATCATTGAGAATGAGGAGACTATTAAAAGGGAGGCAGTGGAGTTTTTTAGTAATTTACTTCAAGGCGACCCCAATTTGGATGTGGCTAGGTAGAATTTGTTTCTTGATTGCATTCCTAATTGCATCTCTAAAGATCAGAATAAATCTCTTATCTCTATCCCTTCTTATGAAGAGATTTCTAAGGTTGTCTTCTCTTTTGATGGAGATAAAGCCCTGAGGCTTGATGGTTTCCCTTTCTTGTTTTTTCACAAGTACTAGAATATCATTGGTTTTGATGTCTATAATGGGGTTAAGGAGTTCTTTGGATCTAGAAATATTCTCAAAGAAGTGAATGGTACCTTCATTGCTCTTATCTCAAAGAAGCCAAGAGTGGATAGTTTGGATCAATTTCAGCCTATTAGCCTTTGTAATTCCTTTTATAAGGTTATTTCTAAAGTGTTGACCCTTAGAATTCCACCTCTTCTTCCTTCTATTATTTCTAGATAGCAAATTGGGTTTGTTTCGAGCAGAAAAATTTTGGATTCCATCATTACAGTTCATAAAAATATTCACTCTCTTTCAGTGTCTAAGAAAGAAGGGTTTCTTCTTAAGCTGGACCTTTCTAAAGCATATGATAGAATGGATTGGACTTTCCTTCTTCAAGGTATTGAAGCATTTGGGTTTAATAAGAAATTTAGGGATCTGATCTTTATGTTGGTTTCTTCTTCCTCTTTTTCAATACTTGTTAATGGATCTCCTACCCCTTTCTTCAAGGCATCTAAAGGTCTAAGACAAGGGGACATGATCTCTCCTATTCTCCTTATTCACTTGGCTAAATGCTTGGGAAGATTTGTGGAAAATATGGTGAGGAAGGGGGATTTTGTGGGCCTAAATCCATCCTCTACTGCTATGATTTTCTCTCATCAACAATTTGTTGATGAATCTATTGTGATGGGAGAGGCCTCAGTTAGAAATACAAGGAATATTAAATTAGCCTTGGAGGATTATGGGTGAGCCTTAGGACAAGTTATTAAGTAGAAAAAAAGTGTGATTTATTTCATTAATGTCAATGAGGTAAGGAAAAATAAAATCAAAAAGGTTATTGGCTGTGAAATTGGTTCTCTTTCTAGCTCTTATTTGGGATTACCTCTATGTCTAGACCCCCTAGAAAGTTTTTGGAATTTTCTAATTGATAAAATTCACATTAGGCTTGCTGGGTGGAAAGGTTTCCTTCTTAGTTAGGCTAGAAAGATTATTGTTTTGAAATCTATCCTTTAGAGTGTTCCACTTTATGCTTTGAGTATATTTAAAATTCCTAAAAAGTTTTCTCTTGCTATTAAAAAAATTGAAAAGCTCTTCTTATGGATAGGAATGGAGATTAAAAAAAGGTTACCTCTAATTGCTTGGGAGAAAGTCTGCATGCCCCTTAATAAGGGAGGACTTGGATTAAGAAGAGTTATAACTATGAATGAATTCTTATTGGCTAAATTATTATGGAGATGGTATAACAAGGAAGGAGAATGGAGGAACATTTGGGTTGACAAATGTAACAGGGAGAATAACAATTTTAATCAATTCCTTCATAATGATTTGGTGAAAGGGGGATCCATGATTTAGAAAAATGTTCAGAAATATAAACACATAATAAAGAAAGGGGTTAAATGGAAGGTAGGCAATGGGAGGACAGTTCTTTTTTGGGAAGACACTTGGATCTTGGATCACCCACTTTGTGTGGATCCAAGATAGAACAACTTCATGGAGAAATGTAAGAATCTTATTGGTATTTTTTTGGTTGATTATTGGAAGAATGATATGTGGTTGGACCTCAAAAGGGTGAATTACAATTTGGCTAACCTTAACAAGTGTTTGAATGCTATCTTTTTGAATCAAAAAGAGGATGATCTGATATGGAAGTTTGATTCTAGTGGAATGTTCTCTGTCTCCTCAGCCTATGCTAATTCTTTTGCTAGGGACCATGAACCATGGTGGGCTAAGGCTTTGATGAAAGGTATGACACCTAAAATCAATATTTTCTTTTGGATTCTTTTGCAGGATAAGATCTTGACTATTGACAATTTAGTGAAGAAAGGATTCATTATGACTAATAGGTGTGTTCTATGCAAGAATGATTTTGAATTAGTCAACCATATTACTTTGCATTGTTCTTTTACCAAAAGACTCTAGGATAAGGTGTGTGACTTGTTGAATATGATCTGGATCTTTCCAGCTACTATCAAATGTTTTTCATTGGTTGGATTCCCCCTTCCAAGAATGTTTTGATCTTAAGACTGTGGGATTTTATTCTTCCTTAACTTTGTTGGGGGATATGGAAGGAGTGCAATGATAGGATCTTTAGAGATGTGGAGTCTACTATTGATCAAGTCTTTTATAAAGTTAAGGCTTTAATTATAGAAAATATTAAAGCTAATGGTTCTACCCAGCAACCTCAAAATGAGTGGGAAGATAGGGTGATCCAAAATTGGAACCTTAGAAGCTTGTGTAAAGACTAGCAAGGCCCTAATTTGAGGGATAATGCTAGATGGGATAGATCACCGAAGAATTGGTACAAGATAAATTTTGACGGGGCCTCTAAAGGGAACCCAAGAATTGCTGGTTGCAGTATAGTTATCAAGAATTCCTTTGGTGAGAAAGTGGGATGTATGGCTATACCTATTGGCATTCAAACTAATCATGTTGCTAAAGCTTGTGATGCCCTTCATGGTCTTGTCTATGCTAAGAATGTGAAATTGAGGAAGGTTTGGGTGGAAGGGGACTCACTTAATATCATCAATTGTCTTAATAAAATTGCTAAGCCTTCATGGACTATTAACAATATTATTTTTTAGGCTATTAACATTATAAATTCTTTTGATAAATGTGTTGTTACCCATAACTTTAGGGAAGCAAACCCTTTTGTTGATTGGGTAGCCAACGTGGCTTGTTTAAGTGATCATAAAGTTACTTGGAATTATAATAATCCTTTACCTGTAGAAGGTTGCCAAGTTATTGATTATGATAAAATGAGGTGTAGGCAAAGATCTTTTATGATGATGATGTCAGATATTTGCAATTATAATTTGATTATACTTGGGAAATTGCAGGTGATGATTTTTAGAACTCCCAACTATATTACACATAGATTATGGGTTGGCAATACCATTTTGTACTTCAACTGTAGAATTCATTTTGCTAACAGTGTACATAGGGTTTTTCTGACAAATCTTTTTGATGACATTAAAGGGAAGAAAATGGGAGGGAAAAGGAAGAGAGTGGAACCTGTGAGCTACAAGGAGTGATAGAAGAAAGAGGAAGTATGGGACATATTGATAAGTGGGAATTTCACAAGCTACATGGAAAGGCTCAAAGGTAATAATCCTATCATTACACAAAATTTTATTAAAACACGGAGAGATGACTCTATACTTGTTGGAAATCAAAGAATGGAGGTAATGGAAGAGGTGATTGTGGAAGCGACAGGGTTGGATATGGAAGGTTTCAACTTCTATTAGGATAGGAAGCTGTCCAATAGGGCTATTGATGAATTTGTAGATTCAATAAAAGAGCAAAATTGACTGGTGAAAATTGGTAACTCTTATTTCAACCCTGCCTCTATTTCTCAACCTTGGAGATTCATGTTATTTGTTATCATGGAATACCTTACTCTAGATGGTCAGTTCACAAAGCTTTATGATTACCACTTTTTGTTAGCTAACCACTTTAAGCATAGTATAAGGATAAATTTCCCCTTCTATTTGAGTTATTCATTGAGTTTCTCTATTTAGGCAATTCAAAGTGACCTAAATGGGGAACATGTGTGTCATGAGAGACTTATGGTTCTTATTATGAATTTTTTAAAATCCAAAAAGGCTGAAAAACCTAGGGGCAATTTGAAGGGGGTGGAGTATGAAATGGAGGGCAGCATTTTAGAGAAAGGCTATGATAAGGACACCAAGGATGAAGCAGAGGGGAGGAATAGGAGTTTGAAAGGGGGTATTGAGTGCAGCTCTTGAAAGAAGAAGAGGAAAGTTGAGGTGAGTGACTCTGACTATGGCAATGACTTGGGTGAGGAAAAGAGGAGAGGTTCCCAGAAGAAGGGGAGCAATGGAAAGGAGCTAGATATTAAGGGTCACAAGGATGATAGGGTTTCAACCCCATCAGACAATGAAATTATTTCTCACAAAATGGAGAGGAAGAGAAAATTGATGAGGTCTTAGGAGGAGGGGTTTGAGAATCATATGAAGAAGGTAGTGCTAGAAAAAGAGGATTTTGGGGATCAAGGGAAAATTTTGGATTTTGACAAGGAGGAGGGTGAGGCTGACATTACTAAAGGACCCTTAGGAAGCCTTGGGACCATTCTATAGGATGTTGCAAATCTAAAATAGCAAATGTAGTTTATTGCTAAGGAATTGGAGCAGGTTAGTAAACTAGCTAGAAGGGAGCACACTTTAGGTCAACATATTGACAAGCTTTCAAAGGTTATTAGAAATGCTAAAGAGGTTAAAGATCTTATGAAAAATATTCCATAGATTGAAGCCAAAAATAGGGTGTTGGAGAAGGCTAATAGTGATCATCTAAAGAAGTTGACAAGCCTGGAGGCCAAGGTGAATAATATGGAAAAGATGATAAAGAAAATGATTGATAATTATAGTAATTCTTTGAAGAATATGGAAAATAATGTGAGTAGTCTCCTTAGTAATAATTAGCAAGATAAAGGATAGGATTCCCCTACTATTGCTAAGAACCAGGGACCTAGTAAAAGCACTCAGGCTCACTCTAAGAAGAATGAGGAGAAGAACAATATGGAAGAGGTGAAGGCCACTGCAAAGAATATACACATCTTGGTAGACTAGGCTACTGACATGCTGAAGACTATGTAGTTGTTCGGATGTAGGTTTTTTATGGTTCCTTTGCTATCTTTTCAGCTCTATTTATGGTTGGCCTCCTATTTTCCTATTTTTCTATGCTCTTTCTGGAGGCCTATTTTTTAGTATACTATGCTTTTAGACTTAGAAGTTAGCTTTATGCTTTTTTCTCTATACTTTTGGTTACTTTGTAAAAGGTTTTAGGTCCTTTAAAACCTTTTTTTACTTAATCAAAATAATGCACAAAGATAACTCATAACACCATATTTTGTTAACTAGGGAAACCCTGGCCAAGGAAAAAACCTAGTGGGAATGATACCCACTAGATAATATACTAATATATAAATTCCTTGTTAGAGGATGGACCCTGTTAGGAGTCAATGAGAAAATTCAACAAAAGGAGTCACTATTAGGATACTTTGAATCTTTGTTAGGAGTTATGGTACAGTAAATGAAAGATGAGCTCATTTCCCAAATGTGCACTTCTAATTACAAGAAGAGCTCACTGTCCAAACAAGTAATTAGACTTCTAGAATATAAGTATTGTATCTTCTTCCTTGACTTATCTCTAATCTTCATCTCAATCTCAGATCACAAAATAGATTATGCAAAACTTTGCACATATCACTTTCATAGTAAAGTTTGCACATCACATTATTTGTACAACATCACAATTACTTGATAGAACACCTCTTATCACAAAATTCCCTTTGCATAAGTACCATGCCTCTACAAAAATTGCTTCTGGGTCAGATAAGACCACAATCCACTTTTCCAACTTAGAGTAAACATCAAGGATGTTGACCCTAATTGAATAAGAAATTATTTTGCAAACAAAATAATCCATTCCTTTAATTTCACTAATATATTTCACTTTAAACATGAGTTTCTCTATTCTATATAGTCCTTACTAACTTCAAAGGTTATGCATGTCATCATCAACATGTATACTATCTCCATCTAACTTTTCTAGTCATAATATGACATCAATAACAAGTTATTAAAAAAATAATGCATTGTTGTATACCAAATTCTATACTTAGACAATTTTTTGATTACCAAACACTAAGTATCTTTATTTTCTAGGTTTCCAGCAAGAATGTACATCATGTGTTTCTATAAATGACAACAATTAAATATCTCTATTAGCCAATTGTAAAAAATCTCCCCCTTTGGCATTGATGGCAAAAAAATAGGGAAAATTAGCTAAGTAACAAAAACTACAGAAACAATATAATAACATTGCATCTATTACATTTTTCCATCTTTACATATGCTCCCCCTTACAATATAGTTTACAATATTTATCTTCCTTACCCTTACCAATTTTCATGTGTACTTCTCTCCCCCTTTGACATCAATGACAAAGGTCAAAATGTCAAAAACTATCCAAATTTGTCAAAAGTGTTGTCCTTCCTTAAGTTGATAGGATCTTCATGCAATCATCAAAGTTTTCCTTAAGATTATCCATACCCTTAGTCCATGTCTCCTTGGTGGATTCAACTTAGGTGAGAATTGTACATAAAGCATATGATGCAATCTCAACTGCATTAAGATCTTAATATAAAAAGTTAGAATATGTGTCCTTGGCCTTGACACACTCCTCCAACTATTTCTCAACAAAAGATACTTTCAAAGAAATAGAATCTTTGAAACCTAATATCCTCTTCAAAATTTGTTACTTCTAAAGTTCTAGTTTCCTGATATCATCATGGATACTAGCCACTTGTCCTTTGAAATCATCAACTTTGCAAGATGGACGTTGGATCTGGCTAGATAGAGCCTCTAGCTCACTCATCTTTTCTTCTATCTAAATTTTAATTTCCTTAGTTTGTATGATAACATACACTTAATGTACAATATTTTCCCATCTTATTAAAATTTCTAAAGTTCCTTGATACAAGTATCAAGATTAACAAATCATTCTTAATATTTTGATAGATGGTGCTAAAAAAGTTAGCATCATGTGAAATATGTTCCTTTGCTTCTACAACATTTAACAAGTTAGTAAATTATTCATCAAATGATTTCAGCACGACTTGTGCCTTCTATTTAGGATCTAATTTTGTGTGGTGTACTACCAAAGTACTATGCAGTCTATCAATAACCTCCATCAAGGTTTTTTGTATGCTCTTTACTATTCTATTCTTTTCAATAAGTTTAGATAGGGATGACATCAAATCAGTTTCATCATAATCATCAAATGTTAAACTAGAAAGTGATAGCAGAGTACATGAACTAGAAGGTTTAGTATCATCCTCCCTTTGCTTATTCACTGCTTCTTTCATTCTTCTCTCTTCTTCTTTCTTTTGCTTTTCTTTTCTTTCATTTTCTTTCTTCTCTTCCTATACTTTCTTCCTTATTTCTTCTTCTACTATTCTTTTCTTTTCCTCCTCTTCCTTTCTTTTCTTCTCATCCTGAAGCAATTTCTTCTTGGCCTCCTCTATTTTCTTCTTCTCTTCTTCAAATAACCTCTTCTCTTCTTCAATATACCTCAATTTATCTTCAATATCCTTGGTATTTGGTTCATTAAGTTCAAAATCTTCAAATGGATTAGTATTATCAATGTTAATGGTAATATTGGTATGATCTATCTACATAGTGTCACCACTCACTAACACTTTCAAGGTTCTAGGTGTTGGAGGAGATGTTGCCTTTGATTTTGTCAACATCTGACTAATAGCTATCGTAGTCTCACTTCTTAGTTTATCTTTTTCACCCATCATAAATAGGAATGGTCTTACTTTATTTCTTAAGTAAGGTGCAAGATTATTCAAAAATCTCTTCTTCGTCATCAATCTTGAAAATAGTTCTAAGCATAGACTTATGAAGTTCTAAATCATCTTCTCTTGTAGGAGCTTTTTTCTAAATAATTCTATCATAGACTTTTTGATTTACTATTCTTTCAATATCCTTTAATTTCAAATTATTTTCTATGATGTATCTCATAGTAGAGATATCAATCTGATCCTTCTCAAAATTGTTATACAAATCATAAAATTTGTTCATCTAAACAAAGTTACCTTCATTAGCAATAGTCTTGTTGATGTTTTCTATCTTCAACTTCTAGGGTTGCCAAGATTTTCCCATTGATTGCTTTGACAATGTCAATTTCTCTACTTGATTGATCTCTTGTTCTTCCTCTTCATCACTAGACTCAAAAATTGTCAATAATGTCTTTGTCCTTTTTCTAGTCTGATGGCTTGTTGCTTGACCCTTTTTGTCTTGTTGATCACAACTTCCACCAATCTCTCAAACTTTCTCTTTTGCTCACTAGGATGCTCATCTAATATTGCTGCATATGAAATGTTTTTCTCTAAGGATATCTCTGCAATAGATACTAAAGAAGGTTGAACATTCAATATGTCTTGTTTCATAGTTTCCCAGACTCGCTCTTAGTCATACCAGCCTCTGATAAGGCTTTCTTCATAATAGACTCTATCTTCTTGTGTGATGTCTTCTCCAAGGTTTCTTGATGAGTTGACTAGGTGATCTCATCATAAGTTCTAAATTTGTATTATGCTTTATCTTTTTCTAATTTCAATAATAAATCAATATAACTAACTGTTGTATCATCATTTAATTCATAACCTAAGGTATCAAGAAATGTCTCCCAAGATTCTACTACTTGTATATAAGTATAATCTATATCAACCATAACAAAAATTTCTTCTTTAAATATGTCTACGATTTTAGGTGCAATTTTGAATCTTTGTTTCATTTCATTCTAAAATGTTTTCATTATTAGGTTACCACTATCTGATATCTTATTTATAGGATGCCTTTTGCATACTTATGTGATCTTCTCCATTGTACATTTTTCAGTGCTCATTATCTTGATGACAGATAAATATGGAAATTTTCTAAGTACATGAAAGAATATGTGATTGATCAGTGACTGAAATCTAAACACACCATTGTTTTTCCTCTTGATCTTTTCTAAGTTCTCTAAGAGTTGCATTCTTAGAATTTCACTAAGATTACTAGTTCCTTTTCTACTCATATATTATATGTTGCATAGATAAATAAGGTTGATCTAGTTCATCAATCTTTGAGCTTGCACATACAAAGTAGGAAATGATTCTACTTAGAAATCTTTCATCATCTTGCTTGATGGTGTTAATCACCATAGCCTTTCCATTATGCACTGCTTTGGTATAACTCTCAACTTTCTTCTTGACCATATTCTCACCTATAGGTACACTACCTTGTTTACTAAGACCAATTACCTCATGAATCAGGTTGGTAGAGATATCAATTACATTGTCTTGCATCAATAGTTTTCCATCATGTATCCTACTTAATATGATCTATATCCACTCATCTATGTCCAATTCATGGTAGAAATGATATTTGAACAGGTCTAGTTCTCTTAAATGTTCAAATCTGGGCTTCATAATCATGTCATGACTAAAAACTATTTCCATATCCTTGTTCATGTGTTCACTACCAATAGACTTAAATTTACTATTAAGATAACTTCCTACATCTTCAAGATATACTAGATTGTTTGGAGTGATAGATAATGCTAAGTTATGGTTTCCTTTAGTAGGTTTCATGGAAACAACCTTCAACTTAGGTCTATCCTCATTCTCAACATTGTGCACTACTGACATATCCATGATTATATCAAATAAGAACTTTTACCAAACAAATTTGTGGAAAAAATGATAATTGTCTCTTTCCAAAAATAGGGTTTTCTTTGAAATCACCTTGACAAGTTACTTCTAAGTACTTTTTGCAGATGTATTTGCAATGAAGTGGAAATCAATTATGTACTCCATTAATTCCATCAACTTTAACTTGCATTAATTGAATACTTTGTAAACACGAAAAAGTTTTCAATTACATTCTATAATCAAATAACTACTTAAGATCATATGTCCAATCTTCCAATGCCACCTGAGGTTTTCCATAGCTATTTTTCATCATGACAAAATAGTATTGAACTTCACTATATGAAATTCTTTGCAAAAACATACTTTTCATCTTCTACTATAGAATTAACCCTTTGTGCAATACCAATAACTCTACATTCCTTCGTAACTTGTTTAGATAAGCTCCACATTACAAGTGAGCTTAGGTACCATCTAAACTTAACTGGATACCCCTTTTCCCAACTTTGCTACTTCAAATTTTTTTTCTGGATGAGTTCTCAAATTCTTACATTGTGAACAAGCTTAATTCAACATAGTTGAATCAAACTCAACAATTGACTTTGATCTTCCTATCTCATCATCATCTAGCTTTTCCTTTGAGATATCTACTCCTTTTACAAGTGCCTCATTAAGTTCTTCTTGAAGTTCACTGACAGCATTTCTTTGTTCCTAATTTTTTGTGTTAGTTCCAAAGTTCCTTTCATGGTTCCTTATTGTTATAAATGCTTTAGAATAACTAAGAAGGGGGCTGAATCAGTTATTCAAGGTCCAAATGTCCTAATAAAACTTTTTCACCAAGTAAAGTGAGCCCATCAAACTTGTTCATTCATCCAAGATTAAACTTTCCTACTTAGCAAGTTATTGAAAATCAACATACAAGCATAACACATGTAAGATCAATACATAACACAGTGATTTACATGGAAAACCAATTTGGGAAAAACCACCAATAAGATGCTACTCAATTCTTACTCTTTTGAAGTGGTGCCTTATGAAAGGCCTACCCTGTTAAAGGCTACAATACACTATTAAATGCGACTTGGTTAAAGGATTTAACCACCCTATTAGAAGTGGGCCTGATTAGAGGACTTTAGAACATTTGCTTGGAATGCCACCCTATTAAAGGATTTACAAATAGTTGTTAAACCAACCTAAGTCCATAGTATTTACCCTAGCTGACACAATTTTTAGAGAGTAACAACAAGGGCTTTTAATTTGATACAATTCACAACTTAACTTGCAGATCTTAAATCTTTATTCATCTCTTCATAACTTGCCTAGCTTTCAGTCTCTATAGCTTTGCCAACTTGTTCCCTTCTCAAGCTTTGTCTCCTTGAGTCTTCATGCTCGATGTACCAGTACAATATTATTTTTTACCACTTATCGAAGTAGAGTCTCTACGCACTGTTCTTCCTTCTTCTTGATGCCTTCTTCTTAACACACTTCAACCACTTTGCAATTTGGCACTCCATCAACTCTTGCTTCTTGGTTTGTGATTCCTTAAATAGAAGTCTAGAAAATGCTTGTCATGCTCGATTCTTCCCTCCTTTAATTTCAATTCGAATGGATTAGGTAGGATTCATTGAATCTAACCCATATCTTGTTCCTTCTAGAAACATCATGAAGAATCCTCTTGAATTTGCCTAAAAATGGTTTATCTAAAATTCTGTACCACTAGATCATCATCCCTATCATTTATCTGGTTCACAAAATTCAAGGTAACAAGCTTGTTAGCTCAGATCTAGTGAATCTTTGACTTTTCCAATAATACAGTAGCTCTGCACTATTTAAATTCTAGTGCTCGGCACATACTGTGTTACTTGACACTAACTACATTTTATTGATGCTTGGTACCTTTTTTATCACTTGGCATCCACTAAATTTTTTGATGCTTAAGACCTATTACTTTTCTCGACACCTGAACATGATTGGCTTCTTCTATATCACTTGGCACACACTGGATTTTGCATTTACTCAGTACTAACTGAAAATTTGCTCGGCATGAACTAGCTTGCTCAGCACTCACTAATGAACTTAGTTAAGCTTTGTAGGCAATCTTATTACAACTTATTCCTCCAGTGTTTCTTAGTGTGACCAACCTCTATATCTTCAGGTATATTATCAATACATCATTTTACCATTGTCTTAACTAATCCTTGTATTTCATTACAAAATCATAACTCAACCTTTCCTTTAGGTATTTTTGTTACATCTTGTTGATTAAATCCTCTTCATCAATCAACTAAGTGATAGTACTTGGATCCTATAAGCAATTGTCATTCCAACAAATAGTAGGTTTGACATCAGTGGCAAAAAAATAATTAAAAACATTCTTTATCAACCATCTTCCTTCTTTGCAACAATCTCACTCTTTGATAGTAATCTTTTTCAATCAGATTTCCAACACTTCTATTATTTCTGATGTTCTTGCCATCATTCCTTATATTCCCAAAGTTTCTTCCATTGTTCCTTCTTGTCCATTTTGTAGTACTTTACTTTGCTATATGTCCAAGGTTGTTGCATAACTAACATATTGGCGCTCTCCTTCTAGAATTCTACTAATCATTGAGTGCATGAAAATTGAAATCAATGTGTCCTAAGTTGTTACACCTATAACACATAATCTATCTTTTTTCTTTATAAGATCTTCCTTCTCTTGATGTCCTTTCATTAGATCTTCTTCTATCTATAGGGTTATCATTTCTAGAAATTCTACTATTCCTTCTATCATTATCATACATAGGTTTCCCAAAATTAATTGCTTTATGACCCATACCATGATAATTATGACAATAAAAGTCCTTAACATGATTAAATGACTTATTTTTGCAATCTCTCTTCATATGACCTATTTCATTACATGAAAAACACTTACCTCTAAATTCATACTTGGTTTTCCTAGGAGATTCCACTTGCTTTGGTTCATTCAAAATTTCAACTTCCTTGTCTTGTCCAACTTCTTTGGATTTGTCAAAAGATTTATTGGATTCAATCTTATCATCAAAATTATCTTTTTCTTTCATATCTGATCTAATCTTAGATTTCTTCGTAGACATGTTAATTAGATAACCAAGGCCATTCTTATCATAAGTAGGTCTCTATATTGACATTGAATCATCAAGTTTTTCTCTACTAGGATAAAGCTTCTCAAGCTTCTACTTGCACTAAGTTAATTCACCTTTCACAATAGTATTGTACTTATGAAGTTCTTCATAATCTTTCAATGTTTCAAATTTAGATGTTTTCTTTGCCAGACTTTCCCTAAGATCTATATTCTTAGTCTTCAATTCATATTCAACTTTGCTAGGATCATTTATCAAACTCAAGTTTAGATTCATAAGCTTCAATTCATGCTTCAAGATCTTATACTCTATCTTCAGCTTTGAATAATCATCATCACTAGTTCTAGATTCAATAGATTCAAGTTTAGAATTGAGATTTTCAATCTTTTTCTTCAATTGACTAATGTATACTTTGGAGTCTTCATATTTTTCCTTCATCTTATCTTTTTCTTCAGTAAGGAGATTAATTTTTTCAAGAGCTTCTTCAAGGTTCTTCATCAACTATTCCATATCCATAGGGATCTTACTCAAGTTGTTAAGCCTCTTCAAAGTAATTGTACTCTGATACCAATTGTTAGAAATAGGGATTACTGAGAGAGGGCTGAATCAATAATCTACAAACTTTAGTCACCAACTAGACATTATTTCTTACTTTAAACCATGCATAACAAAGCAATAAAGTAATGTTGAGTAGTAACAGTAACAATGCACAAAAATAACTCATAGCACCATTTTTTTAACTAGGGAAACCCTGGCCAAGGGAAAACCCATTGGGGATGATACCCACTAGATAATATACTAATATATAAGTTCTTTGTTAGAGGATGGACCCTACTAGGAGTCAATGAGAAAATTCAATATAAGGTGTCCCTATTATGAGACTTTGAATCCCTATTAGGAGATTCCAACCGTATTAGAAGTTGTGGTACGGTAAATGCAAGATGAGATCATTGCCCAAACATGCACTTCTAATTACAAGAAGAGCTCACTTCCCAAACAAGTAATCAGACTTCTGGAATATAAGTATTGTATCTTCTTTCTTGACTAATTGTTGATCTTTAGCTTGATCTCAGATCAAAAAATAGCTTATACAAAACTTTGTATATGTTGCTTTCACAGTAAGTTAGCACATCACAATATTCTCACAACTTACATCATAATTACTTGATAGCGCACCTCTTATCATAAAATGACCTTTGCATAAATACCATGCCTTTACAAAAATTGCTGCTAGGTTGGCTAAGACCACAATCTACTTTTCCAACTTAGAGTAAACATCTAGGATGTCAGCCCTAATTGGAAAAGATATTATATTGTAAATGTTAAGTTTCAGGATTTGCACCCTTTACTGAACTGGAAAATTTTTAGTAACCCTTACTTAACATGGGATTCATTTCACTATATGGGACGGGATAGTGAGATGAAATCTCTAGATTCTAGGCCGGCTCCTATTGAATTTCTTAGTGATAACCTCTTAAAACTTAAAGAAAACTTGAGGGAAAAGGGGAAGAAATTACTGAAACCAAACCTAAACCTAAAGTTTAAACTAAGGAGGTGACACAACAAAAAGGGGGATGGAAATGTAACCCACATGTAACAGAGAGGATTATATAGCTTTATGAAATGCAGATGAAACACAACTTTCTGTAAAGGCTTGCACAAATGATTTATAATAAGGTTTTCCACTGAAACTACAAAGAGAAAGATGAACTAATACCTCCCTTTGACCAATTTCACCTAAAAACACATGTCATAACCTGCAAACAAACTTATTGTTCTACACAAAGGTGCTGAAATGAGACAAAAAAACAAGGAATAATGAAACATTCACAAGTTAACCTATCCAATCATTTAAAAATGGACACAAAAATTGTAGAAAGGAAAAGAGCTAACTAATAACTTCACCAAGCATAATCACACTGCTATAACCTATATATATATCTAGAAATGAATTACAAACTCTGTAGAGTGAAGTCCAGGACTTAGAGAATAGCCACAAAACTTCTATCCATAAAAAATTAGAACTCCTGAAATGAGATGAAAAACTCACACTTATGCACATGTTTTTACCCAACTGCATTTTGAAAGCCATAAATGCTAGGTCAGATTCAGCCCCAAAGGCCAAACTTGAGTCTTTGACAAGACTCCAAAAGGTGTACAAAATAGCCCAAAAGGCATAGTCTAGTAATATCATCAACTACCCCTCATAACTGCAGTCACATCTCTTGGCAAGCCTCCAAAAGTCTCAAGAACGCAATAACTCTCCTGCTCTCCAAGTCTTATCAACACATGGCTCAACACTAAATCATAATGATCTGCAAAATATATGTCTCTTAACCCTTTTAAAAGGAAAATAAATATTTATTTCCTATTATGATACTTATTAAATGATATTTATTAAATGATTTATATTTTAAAAATAAAATATAAAGCATCTAATATTTATAATTTAATAACTTTTTATAATATGATACACATGGAAGAGAGCAAGGAAAATCACATTTGGTACATTAAGTGCCATGGAAAGCTTACTTGCTGGAACTTACTGTGGTCATTTGGTACAATTTTCCATTTTCATTTTTTTCTCTATTGAACTTAAAATATCGAGCCACCTTGAATTTTATTGCTTTTGGGCTTTAGTGCTGGCCATCATTAACAATTATTTGCTATTCAAATTTTCTTGTTCTATGAGCCTTGAAAGATTGATGCTGGTCGCCATTGTGAGAGGAAATTGGTGGAGATTTTGTAGAATCTTGAAAAATGTCGCCATGAGAATCTGAAAAGTATGTTGTTTTCTGATTCCAGCTATTCCTAGGTTTGTTGTGTTTGTGCACATACAGTAGTTTCCCAGCATTTTATTGGTTCCATATTTGTTATAAAATAGGCCTTTCCTATAGCTAAATCTTCCCTATCAATTGGAACAATAAAGCCTCTACCTCTACTTTCATCTCAGAATAATTGTCATTGTGCTTGTCTCGATATTATAAAGATTTATCACCATTATATATGCTATGAATACCGTCAAAGACAACACTTGGAGAGCTGGTATAAATAAGCCT
This sequence comes from Cupressus sempervirens, assembly GCA_028749045.1. Taxonomy (NCBI): domain Eukaryota; kingdom Viridiplantae; phylum Streptophyta; class Pinopsida; order Cupressales; family Cupressaceae; genus Cupressus; species Cupressus sempervirens. The sequence goes on from CM053784.1 coordinate 751,472,566, forward strand.
CTTGACTTTGCATTCAAGGCACGCATTTATTACATTCTTTGTAATGAAGATCAAAACTATTAGTGGATGAATTGGGTGTAGCCAAATGGAACACAACAAATGCTCCTTCAAACACTCTGTAGGATTAAATAGTAATTTGTATGCCTTAACAAATGAACCTACAAGCCTTCATGAATCATCAACAGATTTTTCATTGATTTGTTTTATGACTGCTAATTGAAATCCCATAAAAGAAATGTATGTATTAGCTTTTGCATTTTTAAGTTCTCTGTACTTTAAGCTTTGCATACACTTGTTGTTGTTGTTGTTAACAAATAAGTGTTTGGAAGATGATAAAGCTACTATCAAATAAATTCATCTCTTTGTGCTAAGTTGAATTCACTTTCCAAAACCCGTACTTGGTTTTACTGACTATAACAACACTTAATTTTATCAAACCCTCATACTGTTGTATGGACATTCCATTTTCATTTGGCTGCTATGAAACACATTTTATCTCTACTAGGACTTTTATTTGAAGGAAAAAAAAAGATATGGAAACTTATAATGCTGTTGAAACTAACAGCAAACTTGATAAATTTTGTTTAGAAACCGAAACTCCAACTTTGAAATGGTCTTCTTCCTTTACTGATGGCTATTATAAGTATCATTGCTATTTCAAAAAGATGCATCTGATGTCTTTATCTATCATTTTTAACAAAATTTTGAAACAACAAGTCTAATTTCTTTTTTCTCTTTTGATGGTTCTTTCTCGAAAAATCATAATAAAGTGGCTTTCTTCTTTTCTCATCGTGATTAGGCTCCCTACTATTGTAGAAGATATTTGGCACATTCTTCACTTGATATCTTTTTCTCTTATTGTGAAATTTGCACATTCAGCAGCATCCTTGCATTTAATGATAACCTAAAGTTCTAAAACCACCATGAATTCTATATTCAATCCTCCTGTTTGATGACTACCTATTTGCACCAATATCAGAGATAGTTTCTTTTACCATCTTCTTTGTTTGTAAATTGTTTCAAGAAACTTTAGATGTTGAGAATTATCCAAATACTCATTCTCTCTGCATGTTGAAATGATGTTCTCCTTGTTAGGATATTCTGAATTTCATGTGATATTTAGGCTATCCTTTACGAGGTTCGAGCACGGGCTCGTGACACTCATAAATTATTTATTTATCTCATAACTAGATTTCAATTATCACTACTTACTTTTCTTTCATGACAAAATGCATCAACAGATAGAGTATGTAGTCGTAGAGATAGGTAGTCATTGATTAGATCCTTTGGGATCTAACATCGGTTGCTTCACATATTTTTGTAGCTTCTGGAGAACATGGAGCTCGGAGCTGGATGAGTGCGGCAGGGAGAGAAATCATAACCAGTCAAAGCAACAGGCAATGACTGGTTATCTCTACTCCTATTTCTTTCATGAATATATTATTTGTTCATGTATTTCTTGATGAAGGAAAACTAACTAGTTATCCTCACGGCTTGTGTGAGATTTTCTCTATTCAACACATTAATTCATTTCATATTTTGTAAAAATGAAAATTGTACATATCAACTAATGATCTATACAATGAACATTGTATCTCTTTTGCTCATGATTTCATATATGATTGCAAGAATGATGAAAATGAATAGAAAATGAATGTTTTCTTGTGCAACTCTTTCTATGATGTTACTTGAAGTAAAATTTAGCATGTGTAAAATTTTGGTAACAGTAAACAAAATAATCCTTTCCTTCAACTCTACTGATCTGTTTCACTTCAAACATGAGTTTCTTTGTTTTGTACAATCTGTACTAACTTTTGAGGTTATACACATCACCACCAACATGTATACTATCTCCATCTAACTTTTTTGGTCATAATATGACATCAGTAACAAGTTATAAACAAAACAATGCACTGCTATATACCAAATTCTATACTTCGACTCAAAAAGGAAATAGAGGAAATTAGACTCAAAAAGGAGTTTTCATGTCATTCTAATTTTTTTCTTTGACTAGGTATCAAGTAAATTGTGCATCCAAAATTCATGGCTAGAAGAGTGGTGAGTGTATTGGTCATAACCAAGTTGTGGGTCAGGGTGACAATAATATGATAGTATGACAGATGAGGAATAGAGTTATCATAATATGGGTGAGAATAATAATCATTTCCATGAAATGGGTTCATGATTATAACTTCATAAAACATACAAATTCATAGAAAATTTTAAAAATCACAAAAGATAATGAATGATCTTTACATACCAACACTTGGTATATTTTAAACTAGTAGATTTTCACTTAGGGCCTATTGGTTGTAGGCATAGGAATGGAGAATAAGGATGCAATATTGGGAATATGAATGGCTATTCCAATAACAACTAATTTTTGGAATGGGTATAAGATCATTTTAGAGGTAAAATGGGAATATGTATTCCTATTCCCTATTCCATTTGATGAACCAAAAGGAGAATATAAAATGTATTCCAAAAATTTCGTTCCTATTCCAACAACCAAACGAGCCCTTAGAGTCAACATGGTGCTTGATGAAATGCCTCCAAAGTCTGATAGCACTAAGAATAACACCTAAATTCTCAGTAAATGGATTTTGAATTGGCTAACTAGTGGTCTTATGTAGTTTAATCTATGTGCCACTGGGCATGCCAAAAATTTTTGATACAAGAGTCTACACCCATGCCCAAAGTGTTATCATTGGGAGACCTCATATAACATGAAGACAACTTCCAAGTATAGGACTTGCACTATGAGTTTGAGTTTTTGGAGAAGGTTATCTTCCTTACAATCAAGATGCATCTAAACTACTTCTTTTGAGGGAGAAGGGAGAAGGGTTGAATGAAAGTAAAATTTTGAAAGGGAGAGGTGATGCAAGAAATTGAAACATGGTTACTACCTCTTCCTATAGATGCACAAAACATGAATTAATAATCTAAATACATAGATGTTGAGTAAATCTACTCTTCTAGAATTCACATGAAGGTAAAACTAATGAAATGTCTAAAGGAAATAAGTTCACAATACAAAATTCAATAGTAGGTTAGAAACAACAAACAAACTTGAATTTTTTTGAAGAAAATAATCCATACAAGGCAATACAATGCACAATATATCAAACTAACAAGATAAGGTAACAAATGATATTTTTATTCATGAAAGGTAGAAAAGGAATTATTGTTATAGAGCATAAGGTTGCTACAAAATGCAAATAGAGAAGAACTTAGAATATTTACCAAAAATTGTCTTTTAAAGAGTTCATGCATAACTCAAAGACATCTTGAATTTCAAACCCCAACCACAATGGAGTTAAAGATTATAGAGAAATACTAAAGAAATATTAGAATAAATCTGATCTTTATATGCAACTTGCTCATAGAAGTGACAAGAAAGATCCAAATGAGAAAACCCAACAAATGAAAGGATAAATCTAACATAGGATATTCTATGCAACCAATAAAGAGACGTGGAGTATACTCAATTGTGCATACAAGGACCAAAAAGTCACTTTGCATTAAAGAATTGACCATGGAAATGAGTCATAGCTGTAAAGAATCAAATTGCACCACTACTAGAAAACTATTGAGATGGCATAAGAAGAAGTGTTATCCCACATGCGCACAACTATAAAATTGACATTTTGATTTTCACCATTTTGCAAGCACATCCAACACACTATTAGGAAAATGCAAAAGGAACCTGGATTATTTTTCATTAAGAAGATGCACGACATAAATTTTGAGAAATTTGGCACTAGCATGGGCCTACAACACCTATTAACAAAGAAAAGCCTTTAACTCAAACAATTGACATAGTTCCCTATAAAAAATAGGGAAAAAATAATGTAGGAAAGGATAACACAAAATGTTAACACCCTTTCACGTTGTGTAATCCCATTAATTTTTGAAAAGATGCATGACATGAAATTTGAGACACTTGGAAATAGTGTGGACCTTAAAATCTAGTAAAATATTGCATTACCACATCTAAACAAAATGGAAACACATGGTAGTGCATTAAGGGTCACCATTTCGCAAGGGATGGAAAGGGAACCCTACGAAATAGAAAAAAAATTCCATTTCACAAGGGGCCAAAAGAAAAACAAAAAGGGAAACCTTTGAAATAGAAAAACATAGATAATACAAAAGTTAGCGACAAATTTGATGTTTTAATCCACTATGATAGATTTTAACCCATAAAAAATTCTTATATCAGTTATCTATGATGGGTTGAATAGGGGCAAAAATAGCCAATAATTACTTGAAAGATAAATGTGTAAAAGAGAGGATTGGACTTGGTCATATTTGGGTTGAGAAGTTACCTATACAATGATAGAGAAAAGATTTAGTGAAAATGTTTTGGTCGGTGAAGGATTTAGTTGAGGTCTAACTATAACATCTTTCTATAAAAAAATTCTAATGTAAAGGGTTATGAGCATCAGTTCTAGTTCTTATACTAGACTTCACCATTTGATATGTTAGTACACTATGACAATTTAAGTGCACATATGAGTTTGGATTTGAATGAGTGGAAAAGGAAAATTCCTATTATCAAAGAAAGGTACAAGAAAATATTTCTTGTAAAACCATTGTTCTTACTTCATTATTTAGCTAATATTTGTAGCCTTTTTCCATTGTAACAAAAAGGAGGAGAGAAAAATACTATAGGAATATCTAACTTAGGGTGGGCTTGTGTTTTGAGGTTTTTTTTGTTTTGTCATCAATGTCCACGGTAGGTATTTTGGGGAGTATTAAGAAGATATTAAAAAAATGTCATCAATGTCAAATCCCTTGTTGTAGTTGTATGTCTATATTAGTTAGTTAAATGTTGGTTATGCTTCAATATTGTGCAAATTAGATTAATTCTATTTAGTTCTTTTTGGTAATGGACTATCATAACAGATGTTTTTGTTGCAATTATTTAAATATAACTTTTTGGTACATCTATAAAATTTGGTAAACAAATAAGTATGGAGTTTTGGATAGATATATGTGGTGGTCGGGTCTCTGATTTCTTCCAAGTATAGATAGAATAATGAAGAACCCAACACTACTAACAATTTAATTCATGAGATTACATGAAATCTATTAATAAACATAGCTAAATATTAATTACATAGACCAAGCTCCCCTTTTTAAAAATATATAACCAACTACTATTCAACATAAGATAAAATGGAAAGAAGCCCTTCTTGGTGGGTTATGTGCTAATATCATCGTCAAAGGAGTTAAACATGTCATTTTTTCTCATATGAAGTTAGAAGTTAGAAGTTGTTTTTAATAGTCATAATAACGTTCACCAGTTTCTTTTCTTGGGCTTTACTCTCACATTTTTTAATATTATAACTTTACTTATTTCCAACTACAGGCTAAGGCTGAGAAGAACTAACAAATGGATTTTAAATTCAAAAAATCAAGTTACAAGTAAGACACCTACTCAACAAAAGTAAAGTGGTCATGCAACATGATTTAAAATCATTCTTTTAGCATTGAAAATGTTCTATGATTCATGTTTCTTGTTGTTTTGTACAATATGTAACTTTTGTTGTAGTAAAGTAGCCATGAAGAATGTTGGTTAGGAAAAAAAAATCATGACAACTTCTTGCAACATCTTTATTCGTATTCTCTTGCATTTTGTCAATACAAAAAAAAAACTTAAACTTCCCCCCTTTTAAAATTATATAACTTGAAGTTCCCCAACTAGAGTCACTACCTCCTCAATTAGTCCTTGAACATGACTTTCTTTTACATCATTTAACTACTTCTTTAAGCTATCCCATGGATGTTCTCAATTCCCCACAAAACCCTTCTCAATATGCACTCTTTTACTTTTGCATATGGAAGAAATTATTAAAAATCCTAAACTCATGAGTTCAATATATGCAATTCTTACTGTGTATGTAAGTACCAAGTTCTAAGAAAGAAATGCCAGATCACACATCAACGAAAAATGTGGAAACCAATCACAAAAAATGTTGAAAAGTCCAATCCCATTCATAATCCAAAACTCAATAATTGATACACTTACTTTACTAAAAAATTCAACATAGCATTAAATTGTTAATTCTATTGCAAGAATATAACATCATTTAAACATCATGCACATGAACATTAGTTCATAACCAACTTTTAATTTTACCATATATGATAATCAGCATTACATCAATAGAATAACACCATACATCATCACTAAGATGAAGTTACAAGGCCATATAAAAGGTTTTGAAACTTGATAGGTTCTCTAAAGTTTATCTACTCTCCAAAGCCCATGGACATCACTCATCTGCTAACTAAGATGGGAGTGTGGCCCAAGTACTTTTACCTCACTAACCATGAAGTGTTCACTCTCCCAAGATTCTTCCTAACATGAAGAATACCCCGACCCTAGCATGAGAAGCCTAGCTTCTCATAACAAGATGGATCCAATGGATCTAGTGCATTCGTGAAGCATACTATGTGCATCAATGTGCCTAGTAGCCTAATCATGGAATGTGGTAGGGAAAATAAAAGGACACTGCACATTCTACTCATATGTAATGAAAGAATAACTAAAACTTATCTACCCACATGTACATTTTTTTAAAATGAATCATATCCACACATATGCAAGATAATTTGAGCATAGTCACACATATATGCTACATGTCATAACAACATACTTAAATGCAAGTAATAAATGGCTTGGCCAAGCACTTAATTTGTCAACATTACTGAAAAGAAGAGACAAAACATCATGAATCCTACTTTTCAAAATTAAGATGGGCTGGAAGAAGCAAAACATAATGCATCCATTCCAAACCTCCTTGATGCCACATTACACCCAACCATACAAAAGATAAAACTATCACACTTGGGACTTAACAAATTCATAAAATGTTTCTTAGTTATCTACTAGTATTCAACATCACTCAGTATTTGTAAAATATAATAGGCTAACCACCATTTCCTCCTCAAGATTACTTCATAGGATTGAAATCTAAACTTAGAAGTTTAAGTAAATTTGTTAAATTGAAGATTCAACTTCCTACTCAATAGCACATCTATTCATAAGCACAAGGTAAAAACTTACTCCATTCAACTAGTTTTACAAGCTCTCCAATTGACACTTGACTAAATTTTCTACTTGTTGGTTAATAGTTTGTTCTCCTGTTATATTTGATAATCTTGACTCTTTGATACCCAATGTTTGGAGAAAAAAAAGGATGTTTACCAAAAAATAGGTCAGTGTATATATCCTATCACAACCCTCTAAATTGATTAGGTACAGTCCCTATGATCATTGCAATAATATGTAATGAATATGTCTTCATGTGATCAAAAATTATTAATATTATAAGCTCTTAACCTGAGAGCATTAAAGGATAACCAAGTTGTTTGTAGGCACAAATAGCTCAGGAAAGATGTATATGAATAATCTATCACACTTAATGAAATGATTACAGTATATTATATTGATATTTTCTAACTTATAATTCTATTGTAAATGCAAATTACTCATCTAAATGTAGAAGTGGTAAAGAAAAGATTATACATATGAAGGCAAGTGGAATTACTTTGGCTATTAGCCTTGACTGAAATGGAATTCAACAAGTATCTAATAGATTCACATACATTATCCTTTAATTTCCGATGAAATGCATAACATGTATGAAACTATTAAGAGAAGAAATAGAAACATATATGAAGCAACAAATGGAATTACTATACTGCGAATATCAAAATGAAGTGGAATCCATCTGATTATTTACAAGATCATACACAATTGTCTTTCAACTCTAAGTGCAAAGCTATTTAATGCATGGGCTACCAAACATGAAAAGAAAATATTGTAAATGGAATTACAGAACCATTCCCTCTCCAGTTTGTTGACCTTTATTATGTCAAAAGAGATTACATTTATAGTCTCTTGCTATCATTTCTAAATTCTAGTAGAGCAATAGTCATATAATAGAGAATAAACTATGGAAATATCCAAATTTGTATTATGATACGAGCATGTGCTCTCTCTTCTATTGATGATTCTAAATCCATGATATTCCTGAAAACACACCATGACTATTCATCTTCATGCAATCTCAAAAAATCTTGTGGAAATTTGTTTATTCTTCATTTTCTATTGTTTTGTGCCAAACCCATGTATTTCATATTCCAATGGTCACTAAATTTTTGAATTCCCATCCTTGATCTCAAATTGACAGTCAATATTAAAATATTATGATTTCCTTTATAACTTCCTTTGTGAGTCCCTTCATATACATGTGTCTTCTCATCATTATGTTTCATAGAATAACAATCGAGCAACTTCACATAGCGATATATTAACATCCATGGATCTCTTTCTAATTTGGTGGTGATAAAAAAATGATGTTAGGTCTCTTTGTTTCATGGTGTGGGTGTCGCTTTCCAACTAGGCACATCATGGCAAATAATTGGCACCATTCCATTGCTTGGAGAATCTGACATTGACTTTCTTTCCTTCGTGGCATCTAGTGACTATATTCTGACTACACTTTGTGAAATATTATGGCCGCTAAACATGTCTTCACGTCACTTTTTTGCATAAATTATCAAATAGGCATCTTTATATAGCGATATTATAACCTCTATAGATCTTCTTTGATCTGATGGCTGAAGGCATCTAACTTTCATTTAATATTTGAATGAGAGCCAATATGACTAGGTAAGAATCTAACTTTTTAACTAGTTAATAACATGTGTTCTTTCATTCAATTGAATTTTCAACTTTCTCACATATACGTGCGGATCAAATATTAACTATTGATTTTATTTTCAAAAGAATTTGTATCACCTTTGACTTGTTTCCTTCACCATCTTTGCATTTTGAACATCCATTTTGTATTTAAACCTAAGTGATCTTGATTCTAAACTATTCTCATAATCTGTATATCAATCTTCAACTTCAGTCATTAGTGTTCTCTTCTACATTTGTTCTATATATGTTTGTGTAAATGTATCCTTCTCTAGATATAGATCTTTGACCATGGAGTTAGAAACTTTTAGAGATGAAGAAATATTTCATAAAGATTTGCTTCTCAACATAAATCTTGTATTCAACATGATTAGGAATAAAGAATATGAATCATTAGAGATATTCAGATCTTCTTCTCATCAAGAAAATGCATAACAAACCCTCCCAAAACCTAATCACCTAGCCAAGAAATAAGGTATTACTCATATAATTTCTTGCATTAGGTTAACTCAAAAGGAGATGAGAAGAAAGACCATTCTAAGGGAAATATAGACTCTCAAACTCAAGACTTAAACTTTTTTCCTTGACTCAAAAACCCTAAGGCAAAGATATAGACTGAAACATGGGCAATAACTGGCTCTATCTGGGGCTTTAAGCATGATAATGCTTGAAATAATCCAAGCAATCTCTAGTTATGCACAAAGGATGAGAACTTGGAAACAAAAAGAATAGGCTAAACTAAGATAGGAGCAAGGAACTACCTAAAAAAAAAGCAACTAAACTAAGCAAAAAGCAAGAAAGGAAAACCTATCTATCTTTCTACTATGCAAGGGTTACCTACTTTCAACTATGCATTTAATACAACTTCAGATCCTACCCATTATAAGAACATGGTAGAGTTGCCCCTATGGGATGTGTCAACTTGAAGGAATTGTTTTGATTCATTTGAATAATCTAAAAAGGCTCTTTCCACAAGGATTGAGACTTGGAATGCATACCTCTTAGTTCATGTCTCGTATCCCATAACAACACAAAATCACCTTTCATAAACTTTCTAGGCCTTGCCCTTTTATCAAAAAATTTCTTTATCCTTCCTTGATGTTCAAAAATTTTGTCAACCATATCTTCTCTTTCTTCTTACAGTTTAGTAAGATACAAATCCTCTTCTCTAACCCATCTTGAAAGACATCATCTTCAATTGCAGTTTTCAATTTACAAGTAGCTAGTTCTAATGGTAGTGGCAAATTAGCTTCTACTCCATACACTAATTCAAATGGTGAGATACCAATAGCCCTTTTAGGTGTGGTTCTATCAGCCCATAAAACATAATAAATTTTCTTATGCCAACCTTCTAATTATCTGAGACCAATTTCTTCATAATATTAATCATATTTTTATTATTAGACTCAGCCTACCCATTTCCTTGAGGGAAATAATTAGAAGAATATCCAACTTAAATACCATTATCATAGAAAAAATCAATAATCTCTAAAGAGGAAAAATAAGATGCATTATCCATTAGTAACTTCATAGAAATTCCAAACCTGACCAGACTATGTTCTTTGAGGAACTCACATACCACTTCTAAGGAAGTCTTCTTCATTGGCTTAGCTTCAACCCATTTACTAAAATAATCTATGGTAGTCGATATATATGAATGTCCTTAACTAGAGGGAGGATTAATTGGGCTTATAAAATCTAAACCCCATTAATGGAAAGGAGCTTCAACTACCACTGGCCTAAGAGGTAAGGCAACTAGCTAAGATTTACTAGTAAACATCTTCCATTTTTTCACAATTAGCCACCCACTTATATGCATCTTTAAACATACCATGCCAATAATAACATTGTCTCAAAATTTTGAATGCAGTTATAATGCTAGAAAAATGTCCTCTACATGCTTCATCATGAAAAGATCTTAACAACTTCACTTGAAGTTCCTTATCCACACATCTCAAAAATGCTCCATCAATAGCTCTCTTGTACAAGACATCATAATGAATTACATATTTCAATGCTTCAGTTTTTAGATCTCTCCTTTTCTTAGTAATCAATCCATTAGGGAATTCACCATATGTCATAAAATAAGAAATGTTTGAGAACCAGGGATCTTGAAGAATTACTATAAGAACTTTTGGAGTGTCTTCTTCTTTACTTTTTTGATCCTCTACTAAGGTTTTATAGAGTGCATTTCCTCTTACAAGTTTGGTTAGTTTTATTTCTATATCATATTCTTGAACCTTGGCTATCCACACTCCTTTATTATTGCAAACAACATATTATTATGTCAAAATACTTTTCACCATAGGATCTGGCATATATATTATTGAATGAGAATGTAACACATAAAATCTAAAATGCGTAAGGGCTCTCACCACTGCATATGCATATTTTTCCATTTGAGAATATCTCAGTTCCTAATTTTTCAATGGTATACTCATGAAAGATATTGGGGCTTGTATTCTCTCTTTATTTTCTTGCATCAATATGATTGACATAATATGTTCTAAGGAATAATATTAAATGATGAATTTCTTAGTGTAATCAGGAAGAACAAGTATAGGGGCTTTAGCAATGGCATCTTTGATATCTTCAAAAGCCCTTTTCCAATGTCACTCCATTTGAAAGTTTTATTGCCTTTCATAATATCAACTATACATTTGACTATTATGGAGAAATTAGGAAAAAATTATTGGAATTTACAAGTGGGAAGAATACTTCTGGGGGGGGGTTGAATCAAAATTACCAAATTTTAACCTATACTTTTAACTGAAATCAATACATGCATAAAACATTTCTAAATAACATGAAAGTAAAGGTATGCATGAAAATAGACAACACAATATTTGATCACCTAGAAACCCTCCAAAATGAGAAGGTAAAATTGGGGTGGGGATGACACCCACAACTTTATCACTGCAACAATATGTAACTTGTTAAGGTTACAAAGTTTGACCATCATCAATGTTTTGCCTTGTGAAAGGCCTTCTTTGTTAAAGGCTCTAACACCTTGTTAAAAGTGACCTATCTAAAGGATTTACAAACATTCACTTGGAATGTCACCTTATTAAAGGATTTACAAAATGGTTTTTAAACCAATGTATCTTCATAGGATTTTCATTCTCCTATTATAATGGCTAGAAAGTAAAGTAGAATGTGTTGACCTGATAACTTACAATCCTCAATTTCTAATTTTAGATCCTTGTTCTGTCCAATCTAATATGATCCTCCTTAATCTGATATGATTCTATTTGAAGTGTCGATACTCTGTTATGATAACTGATACTGCAATGTTGTCCTTCTTCTAAGTCTTTACACCCCTTTCACTTCCTTTAAACTTCACTAGCATTCTCTCATGCATTCTTGTACATTACATTACTGAATTATGGGGTTTTGACCTCCTTAAAAAAGTTTTTAGACTTAGGGTTAGGTATGAATCTACAATTGAGATTCATCCATCTTTCCTACTCAAATCTTTACATTTTTTTGATTGTTTGTATGTTGATTTCATAGGGAATCAAAAAGATTCAATCTTATCTTTAAATCCTTTGAGATTCTTCATATGTAGGCTCAAAAATGATTTACATCTTATTTTGTAAGGGCACAAACTCTTATGTTGATTCTGTGTTACTTAGCATTTATTGATTGCTAATGCTTGGCACATAGAAGAATTTTGTCATGCTCGGCACCTATAGGAATTCTATCTTTCTTAGCACCTATAGTTCACTTGGCACATATACTAACTTGGCATCTGTTAGTCACTTGGCAGTTGAATGACTCGGCACTATCTTTCTACTCAGCATCTGAATGACTTGGCACTTGATGAATTTTTGACTCGACACATACTATAACTCAGCATCTATATTACACTCGGTGTTATCTAAGAAAAATTCTTAAGTGTGTTGATACTCAATTGTCAAAACCAATTTGAGACCAACAATCTCCCCCTTTGACATGAGTGTCAAAAACACTTAACTATACATGATGAATCTAATATTTTTAAGTATAATATACATCTATTGGGCATACATACAAAACTTCAAAAATTGTTTAAAATTTTGTGAAGATACTCAAAATTTGTAACTCCCCCTGAGTTGATGTGCCTTTTATGTATCCACAACTTCTCATGCTGGATTTGTCTCATGCTAATTTTGATACTCTTTACCTCTACCTTGCCTTGTCATTCTTCTCTATATGCTCTGTTCCTATCTGCCCTTTTTTGGTTTTACTCCCCCTTTCACACATCTTCCCTTGCATTTATAATTTCCTTTTGGCTTATCTATTTCTCTTCCTCAAAATTTATCTTCTTATCTCCCCCTTAGTTTTATCTCCCCCTCTTTTGATACTTTTGTCAAAGGGTTCTATATATTAACTAAATACTTAGCCCAAAATGATTTATTTACCTCCATAACTATCCTAAGAGCGGCATCCCAATTATCTAATGCAATTTCCAGTGATTTAAGTTGGATGGCTATCTCTGCTACAAGGTGAACTAGGCTTTCCAATGTAGAAAGATTGGGGTCTTTCTTTAACACATTTTCAGCATAGGCCAATTCTTCCTACAAAATTTTCACGTGTGGGGTTATGGCAGATTGAATTTGTATTAGCTTGGCCTTGGTATTTGCCTCATTTTCTATTAGCATAGCTAGTTCCTTCTGAGTGTGAAGTGTTGTTTGAAAATACTTCTCATTCTGACCTCGATCCTTAGGTAATTGCATACTTGATATTTTAAGGTTCCTCTCCAAGCTCATTATTCACTGACTGGTTTCTTGTGTTAAAATTGATGGGCCACACAATTTTGAGTACATTGAGAATATATTCTCAAGTATTGCTTTTACCTTTTCAATCTTCTTGGCCAGATCAACTTGTGAAAGTGTTATTTCACTTGATACTCTTTCATTTACCTTTGTTTGAAATCTCTTTTTAGACCATTCTAATAGTTTTGCATTTGCATCAAGGTCTTCATTTTGTACCTGGTCCACTATACGAGATAGTTGTTCCATAATAGGCTTGGTTTCATCAGGTACTTGCAAGCTAAATGCTTCTAAAAAGATGTCCTTTATCTCAATCAAAGCTTGCCTCTATTTATACTCATTTCTGAGTATCTCCTATTTCTTTTTCTTTTCCAGTGCCTCTTACACTTCATTTATGTGATCAATATTCATGGTTTCATAGTCAGACTTGGGAATGATTATGTCCTCATCTAATGTAGGGTCTCCATAGTGAAGTAACCTTGCAACCTTTGTAGAGCTCAAGCTTGGTGCTAAAATTTGAAGTGGTATTGCCTCAGTACTCGACTTTTGAGTTGTCTCAATTGGTGTCCCTATTGTAGGTAAGTTTATCAAAATTTGTATTGCCTCTTGTTCTCCTTAGGACTTTCCTTGTCCTCTTCATATCATTATTTGTCAATCATAGTGATCTTTATGGGTGCAACTTGTGCTTGTGCTATAGAGACAGAGGTATCCATCTATCATGTTTGATCCTTTTCTAGCTCCTTGGCAATTGTGGTGACTGGTACTATGGATTCAACCTTTGCAGATGTTTTTTGTGCAATTTCCTCTTGAGGTTTTCCACTTGTAGCTATTGGGATATGATAAGGTGGTTCTTGTGGATTCACCTTATCCCTTGTGAAGTCAGCTACAACTTTTTTTAGTTCTTCCACACTCACCAAGACTAGATTTTTACACAATTGAGCTTGTAGTCTAGTCTGGTGAAGAATCTTTTTCAGATCCTCTATAGTCAATGGATTTATGTTCTAACCAAAGTTTTCAGGAACATCTTGAATAGTTATGGTATTTGCAGGTGTGGTAGTAACATGTGGAGGACTTGGTGGTGCAATTATGTGTCTTGCACACTTTGTTCTTGTTGTTGCTCCTCAGTAATTGCCATGTCATCTTTTTGTGTCTCCTTCTATACTATAACATATTCCTTTTCTTTTTCTCCTTCTTCCTCCTTATCATTATCCTCTTCTTCTTAATTGTTTCTTCCCTCAAAGGGATCTACTTCACCTTCTTTCATAGTTGTCAAGCCATAAATCAACTTCCACATTTGAGTGGACTTTTTGACAACATCTTTAATTTTATTCTATAGAATACTAAATGCTCTATACTTGGGTGCAAATTTTCTCCCACATTTCTTATTTGCTTTTCTAATTTTCCCTTTAGTAAGTTCATGCATTACTCGTTCCAATGTTGACTCTCTTATTTCTCTTTCCATATTAAGGCAATAATGCCATTTATTTTCTATAATTGAATATAACTCCTTGGGCATTGTATTGTCAAGTTCAAGTGGAGTGTTTTTTAACTTTTCCATCATGGTGTAGACTGACTCTTCAACCATGTTCTATTCCTCTCTATTCAACTTATTAAAATCAATACCTTTTAAACTTGTCAGGTCTGCATTATCCTTTATGTTATCACATATGTTTTCTAAATCAAACTTAGTGGTGTGACTTACAACTCTAAATTGGCTAGTGTCCTCAAACTCTATTCTCTCTTCATCTAATTTAGGAGGTGCAACATATTTTCTTCTCTACTTCTTCTTTGTTGGTCCTTCCTATTCAGTAGCCTTCTTATTTTCTTACTCTTTAGCCTTCTTTGATGTGGCTCTTGTACTAGTCTTTGTGGTAGGATTTTTTGGGCTAGGCTTAGAAACTTTCTTGGGCTTGGCAACTGGTTTGGTGGAGGCTTTTCTTTTCTTTGTCTCTGGCTTGGTATGAGCTTCCCTAGTTTCTTCTTCTTCCTCAGCACCTTCTATCTCTTCTACATTGTCTCCCATGCCTTGGGTTAATGCAAGTGGCCCCTAATCTTTCTCTTCTTCACCCTCATCTTCCTCTTCATCATCCTCTTCACCTTCTGTAGTGCCTTCCCCAAATCTAGCCTTTAGCTTCTTCACTAGTTTATCTTTCTATTTCAAAACTAAAGTTGTTTTTAGTTCCATGTCTACCTTGGATCTTACAACATCATAGGTGCCAAAATGTTGAGCACTTTTATTAATATCTTCTACTAGCAATGTTGTGATTGCTACTAATGCCTCATCAATATTTATTTCATAACTAAGTGGCATTATCCATCTCACCCTAGTATTGTTGCTTGGATGTATGTGAAATCAATGTCAGCTAAGAAGCAAATTTCATTAATATGCTATTCAACAAGAGAGATAGGTATCCTGAGTCTCTATTTCATTGACTTCTTAAAGTGTTTGAAGTAGCTAGTCATTATAGTTTCAAAATTTGCCCCCATTTGTTCTATATATCCATTCACCTATACTATTATTGACTTGTTTTTTTTCTAGCTTACCTTTCCAAAAGAAGGAAATTCATTCTGTACATAAAAGAATATGCAAATCAAAATTGCTCCAAATTTGCATTGAGCTCCCTTGGACCTTCTTATGGTTTCCAAATTCTCCATAATCTATTGTAATTGAAATTTAGCTAGATCATAAGTATGATCCTTCTTAACAATTTTGCATCTAATGTCTACTGCAATACAAGGCACACTTTTGAGTCAGCTTGACTGGTAGAATTTATGAGATATGACCCTAACAACAAATTCTACAAGAGGATCTTTGATGGTGTCAATAGTCATCCCTCTCTTGTTCCATTTTTCCCCAGTGTTCTTCTCTATGGCTTATTTAGAATCACTCCTTAGGTCTTTTTCCATTCTAGGGTTGGATACCTAGTTACTCTATGCACAATTCTTTTTGACAGTTTGATTGGTCCATCTTCTAACCATAGGCGTCCATCATGGATTCTACTCAACACAATTCTAATCCATTCAGTCTTGAATACAATAGGAAAATCTAGGGCATGGGTTAAGCCCTTCCTCTTGACAATATGAAATTCTTCGTTCAAAACTCCATTCTCACAAAGTTTATTGTATGCTTTCCTAATCTCCATATCACCAATTGCTCCAATTTTGTAGTTGTAACCTCTCCTAACGTCTTGCACCATCACAACTTTAGGTGGGATCACGGATAAAGCTCCAATAGGGTCATTCTTATAATAAACTTTGGGAATTGGTCTAAAATCTAGTTGTTTAACTTCATTACTAACCAATTGAACTTCGAACGACTCCTTGTCCTGCAGTTTCCTAGAGCTAGATGCCATTTCTTCAAACTAGGGTTTTAAAACATAAAAATTGCTTAACTGTGTAACTCGACACTAGTGTAAATACCTTGAATTGATGAAATGATGCCAAATCTTGGTTGTAATCTTTGCAAAAGAATTCAATCTCTACTTGGAAACTTTTTTGGCACTCTTCTTGCTCTTGCTCTATGTTTGTGATGATGAAAAATGATTGAAAACTTGACCTTATACCCTTCATTTCATAGCATTTAATGCTTAGTGCATATACAGCTATCCACTTTCCTCCCATTAATTTTCCAACACTCGCCATACACTGGAGTTTCCCTTACTCAGCTTCAATAGGAATTTCCCTTCACTCAACAACCACTGACTTTGGCAGACAACTCAGCATGTACTAACTTTGCATCTTTATTCATGTTGATCTATCATTTTCAATACTGATTTAGCCTTGGAACTAATGTATGATAAAACATTTGAATATCGGTCCCACATAACTTATTTTTCTGAATTGGATAAAATGTGACCACTTGACCTTTTAGGCGAAGTGATCCCTTCATTGGATGTGTTGCTTCCATATTTTCTTTTCCATGTTCTATTCATTTCTCCTCTAATGTGTTCAACATCAACTTTTCCTTTTCCTTTTTTGAACTTAGAGTTGGGTGCCTTTGACCTAGTTGGGCAAAACTTGTTGATGTGTCTAGTCTTTAGGCAGCTGAAACAAGTGGTTTGACTCAACCATCTGCTGTAACTTCCTCTAAAATGTGTTCGTATGCAATTTTCAGGGATATGTCCATACTCTTGATAGTAGTGACAGCTCTGCCTAGTGTTGTAGTCCCAATTGTAGTGATGTCCATGACTATTTGTCTTTTCTAGATGGTTTGGTGTCCACATAGGCTTTGATCTAAATTCAAAGGCTCTATGTCCATACTTGTTGCAATTTTAGCAATGACCTTCAAATCTTGGTGTCCTGATGATTGTAGTCCTACAGTCATATGCCTGATGACCTTGCTTATTGCACTTGTGATAATGACCCATGTTTTTAAGTTTGTCATGTTGATTAGTGTTCTTGCTCCTACATACATTAGAGGTATGTCCTTTTTTACCAAAAAATGACAAGTGGTTTTTGTGTTCTTACCTTTGTCCTTCTTTCTTCTATAGTCTTTGATGACTCTCCTCTTTTAGTGTTGGTGTATCCTAGTCTTGAAGTGTCATTGTTGAATCTTGGTGATTTTATTAGCTGTTCAAAATACTTGATGGCTTCATTAGGTTTGTTGAAGCTTTATGCAATTTCTTTTTCTCTTCTCAAGTCATTTTGCAATTGTCCATTTTGCATCTTTAGTGTGGAGATCTCAATATACTTAACATTCAGTTCATGATGGGCATTCATCATTTGGCTTAGGGTGTCTAGCTGGATGTTGGAAATTCTTGCAACCTCAATGGACTTTTCCTCTAGTTTTTTGGCAAGGTTTCTCTTTTCATCTTCCATCATAGATTTACTTTCAATAGCTCTTTTCTTTTGTTTAGTCACTTCACAAAGAATCATGGCTTGTGATTCTTGCTCAATCTTGAGAGTTCTAATCTCTTCTGCTTGAGCTCTATTCTTCTCCATTAGGTTTGCAATTGCTACATCAAACTCCTTAGAATCTCCATTGGAAAATACTTTTGAGGTGTCAATCTCCTTGTACTATGTATCATTTTTAGCTATGGAAATTTCTCTTCTTCTCTTTAGGGATTTCCTCAATTCTTCCCTGGCTTCTTCCAAAGAATGTAAAATCAAATGTATTTTGATCTCCTAATTCTCTGTAATCTTCCCAAGCTTGCAAACCTCCATTTCTAGATCTTTTCTTCAATTTTTAAGGTGTCTCCTTTTAAGAACTTGGCTCTGATACCAATTGTTGGAATTTAAAAGTGGGAAGAATACTTCTAAGAGGGGGGTGAATTAGAAGTACCAAACTTTAAGCTATAAATTTTTTAACTAAAATCAATACATGCATAAAACATTTCAAAATAACATGAAAGTAAAGGCATGCATGAAAATAGAAAACACAATATTTGATCACCCAGAAACCCTCCAAAATGAGAAGGTAAAACTGGGGTGGGGATGACACCCAAAACTTTATCACTATAGCAATATGTAACTTGTTAAGGTTACAAAGTTTGACCATCATCAATGGTCTGCCCTGTTAAAGGCTCTAACACCCTGTTAAAAGTGACATATCTAAAGGATTTACAAACATTCACTTGGAATGTCACCCTATTAAAGGATTTACAGAATGGTTGTTAAACCAACCTATCTTCATAGGATTTTCATTCTCCTAATACAATGGGTAGAAAGTATAGTATAATGTGTTGACCTGATAACTTACAATCCTCAATTGTTGATTTCAAATCCTTGTTCTATCCAATCTGATCTGATCCTCCTTGATCTAATATGATACTGTTTGAAGTGTTGATACTCTATTATGATAACTGATACTACAATGTTTTCCTTCTTCTAAGTCTTTACACCCCTTTCACTTCCTTCAAACTTCTCTAGCATTCTCTGATGCATTCCCATACATTACATTATTGAATTATGGGGTTTTGACCTCCTTAAAAAGGTTTCTAGACTTAGGGTTAGGTATGAATCTATGATTGAGATTCATCCATCTTTCCCACTCAAATCTTTCCATTTTTTTGATTGGTTGCATGTTGATTTCATAGGGAATCAAAAAGATTCGATCTTATCTTCATTTACATCTTAGTTTGTGAGGGCACAAACTCTTATGTTGATTCTATGTTACTCAACACTTACTGATTGCTAATGCTCAGCACATATAAGAATTCTATCTTTCTCAACACCTTTAGGAATTTTGTCTTACTTAGCACCTATAGTTCACTTGGCACATATACTGACTCGGCATCTGTTAGTCACTTAGTAGTTGAATGACTCAGCATTTTCTATCTACTCGGCATTTGGATGACTTAGCACTTGATGAATTTTTGACTCGACACATACTATAACTTGGCATCTATATTATACTTGGTGTTATCTAAGAAAATTTCTTAAGTGTGTTGACACTTAATTTTCAAAACCAATCTGAGACCAACATAAATCTTCTCAAGAAATTTACCTGGCCAAAGAATGACTTCACTCCTATTTTTCTCAATGGTAGACTTAATTGCTGAATAGTTTTAACCCTATTTGGATCAATCTTCACTACTTCATGAGATACAATATGGCCAAACAACTTTCCTTCTATAACAGAAAATACTGATTTCTTTGGGTCAAAGAGATACCATGCTCTTTACATCTTTGTAATAACTTTTCTAAATCACATGTATGATCTTTCCTCTTCTTATAAAAGACTATCAAATCATCAAGATATATGACATTAATTCTATCTTTCAAACCTTCAAAGCCAAATTCATTCCATGTTGAAAATTTTCTCCTGCATTGATTAAGCTAAAAGGCATTCTATTGCATGCAAATGTACCCCATGGTGTGGTAAATATAGTCTTGAACTGATCTACTTCATTTGCTTGAGTTTGATTATCCTAAAAATCCATCCAACATGGACATCATCTCTGACCCTACAACAGTTTGCAAAAGATTATCCATATTAGGAAGAGCAAAATTATTCTTGAATGAGACTTGATTCAAGTTTCTAAAATCTATACAAATTCTTATTTCTCCATTATTTATCCTCACTAGTACAATATTAGCCACCCAAGTGGAATTATGAATAGGGTATATAATACTAGCCTACACCATCTTGTCAATCCCCTTGAAGATTGCCCCTTCAACTATTGGGTTATAATTTCTCTACTTCTTCCTTAACAGTCTTGCATCTAGTTTGAGAGGGATTTCATGTTTGAACACCCATGAAATTATTTAGGTCTTCATAAATCCAAGTAAATAAATCTTGAAACTCACTGAGCAATTTATTGAATACTACTCTCTCTTCTAGTGTGCAACATTTTCCTATATTTATCATCTTTGGGTTGATTTATGTCCCTATGTTGATTCCATCATATTCACCATGGACCTTTCTCTTCTTATCCCTTTCCCTCTTTATGTATGCATTATGCCTATCAAAAAAAATTTCTAAAGAGATTAAATGAGGTGGAATCTTATCACCTTTTAACTAAATCACCTCATATCGTGTCTTCTTTTCATATCTTTTCATTGAATCATCACCTTTTGCATTAGTGATTCCTTCAAAATACAAACATTCAAAAGGATCCTCCCCTTCAATGAATTTGAGTATCTATTTATCATCTTCAAATATCTGTCATGACTCCTCATTATCAGGGACATTAGGCCTGAATAGAACTTCTACTTTATAGGTTTGATTTTTGAACTTAGGGTATGGTAAGAGAAATGATGCGAAGACTGCCAACGAATTAGCTCTTGAATTGATTTCTCTAAGTACTGATGTAATTGAGAAGGCATCGAAAGCCTCAATTTCATCCCTCACCTTACTATGGTATTTTCTCAATCTTGAATTCTTCACTTCATATTGATTCCTGACTTGTCTTACTACCAACTCCGCATCTCCTTGCATTTTAAGCATCTTGACTCCCTTTTATTCTGCTACTATTATACCAAGAAGAATAGCTTCATAATCTACAATATTATTAGTTTTTTTGAAATCCAACTTATAAGAAAAATAAGTCATTTCTCCATCAGGTGATATCAACACCACACCTACACCTGAACCAGCATTTGCACAACTGCCATCAAATTCCATGGTCCACAATTGATCACCTTTATTTGGTTCTAATTCTTCTAAGATCTCAGGGGTACTAGAGAACAACATATAATTTCTAAACTACATTTCATGATGCAATATTTGAGATCTAAGATCATGTGATTTTAAAACAATGAATTTTGCTTTCACTTCTAGTTATAACTTCACCTTTTTGTCTCCAACTTGTATAGTGGCACTAGACCAATCTAATTTTATTTCTCCCTCCATATCTTTGTGAAAACTTCTACTCAAGAGCATTCCATAGCTTGCAAGAATATCTACTACTAGAATAGTAAGTTTCAATCTCTCAGAGGGGTGAGCGATAATGGAAACTTGAGCATCTTTAATCTATCCTAGCAATGGTTGCCATATCCCCATTTTAAGATAGAATTTTAATAATAATTAGATAATAAAATGTTATTAAATAAATAATGATAATAAAGTTATATTTATAAAACTAGGAAATTATTATTATTTAATCTATATTATTAATGAAATAATATTTAGTATGATATTTTAAATAATTAAAAAATAATAAATTCTCAAAAAGTAAATAAAGAAATAAAATTAAATACAAGAGACAATATTGTAAAAATTATGTTAAGTTTCTAAATAAAATTTTATAATAAATAATAATAAACATAAATAAGTAAGTAAATAAATAATATAACATAGAATAATATAAATTAACTAAATCTAATGAAAAGTCAAGAGAGATTTAAAAAACAGACATGACTTCTTAAAATTAAGATATAAAAGGGAGGAGAATTTATTTTAGAGAGGAAAAAAAAAGGAAGAGGAGAAGAGAGGAGTTAAAAAAGGAAAAATGGAAAAGGAAAGTAATATGAAGAAAACAAGAAAGTGACTTTTTGAAAAAGGATCAATGATATTGAAAGGATGTGAACCTTTGAAAGGATCATAATTATAAATAGTTGTGACTCTTCAAAAAAATAATGTGATTTTAGAGTATTGGGACTTTTCCAAAGGATTTTAGTTATGAAGTATTCTGACTTTTCAAAAGGACTATATCTATGAAGTGTTGTGACTTTTCAAACGATTTGTATTATGAAAGATTGTGACTCTTGGAAAAGAAGAAGGTAAGAAAAGTATGTTTATGGATTATATTTGTTTAATTATGTTTATGTATTTATTTATATTTATGAATCATACTTGTGGATAATATTGTGTTATCTCATGGGATTAACACCATGTATATTGATGAGACTCGAAGCATGGATCATGGAGATATTAAGATCTCCATTGTTTGCCATGGCCAAGAATCAATATGAACTCAAAGAATGGAGCATGTGAGATATTAAGATCTACATTGTCCACATGGCCAAGAATTGATATTGAAGCATGAAGCATGGAGATATTAAGATCTCCATTATTTGCCATGGCTAATAATCAATGTGCTAGAATATTCTAATGTCAAAAATATGCATATGTTTTTGGCCTTGGATAGAGGATGCTCGTCTAAGAAGAATCTTAAGGGGTGTGCTCTTGGGATGACGGTGAGGTAGCTATGAGCTAAGAAGCCCAATCTGGAGATGTCCTTAAGATTGGGGTTAACTTAGAGGATAGAATAATATAGTTAGTTTTATTATTGTTATGATTCTAACATTTATTTTGTAGGTATTACTTTTCCCTAACTAACCCTATTAGTGGGGACATTACAGGCACTTGTTTGGCATCCATTAAGTAGCATCTACCAAAAAATTTAGTCAACGGGAGTCCTAAATCTTTTGCAATAGAAGCAAGCATAACATTATCAGAGGCTCTTGAATCTATGATGCAATTACTTAATCTATTTCCATTGATGAACAAAGAAATAATAAAAAGGATTTGGCTTTTGATTTGGGCAAGTAGCTAAAATAGTAGATTCTTCTTCTTGAAACAATCTAGGAATTGCAAAATCTTCATTATCAAAAGAAGCTCCACTAGTGCTATCCTTATTATGATGTTCAACATTGGTATTAATATTAGCATGATCTATCTCTTTACTATTTCAATGCTCAACTAATCTTTTCAATTGATTAGGATTAGATTTCAAATAATCTAATGGAGATATCTATATTCTTGTTTCTTCACAATATTGTACTATGTCAAAGGGATTGGTAGACTTACCTATGTACTCCTTTTGTGAAGATGAAGTTACTATACCACTATCTTTATCAACTTTATTTTATGGTGCATTATTCTTGACAGGAACTGAGTTGATGTTTTGATTTCTATTTTTCAGACCTCTAGTTATTACTATTAATTGAGGTCCTTCTAGAGTAGAAAAACAATCTCCTTCTGCTTCTGAATTTGACTCATACTCTAGGAAATAATTTTTATAGTCTCCACAAGGATCATGATCATCCTCCCTTTCAGGATATTCAATTGTTTTTTCTTTGTTATCCATCATCTATCTATATTTGATCATATCAACACATGTATCTCCATCATGATCTGTTATTAGGTGAAAAGCACACATATTTTATCTTTTTGGAGTAGGTTCAATTGCTAATCTTTTTTGAATAGGTGCTATTTGCAAATATTTACCTCCATTTGGATTTATATAACCTTCCTGATGAGGTTGATAAGTAGGTCTACTGACTTGCTTTTTCAATGAAATGAGCTCATTAGAAAATTTTTGAAGCATGGCTTCTATAGTAATGGAAATACTAGCTGTATTGCTCATAGTTCCATATTGAAAATCTCTTTTCCACTTACTAGAGACTATCATGTCATCCTCCAACTCCATAGCTAGTGTTTGAGCTACTTGCAAGTTGGCTACATTTTCTAGTCTAATATGGTATCCTAGTTCAGGTGCCACAGACCTAATGTTGAAAGGTTTCTTATTATCAGTAGTAGGTGCACTCACAATAGGAATTCTTTTGAGAAGTTTATTGAATTTTGCATTGAAATCTCTCATAGAAACTGAGGTTTCCTTCTTTATTTGTGCCAATTGTAATAACAAGGTTTGTGCTTTTGTATCTTTCCTCAAACCTTTGTTTCATGATGTTCCAATTTGTGATGCATCCTATAGGTAGGTCTTGAAACCAATCAGCGGCATTATCCACCTATGTATCTACAAAGATTCTGACTACCACATCCTCATGTTGAGGTTTTACTACACCACAAGCCTTATGGAATGCACTCAAGTGTTGTTTTGCAAAAGTAGATCCATCTCCATTGAATCTTGGAAATTTCTTCCTTGATGCTCTTGGCATATCATTAGTAGCCCCAAGGGCAAGAGGACCAATAGCATTTCCCAATGGTTGTGCCATAATTTTTGGTACAGTGATTTGATTTATTAGAAAAGTAATAGAAATAGGAAGAGCAGTGCCAATCAATAGCAAAGAATCAAAAATAGAAGGAATAGAATTTTTGACAATAGGAGTAGAAAATTGACTTCTTTGTGTTTGATTTGGAGGAACAATTGCAGACAATAGAGTATCTTGAAGTTGTTTGGTTACTAATTCCCTTGTACGTGTTCTTCCTCTTCTACAAAGGTCTTCTAGGATAGGAAAGTTAGCCTTATTGAGCTCTTCATATATTGGGTCAACATTTCCTTTCTCCTTGGCACTCCTAGTATATTTGGAATCTAGAGTGTATCAAATGTTTAGATAAATGGCATTTTTCAAATTTATCTTACCAGTCATCAATTTTGAATTTATTTATACTTCTTCGGTAGGTTGAAGCTATAAATTGGTATCAAGTCCTTATGGAAAACACCTAAATACCACAAGTCCTTTCTTGCAACTCAAATATATATTTAGAGTGTAACTGATTATGAAGGGAAATTCTTCAATACTTTCATTTGAATCTTCCCCAATAAAGTCACCAAAAACTATTAGTTAACAGTTTGTTCTCCTATTATATTTGATAATCTTGATTCTTTGATACCCAATGTTTGGAGAAACAAAAGGATGTTTACCAAAAAATGTGTTAGTGTATGTATCCTATCACTACCCTCTGAATTGATTAGGTACAACTCCCGAAGATTCTTGCAATAATATGCAATGAATATGTCTTCATGTGATCAGAAATTCTTGATATTATAAGCTCTTAATCTGAGAGCAGTAAAGGATAACCAAATTGTTTGTAGCCACAAATAGCTTAGGCAAGATGTATATGAATAATCTATCACACTCAATGAAATAATTTCAGTAGGTTATCTTCATATTTTTTGACTTCTAATTCTATTCTAAATGCAAATTACTCATCTAAATGCAGAAGTGGGAAAGAAAAGATTATACATATGAGGGTAAGTGGAATTGCTTTGGCTATTAGCCTTGACTGAAATGGAAGTCAACAAGTATCCAATAGATTCACATACATTATCTTTTAATTCCCAATCAAATGCGTAACATGTATGAACCTATTAAGAGAAGAAATAGAAACATATATGAAGCAGCAAATGGAATTACTATACTACAAATATCAAAATCAAGTGGAATATTCCTAAAACACACCATGATTGTTCATCTTCATGTAGTCTCAGAAAATCTTGTGGAAAATCATTTACTCTTCATTTTTGTTGTTTCATGCAAAAATATTCCAACTGTCACTACATTTTCAAATTCCTGTCATTGATCTCAAATTGATGGTCAAGATTAAAACATTATAACTTCCTCTATGGGTCCCTCTCAATAGTACATTTGGGCTCATTTTTTGACCTTTATTGGTCATAATTTTGACCCATTTTTTGACCAATCTTCGACCAAATTTGACCAACGAATTGGTCGATAATTTTTCGGTCAAAATTTTGATGAACCTACTGGATGGTCAAAATTTTGGCCAATACGTTGGTCAAAAAATGTCCAGGTTGTTGAGCCATTTTCTGCCATTCATTGGTCAAACTTTTGACCAATGCTTGGTAGAAATCTGCGGGGCATTGGTCAAAATTTTGACCAATGCATGGTAGAATACTAGATGGCACTGGTTGAAAACTTTTTTGTCAAAAATTCGACCATCCAGTAGGTTGGTCAAAATTTTAACGAATACGGTGGTCAAAAAATGTTGGCATTGTCAGTGCATTTTCTACCATCCATTGGTCAAACTTTCGACCAATGCTTGGTAGAAATCTGTAGGGCCCATATCATGGACAGCGATATCATGGACCCACTTCTCGTGTACTAGGTACGAAGATTTCTAATCATGAGATCGAGCCAGGATCAAAGGGTGGCATTGACTTGCTATGAAGAAGTGCTCGAAAGTTAAGTATAGCCAGTTAGCGAGTGTGGCCCACTACTGTTGAAGTAAAATTGCTATCCACAAGATCAAGTCTGGATCGACGACGCTCATTGAATCGCTATAAAGAGATGTGCGAAAATTAGGTATAGCGATTTAATGAGCAATGGACCCACCATCATGTTCTTAAAGGTTGTTTCAATTGTCTACCACACAATTAAAGTAAGATCAGTGATCATCGCTAGCTCGCTGTGGAAAGGTGCTCAAGAATTATGTATAACGAGTTAGCAAGTTGATGACACGTGTGCATAGTCATGCATGGGCTCGGTTTGAAGCACCAGCCTTGAAGGAAAGGTAGAGGTGGAGGTTTTTTATTGGCTTGAATGATAATGTGTTAAGAAGAAAGTTGAGTCAGCTTAGTTGTCATTCCCAGATCGTAGGATTTTTCAAGGATCAACGGCACAAGTTTAAAAAAGAAAGTGCGATGCCACTCTATTTTTCTGTTCGGTGCATTTATGATAAGTGAAAGCTTCACGTGTGGGAGAAATAGAGTATAACACAAAGATTTTCATTAATTCCAATCCCACGCAAACAGAGATTGCAAATTTTTTGAGCACAAGAGCCTGATTGATTGTGTCGTGTAAGCCTGGTAAAGACATGAAACTATTCTTCTATCATTTGAGAGAAATTTTAGAAGTTCAAAGAAGAACAAGTTCAGAAAGTCAAGTAAGTACTCATATTATAACCTCTGTGGCATTCCAATTCTCTCAATACTGTCAAAATGCCTCCTAAGAAACCATTCTCTAGGAAAATTAATTATGTGGATAGGAATGTCCACAATGATTTATTAGAATTACTCCCAGAATCTATTGTACAGCCTGCACAAGTTAAAAAGTTAATTTCCTTAAACCCTAGGCTTAAAATTGGTGATGGCCTATATGACAAGGGGAACTAGGTTAGGGATGCAACAACTACTCAAAATGGCCTTATCTTGTTTAAAAAGTGGTTTTCAGAAAGAAATTTATTTACCCCACATGCTAATGTTTAGAATTTTGATTTGGGAAAGTTAGTAGTCCCACGTGTTTTCATGGATTATGATTTTCTTGAAGCCATTGCTAAGAATTATGACCAAGCCATTAGGTTTGTAAGAAGAAAGGATGGTGTGTCTCTGGTCTCGATTACTCCTGAAGAAATTAGAGAGGTTTTTCACCTGGAACCATTATCAAACTACCATGTGCAAATCAATCTGCTAGAATTAGAGAATGAATATAAAGCAAAGAAGGATGTAATTAGGGGAGGTGCACTAAGGGCACATATTGGTACAATAGGAACTTTGCCAGTAATTACTGCAACCTCTAGAGAGCCTTTTAAGAAGAGTCTTTTCACTTTCCAGGCTATAGAGATATACAAGACCTTATGTCGAGTTTTAGGTGAAGATGAGAAAGAATTTATTCCCATTGGTTTCATGTACATGATGGTTCAGATTGCTTCCTTTGGTGTAGATGTTATTTTTGATTTTGCTTCCTTTTTGGCTGAAGAAATTCACATTGGTTTAGTTGGGATTGTGAAGGGCAAGGTGGAAAAAACTTTTGGTCACTACTCTCTATTAATGCATATGTTTTTTTTCAAAGGAGTGACATATTTTGGTAATGAGATGGAATTAAACAGAGAGAAGAATGGGGAAATACTGCCAGTCCAGTTGTGGAGTGCAGATATGACCTGGGATGCAAGTAAAGCTAGTTTTGTCAGATTTGATAGATATTTTGCTGCTGAATTGAGATGCCTCATATTGAGTGACAATCCCAGAATCCCTAGGGTACTAATGAGTCTCATCAGGCCTATGGATAACCCTCATGACTTGAAAGTTTCACATAATTGGGGAGATATCATCCCCTACCCTGTTTCTACTATTTTTAGAATCTATGGTTTCAAGGGGAACCCTCATGTTTTGCCTTACCAAGTTCCTTTGAAGGTGGGAATGGCTGAAGTTTTATGGCAATTAGGGGGAGTGGAAGAAATTTTTTTGTTGAAAAGGCAATTAGGGTCAATTTTCCCTACCTGCACAATGGCCCATCAGTTTGTGATTACAAAAGAGGGATAGATCTTTTTGCATAAAATTTTGGAGCAATATATGATGGCTGTCTCTCATCCCCGTTTTTGTGATTCTGAGGGATTTTTCAATTAGATGTTGAGGCATAAAATCAAGTTGGGACCGGTCAAGCATGATTCTTATTATCCAGAGGATATTATAAGGAATGAATTCTCATTGCAGGAGCAAGAAACTAAAAAGGAAAAATGGAGGGTTTATTCCAGGGTCTTAGAATTCATTCATTGTTTTGATAATAAATATGATCCTTTGGATAATGCTATTACAGAGGCTGACAAAATAAGTAAGCTCATGAATACCTTCCCTGAAATAATGGAGGTCATGAATGAAAAGAAACATTTTTTTATTGATTCATATCCTGATAAGGCCAGAGAGGTCATGAGGAGGTTGGATTTCACTCCAAATGTGAGAACTGATAAAATAATTGTACAAAAGAGGCTCGGATATACTATAATTCAGAATAAAAGGGTTCCTATAGACAAGGGCAAACAAATAATAGGATCTACCAGTATAGCCCAAGAGGAGAGACCTGAAGAGCCTAATCTTAAAAGGAAAAAGATAATGATAGAAGAAAGGCCTCAAGATGAGGAATATTCATCCACCCAGTCCCCTTTGAGGATTGGAGAAGAGTAGCTCACTGGTGAACAGGTTGAACAAATGGGATCATAGGGAGATATTTTTATTACTCAAGCAGAATTAGATGAGGGTAACCCTCCAGAACTTCCTCTCCCAAGTTTGGATCTAACAATAGCTGATTATAGAGGTAGGGAGTTGGACCCTGTATTAGAGCAGGCAAGTCATCAATTTTTGACTGATGACAGTTTTGTGAAATCAAGGGCTTTTCAATAGTTTCCATGGAGGACAAACATGAATGTTTTCGAGGAGAAATGTAAAAAGATGAAAACAGAGCATCCATAAATGGATGAAACTTCCATGCAAAACCAAATTAAAGAAGAAATGATGAAGGAATTGTAGAATATAAGCCCTGAGGAGGGGAGGAAAATGATAAAGGCATCTAACATTTTATTATTGCCCAATTGGGATATTGCAAATGCATTAATTTTCAATTCTATTTCAAGTAGATTGGAGTTTCAAGACCCAAATAGAAGAGGCTTCCAAGGCACTTCATTCATTGAAGATCAAGTTGCATTGGTTAGTTGGTCGTTGAGAAAGGGATCTAGAGCCACACCATCACAATCAGATGAGTCTGGGTTGATGGGAAATATACTTGTAAGAAGGGTTATTGACACTTCACATGTATAGGCAGCATATTGGAATGTGGATTCTTCTAAGTTTGTGTTGGCCACTGCTAAGAAGGAGGACCAGGTTATGTCTGAGTTACAGAATAAATATGAAACACTTCTTGAGGCCTATAATAGGGAGGTAAAAAGGAGAATTGAACTTGAAAACAAGGCAATGGGGAAATTCATAAGGCCAAGAATAACATACCCCCATCCTCCAGTGGAACCTTTTAAATCCACCCCCCTTGTAGAAATACTAGACACACCTCAAAGGCCTGAATATTATACAGCTGAGGAATTTGAAGAAGAGAAGAGCAAACTATGGGCCTTACATGTAGAGTTAAATACACAATATGAGGATAAGCTTAGAAAGGCTCTAATGTATTTAGCAGACAAAATTGAGTGGCCCTTATTCTTTGATCAGTTGGTAAAAGTAATAGATATATGGGAGGAATTGAAAACTCATGATGATACCCTGAAGCCTATTGTTAATAAATGGGGAAGAAGGGAAAAAGAAATCACCCTTCTATGTTATTCAGTTATAAAGTCTTCCCATGACCATGTTGAAAAATTGTATGATATTGCTAATGACCTATCAGATTTTGATAACAGGAGAGTTGCTCTGCAACTGAAAATTGTTTCTTATTTGAATAAGTACAAGAATCAAAAATTCAATCTATTTCCTTGTGCCTTGGATAGAAAGAAGAAATTGAAAAATAAGGAAGAGTGGAGTAAAGAATTGGATGACCTTTTCTGCACAAGGATAAATAAAGTTATTAATGAAAAGGGGCATGCCTAGTGGGCCACCACGACAGAGGAATTGGTTAAAGTCCAATTATTTTTTGATTCTTTGAAGCAAGAATTTTTTGGTTTTGAAAAGGAGGCTGGTTATAATTTAAAAAACCAAAATGATATCCTACAGTTCAGTTGGCCGGATGATATACAATTTGACACTTGGATGGCAGATCTTCTATTGGACAAGCAGTTAGAGGAGGACAGTTCAGATGATGATGAGAAACTATAAGGCGAGGTGCAGGTTATTGACACCTCTACACCAGAACTGAAAAAAGAAGAAGGGAAAAGGTAATAATGCCTGCTCAAGGTGAAAGCAATGAGAACTAGCAGGAGAAAACTGATTTGGAGGTATCGCAAGATCATCCTTCTTTGGCCAGCTTGGTAGCCACATATTCTAAGGAGTAGAAATAATGAGAGACAAATCAGAAGTTGATGGTTCACAACAGAAACTGGAACGGCCCTACCTAAAGGAATATTTGATATGCTTGGCATTCTGTTGTGATTGTTTTTTTCTTTTGTATGATGCTTTGTTCCTTGGACACTTGTCAGATCACAATTGCCCTTTGCTTATTGCAACTCATGCTATATAAATGAGTTTTCAAGGCATTGTGATGGTCTGAGACTTGTGCAATTTTTTGTTTCTTTCAAGAAGAGTACATATTCAGTTGGTCCAATAGTATGCAAAGGTTTTGAGTTTGCTTCCATTGTACTTTCTGATAAGCAAATTGAATGACAAAAATGGCAATCTATTATGGGCATTCAATTGGTTTTCTATTGGTTATTGTATTAGTCATATGAAAAGGATAATACAAAGGGGTATTTACACTATATCTCTGGATCATAAATTTTTGTCTCCAGTTTATGGGTTTGTTTACTTTGAAGTCATTTAAATAAGGTTTATTTGGCTAAATGTAGTTTGGATGCGTTGTATGTTGGTTTTATTGTTGCTTTTAATTCAAGCAATTATATAAATGCTTCAGTAAATTAGTAGGGTTTATGAGTTCATAAAGGGGATATTGCATAAGAATGGAGATGGGTGATTGCAGTTGATTAATTCTTATACAAGTTATTTGAATTAGATCTCCCACCAATAGTCAATTTCTTGCCCAATGGATAAGGCACTGGTCCTATAAATCAGAAGTAAACAAGGATGAATTCTACTGCTACATATCAAATCATCTTACAAAATCAATATTATTTTCAATCTTGTTCAAGAATTATAAATGCTGGTCTCCACTCATTTATATCTAATTCCTGAGTCTTAGGTAGCTGCTATTTTCAGGAATATTTGTAAATTTTAGGAGAATTATGACTAGATATGCTGATAAGGGATGTGTATAAGTTTGAGAGCATTGAAGAATTGAAGTGAGCTGTGTATGTATGTGAGGGTAATAGAGGAGAATCAGAATGAAACTAAGATAATTTAATTTTTGAATTCTACTGCACCATGCACTTGTACAGATCCTTTCTTGTTCCTCTTTATGCCCACCACTTAGCCCACATTATTGAATGTCCTATACAAGAAAGTCTTATAGCAAGCAATTTATCCAAGATTCTTGGAGTTGTTCCACTATAAGATATGATGAAATCATCAACTAATTGCCTATTATTTAAGAAAATGAGAAACACTATAAGACACTTTGTAGTGCTGCAATAATAGCCAAATCACCAAAGTAGGCATGCTTTTTGGATCATATTCTCTCTCAGACACAGATGTAACATGCATTTTGGTTGCAAGTGATTTCTAGGAGCTTGGGGTTCACTATCAATTCCAACACCTTCGACTAAAATTTTTGAACAAGTCAAAAGTTGTTCCACTATAATGATTACTAATAAACTTTATCATTATTCAAGTCAAAATTTTATCATTAGCAAAAATGGTAGATAATTTTGTTCATGGTCTCAAGGAAAACAAAGACTGCTTGACAATAGCAAGAAACAACACAGATGACTTAGAAATAGTCTATCACAATGAAAGACATATTTTTCCCATCATAACACTAGCAGTGCTCTACTGTCTCATTTTTGGTAACAAAGACACCCCCCAAACATGAAGGATTCACCCCCCAAACATATTCAAATATGAAATGATCCATTGTCTATTAGACTGGTGTCTAATCTAGGCTAAACCTCCATCAATTACCATCAAACACTGCACTTGCACCAAGTTTTCCCACTCTCCTACATTTGGTTAATATAGTACAAATAAATTATCACAACCTCATTGTCTCCCACCAATAACAGTGACTACAGGTGGTAGGAGAGAATCTACATTGGAAACTTTAGAATAAGTACAGTTGACTGTGCCTAACCAGTCACTGGTTTGAATGCACCAGTCTATTATTCCTTACTCAACCCACAATGAAAATTAGAAGAATGCGTGGACAAGATAACAAAAATAATAAAATGTTCTCACATTAAATATTAGTCAAAATGCATTTGATACATCATAGGAACTCATTGTTCCATGGGACAGAGACTGAATTGCAGAGAATAGGATTATTTTAATGATTATAATTTTTTCACAATGCATTGTCTCACCACCCCAACTCTACTTCTCCCCCAAACACTCAACAAATCCCTTCTAAATAACCAAACAATAGTAAACAACCACTGCTATCTAACTATCTGATTGTTACCAGTTAGTTATAAACTGAAATTTGTTGTCTAGTTGACACAAAGTGTCAACTTCAACAACTTACAATCATATATGCCTTTAATATATTCACTAACCTTTTCAAAGGTTTTATAACTTTACTAACCCTTCCAAAGACACCTAAAACCCTTACGAGCTGTACTAGGCCTAAAGACACCTAAAACCCTTACAAGCTTTTCTTTGCATTTTTTCTACATTTGATACTTTTCTTATAGGTGGACATGTCTATCACAAACATCCAACATATCTTTCCTTAGACTTCATGGAAAAAACCCTACAAACAACACAAAAAAAATAAGGACATGAACCATCCAAACATCTCTAATAGCTTGTGGATATCCTAAAGATGCATAAGTGCATGACTTGTGAAAACCAAAAAGATAAGACTAACTTGTATAACAAGCGAATAACCAAAATGATTTTATGTCTGTGTTATGTTTGACAATGACAATGATATTTGGATTCAAGTATGAGAAAATTTGTATCAATCAATTCATTAAATATCATTTGAATACAAAGAAGATTTTAAGAGATTCAAGAGCATAATTATAAGCCAAATTTGTGGAAGACCTAAATCAGACCTAAGTGAACAGACATGTGAAGGCTTATTTTGAATATGATGAGCAGATCTAAGGTAGAATTTTTATGAAGGTATATTCCAAGTTTAGAGAATTTATTGAAAAACAATATTTCAAATCTTGGTGGATTATTCATAAGTACAGGGCAGATTTGTTGAAGATCTCGAAGGAGATCTAAGGAAAATCTACCTACATTATAAACACTTTGCATTTCAAAGGTCAGTTCCTTCTGCATTATAGGGTTTGAGGTTGGTGTCTCTTGCTAATTGAGTCTACACATTTGTTTGAAGTTATATACATACATACATATATATGTGTGTGTGTGTGCACATACACACACAATTCACCTACAAGGATTTCCATGCTAAATAGTATATGCATCTTGTCTTCTTTTGTTAGACATCAACTATGTGAATGCTTTCTACATTGCTTTCAGTTGACTAAATATATATAATAAAATATGCAGGTTTCTATGCCAAACTAACTCCAATGTGGACAAATATCTAATAATTGGGATTTAAACTAAGCAAGAACTATATGTTCAAGGAACCAAAAGATGACTGCAATGAGACTATTACAAGCTAAAAAATTTTAGTCTCGTTAAAGAGAATTGGGATGTGTGTTTGAAGACTTAACAAAATTGAGCTTCACTTGGTTTCAAGAATACTATAATATTCTCTACTTAAC
Source organism: Cupressus sempervirens (assembly GCA_028749045.1). NCBI lineage: Eukaryota > Viridiplantae > Streptophyta > Pinopsida > Cupressales > Cupressaceae > Cupressus > Cupressus sempervirens. The sequence continues at coordinate 751,507,346 of CM053784.1, forward strand.
AAGGCCAACCACATGAAGGTGGAAGCTCATCTGGCCTCACCCCCCTCCCCCTAACATCAATCTAAAGTACCCATTATCATCTAATTACATACTTCATTCATTCATTCATCCATTTATGAATTATAACATTTAATCAATACAATCACATAACATTCATTAATATGATATAAAAATCATTAATACACAATACAAATCAAAACTTCATTAACACATAACAATATTCATTAACATAAAATAAAAATCTATATTAATACGCATCATTCATACATAATTACTTAAAACAAAGTTCTTTCATTATCCAACAAGGTTTATCAAAGAAGATTTTGAAAACATCATTTCTTTTTTTTGTTTTTTTGAGCTCTCTTAAGAAAAGCGCTCATAGGGACATCCATATCTGCTTCATTCTCCTCCTCTTCTGGCATGTGTAATGTCAAATTATGATGGCTCCTTCTCTTTGGAGGAGCAGGAGATTGTTGCACTAAAGGGGGCTCTGTTGCAAGAACAAGTGAATGCGATAAATTGGCATACTCTTTTTCTTTTTCTAACTATTACAAGTTTGTAATTAAGTATGAGTACAACATAAAATGCATTTTTCTTACCTGAGAATGCCACATCATGTATATTAACATTTTGATCTGCCACCGTGTCAACATGTTGAACACTTGGAACATGGTCCAGTCCTTCAGCATGATGTTCAACATGCTCTGAAATATTCAAAAAAATGATACACGTCAAATTGCAATTGAAGATGTTAAATTGTATTCATAATTGCATAATTAATTTCCAATAGCAAATTAATACCTCCACCACTATAATGCACATCATGGCCTTCGTCGGGACCAGGTTATGTGGTAGGATATGAAGGCTGCAGTAAAATGTTATGCACATTTTTATGTAGTCAATTTACGTTTAAAACTAATACCAAAAAAGAATCTTCTCAACTATTTAATTTCATTTACTTTTCATCTGACCAATTTACCTGTGAGATATCATTTGGTGCACTGGATTGTTGGGCAAGGCTTACAGATTCTTCATGTAGGTGTGCAACCACAACTTTATAGCCTTCCTTCAAGTCAATTTTTCTATCTTCATCTGTGACCTCCACATTGAAATCTGTACCCTGTGGTTTTTGCTTGATAACGTCAGTTTTCCATGTATGGTTTTAGTAAACAAAACTGTTTGCAACATTATATTTTTAAAAATTAAAAAAAAAAATTCATTGCTCTACTTACAAGTCGAGACTACAGATTCATATAGCCACCAGAGCCAAGTTTGTGTTGGCCAACCTTTTCTATTCTCGCTTTTGTAGCCACGGATGTGTCCTGCAATCTATGAACAATTTCAAACATCTTAGATTATACATTTACAAATATCAATAATTAGTGCATGATTACAATGTACTTAATACTATAATGACATACCTCTTTTTGCCCTGTGTTGCTTCATTATCTCTATCTTCACATAGCCTTTTCTCCTTTGCATCTTCTATTATTTCATTCCACTCCATTGGTGGAATCATAGGAGGATGGTCATACTTTGGGTTATCCTTAAGACCCCTTCTATATTGATCTCTCACAATCTTTATATGCTTTGTTGCTCTTTTCAGAAGTAGGCCAGTGTAAAAAATGTTTTTCCCAAATTTCTCCTCAATGGATGCAATCAGCTGATTTTTTAATTCCCCAGCTTGTAAATTCCACCTTTTTAAAAATAAATAGATTGTTAGATCAATAACTTTAATATATTACAATAAATAGAAGAAAATAAAAATTATGTAGCAATGATATGAAACTATGTACCTGTTATGTATGGTGGGTCCAAACAGTCTCAATGTCATATGAAAAAGATGTTCAAAGAAAGCATTATTACCTACAAAAACATAAAGGATTTATCAGTCCAAAATGAGTAATGTAAAAGTAAACTAAATTTACACTTTAAAAAATATCAATTTTAAAGCACCTGGAAGCTTTCGTTCTCTTAATGGAAACATAGTTTTCTTATTCAGCAACAATGTCCCTTCATACGAACCAGTACTAATCACACAAACTGCTCTAGGAAATGGATAAGCTTCAGTAGTACTGCTCTCTGTTGCTCTATCAATTGAAACATCATAACAATTAAATGACAATTTTAGTACTGCTCTCTATTGGTCTACCTCCCTGCCTATGTCCATGTCTCTCTATGTGTGGCTATATATATATATATATGTATGTATGTATGTATGTATGTATGTATGTATGTATGTATGTATGTATGTATGTGTGGTGTGTGTATGCATGTGTTTGTGTGTATGCAAGCTTTTGTAGACATCATTTAAGCACTAATGTGCTACTTCGTTGTTCATCAACTTGTAGAAAGACATTACAAAATATAGCACATTAAAAAATATAGCAAAACAAGATTTTACCAGTTCTACTGGACATAGACGATGATGTTTGCATGGTCCTTGTTGCCGATAATGCAGCAAACAATAGTGGACCACCAACTGAAGGAGGATTCTGCACTTCATCATGAGCTGAAGAATAGAATATTGTTAGCAAAGACATTTGCAATGGATAAAGATCAAATGGGATACTAGTGAGAAACGTCAACAAAAAAAAAGGTAAGTGTTATAATGTTGATCAAAACAAACAAAGTGTTACTTACACGAAGGTACTGTGAAACAACCCTGACCATGTTCAGCATGTGATGTCACAACTGGCACATATGTCTATACAAGAACACATAAAATTAGAGATCATGATCCATGAGATACTATAAAATATTAATATCTATTGAACTTCTATTACTGCTTTAGTCGAATTACTACTTACTTTCAAAGATTGGATTCTACGGTCCAATTCTATTCTCGATGCCTCTTTCTCCTCACTTCTGTCACCCTTGATGATAATTTGAACAAGCTCATCAGTGTATCTTTGTGTAATTTGTTGGGTGATGAATACAGGGTCAGTACTAAGGCCAATGTCATGTAGATATGACGCTCGTATTTCAGATTGCATTTGATCAGCAATCATTATAGCTTTTTCCTATCAGTTGTGACATCAAATATTTGTATACTTTCATCAAAATAACTCCAAAGACATAAAGAAAAGAACATAATAATAGGACATTTGTTTCTATATTAAGATTAAAATTTACAATAATTAATGTTTACCTCTACTGAAGGTGTCTGACATGGTGCATCCATATCGCCTTGTGAAAAAAATTAGTAAGTCTTAGAAATTAGCAGCGAAATTAAAGTAATAGACTTACCAAAAAAAATATTAATAATAAAGTAGATTGTATATGTAAATCATGTCTTAAGTTAAAAATTTAGCGTAACTAATGTTTATATCTAAAAAAATATTTGGCATGTTCTACTTAATGTTTATATGTGCATATATGGTTTGGAAAGAAATATTTGATCATACAAGACCCCATCATAGTTGACATTGATCGTACCTAAAGATTTCATTGATCATCATAATTGTCATCCATGTCATCATCATCATCATCATCATCATCACCATCATCGTACTCATCACTTTGATCGTCATCGTCACCACCACCATCTTCATCACCATCATCATCCTCTTGATCACTATCATCATCATGACCATCATTGCCATGATCATCACCATCTTCGTCACCATGATCATGATCGTCATCAGCATCATCGTCATCATTATCACCATTATCGTTAGCATGACCAAAATCATCACCATCTTCTTCTTCTTCATCACTAGGTAACTGTTGTTCTTGATAATCATTTACTTCCTCTTGTGCTTCTTCAATATCTTCTTCTTCGATCACATTATACTTTACCGGCCTTCCTCTTGGGTCATGTCTAACAACAAATGACCAACCTGGTTTGTCTGGAACACCAAAGTAAAACACTTGCTCACATTGACTTGGAAGAACATAGGGCTCATCTCCGACTGGCTCAAATGACCTTGCATTAATCATAGTAAATCCACTGTCGTGTTCAATAACAGTCCTATTGGGATCATTTCAATTCAGTCATAACCTAAACCATTTGACGACAAATAGAACTATTTTGAATGAATTAAAGTTGCACTCAAGTATATCATCCAAAATGCCATAGTATCAATTTTTAGATTGTTGAGGATGTATGTCAGTTCTAGCTGAAATATTGGTGACCGCGAAGATAGCACTTATCCCGGAATCACACATTTTCTTTGTTTCATCTAACTTTTTTGTGCAGAATTTATAGCCATGGTAGTACATAGCTTTGTGCTATTTGACTTGCACTTATTCAAACATGTCAAGAATCTTCTCATTGATCTGTAATTTGATATTAAACTTATGTCTCATGATTAGTAATCTTATGCATACCTTTGTATCTCTTAAGCCATATATTAGATCAAGTACCATTGGCGTAACATTGGGATCTCCATTACGATGAGCTCCTTTAACCAACGATGTAACACCATCCCATGTTAATGAGCGACCATTTTCTTGAGACTGTTCAATCCACACTGTCATCTAATCAAGATTGTTTGCAATATACAAGTGTAGTGCATCCCACTCACGACCAACTATAAAGAAGATAATTACACCAGTTAGAAACAACTTATATATATTGATGATGGATAAGAATTGTTAAATTACAAAAAAAAAACTTATAATTACCTCTCACCCTCCTCAATCTACCTTTCCCTGTCAGGTACTCCCCTTTGAATTTTTCATTACAATTCGGATCCCAAATGCGATCTAGATGGATACTTGCTGCAAACTTTGGAAGATATTCACTGATATACACCATGGTCTAGTATATCATATATCCCTCTATCATAGAACCCTCAAGATGTGCTCTTTGTCGAACCAAGCCCTTCATAAATTTCAAATGCCTCTCAACCATCCACATTGATCTAGCTTGTACAGGTCCACACAATTCAATCTCCTCAACTTGATGTATGAGGTAGTGTTCTTGAGCATTGAAAAATGTTGGAGGTAAACACTTTTTCATTTCACACATAAGCTGTGGATTTTTTCTCTTTCAATATTTTATATCTTTTTTATCAATTTCTTTAGATGATAACCACCTAAATGAGATTCAACACACAAAAACACATAGAGGGGATTTCAAATAAAATTATACAATAGATTTCAGATAAAAAGCTACAAATCTAATAAAAAACACTCTTCTAACCTCATGTATTTTCCAAGATCATATATAACTTGTTAAATACTTTTGTCAAACTGTTGTGGAAGGGATAGAGGTAGGACGAACTGCAATCATTAAAAAATGATCATTTTAATATATTATTAAATAATGCAACTGGTACTACATTCAATCTTACAAATATATTGTAAATAGAAAACATGACTTATCTTGAGGAAGGTATGCCAATCATGTGTCTTCAACCTTGGCCCAAAATCACCTTTTTTTGATAGAAGAGTGCTTATATTTGCAGCAAATTTTGTTGGAAATTTTTTTTTTTTTATGACTTCTTTTAATGCATCACTTTGTTGCTCCATTAATAACCAAGGAAGGGCACTTGTATTTATGCGATCTCCATTCCTATTTGATTCAATGAAAACTTTTAGTGCATGATTAGATTCATGAATGTCAGTACAAATTTTAGCAATTTGTTCTCTATCACGCCTTCCATCCAACATTTTCTATAGTGTCTCTGTTACATTCTTTCCAATATGCATAGCATCAAACAAATGCGTGATTAGGAGATCCTTGTAGTATGGTAACCTACTAAATTGAGTAGGATAACTTTTCATTCCTCTAGAAAGTTGGTCATTGATGCCTTGACGACCTTCACGAGCATCAGTTGTCATTAGTAAATATAAGACAATATCAAAATACAAATTGTAAACTTTGGACGACAAATTGAACATTACCTCGACGATTTAGTCGATTGTATTCCAAATTCCATAAATGAGGTGTCATTCTTCATGGCCTTGATAATGTCTCTTCTTTCCCATTGAAAAGATGTTTTCTAGCAATTCAACCCTATGATTATTGTGAAGAAAGTGTCTAAACTCATCAAACACCTGCTTTCCTAAACTTCTCGAATGACGACATTTCATCTTCGGACCACAAACTAGACATGCAAATTTTCCCTTTATCTGAAGACCTAAAAGATCATGTATAATTGGATCATGTACAATTATCATGCACAACTTAAGCATTTGATAGTAATGTGTAAGCACTATAACAGACCAAAAATATGTGATCTTAACAATATAACATATCGCAAAAATGAGTTAGCCCAAGGGCATCATGTATTGTCCATACAAGCATTGCATGGAATTGAAATTGTCGATGTCCTATCGGTCTAGAGATGTATAACTTCAAAAACTCATCAATTAGGGGCTCAATATACACGTTCATATCTTTAACTTGGTATTTACCTAGCAATTGAATGAACATAAACATTACATAATTATTATAACCATTTTCATGCACTATTTATAAATTAATTTAGATAACTATAAAAAAAAATACCTAGCACAATCATTGACAACATTATGTGCTCCCTCTTTATGGACGTCCAAGGAGGAATGTTATTGTTAATAACAAAAATAGGCCATACTGAGTAAACAGATCTCATATCTCCATATGGATTGACACCATCTGCCTCCAATGAAAGTTTCAGATTACGAGGTTCTTCTTTAAAGTGTGACCATGTTTCTTCTATCTCTTTAAATGCAGAACCATTGGCAGGCATTCGCATAATGTCATCCTGACTTCTATTGCGTGCATGGTAATCCATAAATTGTGCCAAGCTAGTGCACCTGAATAACCATTCCAAATGTGGAATAATGGGAATGTACTGAAGAACCTTGTGAGGCACTTTTTTTGTTATTTGATCTGACCGATATCTACTAACATGACAATCAAGACATTCTATTGCAAATTCATGTTGTTTATGATATAGAATGTGATCATTGGGACATGCATGTATTTTCTGATACTTCATTCCAATCTGATCCATAATGTTAGATAATTCTCGGTACAAATGAGGCAAAATATTTGATGGTGGTAACAAAAACTCACTAATCAACCTACAACAACAAATATGCATTGTTAATATAATGAATAGTAATTGTATGCTAACCTTGAAGATGACAAAAATGACATACCTTAGCATACGTGACATTGCTACATTGGATATGTTATTCATAACCTTTAAGTTCACCAACAACACTATAGCCGACAATAGAGTTGTTTGGGAGCCTGGGTATAAGGGCTCGTGTGCCTTCTCAAGTAAAGGTATATCAAGACCATCTTCATCATTATTATCATATTCACTAGTACCATCATTGTGAGCCTCTTCATCACTTGCCCCAATACCATCTTCTTCAATCATGTCCTCTAGCACATTATCATCTTCTTCCATGGGAGAGTTATCCTCAGCTTGGATATTCACACCTCCATGTTCCTCCAGTAGGAAATCCACATTCAGCAATGGATGAAAATCGTGGCCCCCTTCAACATGACCATATTGCCTACAATGACTTTGGGCTGTTGTGATTAGAATTCTTTGATTCTTTAAAACCTTACACTTTTTGCAAGGACAATAACATTTATCAGGTTTTCTTCAGAATTGAGCCCACAATGCAGCCATTGTCTCATTATTTTCTTCTAGATTCATATTGTTAGGCGTGGTATTTCTTCATAGGAAAATATACCTACAAATAAATTGGACATGTTGTGATTAATGTTTATATCTGCACATATCCCTTCTTCCACTGTTGAAATTGTAGAAGTTAAGAGGCTAACTTCATTAAACCCTAGGCTAAAAATAGCAGATGGGTTGTATGACAAAGGAAACTGGGTTAAGGATGCAACAACTTCATAGACTGGTCTTTTTTTATTCAAAAAATGGTTTTCAGAGAGGAACCTTTTTGCCCCACATGCCATCATCTGGAATTTTGGTCTAGGGAAAATGGTGGTTCCCAGTGTTTTCATGGATTATGATCTTTTGGAAGCTGTAGCTAAGAATTATGACCAAGCCCTTAGGGTAGTGAGGAGAACTGATGGTGAAATCTTGATTACAATCAGCGTAGAGGAGATTAGGGAAGTTTTCAGTTTAGGGTCTGTCACTGATTATCATGTGCCCATTGATTTGAAAGGGTTAGAAAATGAGTATATGTCTAAGAGAGATGCAGTTAGGCAAGGAGCATTGAGCGCACACATAGGTAGAATTGGAACACTGCCAATAATAATAACATCCTCCAGGGAGCCTTTCAAAAGGGCATACTTCAATTCTAGGGCTATAGAAATATATAGGTCCTTGTGTAAAGTTTTTGGGAGAGATGAAGAAGAGTTCATGCCTGTGGATTTTATGTATATGATTAGTCAGATTTCCTCTTTTGGTGTGGATATAATTTTTGATTTTGCTTCTTACTTAGCTGAGGAGATTCACATTGGACTGATTGGAATTACTAAGGGTAAGGTGGAAAAAACTTTTGGCCATTATTCTCTGTTAATGCACATGTTCTTATTCAAGGGAGTAACATATTTTAGTAAAGAAATGGAATTAGACAGAGAAGAGAGTGGGGAAGCATTACCAGTTCAATTGTGGAGTGTATATATGACTTGGGATGCAGAGAATGCCAGTTTTGTCAGGTTTGATAGGTATTTTGCTTCAAAGCTGAGATGCCTCCTATTAAGGGACAATCCCAGAATCCCCAAAGCATTAATGAATCTCATTAGGCCTTTGGACAACCCAAGTGGTTTGAAAGTTTCACATAATTGGGGAGATGTCATTCCATGTTCTATTTCTACTGTATTTAGAATATATGGTTTTAAAGGAAGCCCTCACGTACTACCCTACCAAGTGCCTTTGAAAGTAGGAGTTGCTAAGATATTGTGACAGTTGGGAGGAGTGGAGGAAGCCCTTCTATTGAAAAGACAAAAGGGGTCAATTTTTCCTACTTGCACAGTGGCTCATCATTTTGTAATCACAAAAGGAGGTTGGCTTTCTCTGCACAAGATTTTGAATCCTTATAAGATGGCCACTTCCCATCCTCGTTTTTGTGATTCTGAAGGATTTTATCATTTGGCTCTGAGGCAGAGAATTAAGCTTGGTAAAATTGAGCATGAATTTTATTTTCCTAAAGACTTAATAAAGAATGAGTACTCCTTGCAGGAGCAAGAGACTAGGAAAGAAAAGTGGAAAGTCTTTTCTAAAATTTTGGATTTCATTCATTGTTTTGATCCAGATTATAGTCCTTTGGACAATGCAGTTACAAATGTAGATAAGATGAGAAAACTTATGAATAATTTTCCTGAAATAATAGAGGCAATGAATGAAAAGAAGCAATTCTTTATTAGGTTCTACCCGGATAAGGCTAGGGAAGTAATGGGAAGATTGGGTTTTACTCCCAATATAAGGGCATGTCAATTAAATGTCCAAAAAAGGCCAAGATATACTATTGTTCAAAATAAAAAGAATACAGTGGACAAAGGCAAACAAATAATTGAGTCCACTAGTAGGGTTTTGGAAGAGAGGCCTACTGAGCCCTCCCCTAAGAGGAGGAAAATAATAAGAGAGGAGGATTCTCATGTTGAGGAGTATTCACCTTCATAGACCCCTTTGAGAACTAGGGAGGAGCAGCTCACTATTGAGCAAATTGAACAAATTGGATCACAAGGGGGAGTTTTTGTCACTCAAGCAGAGATCGATGAAGGGAACCCCCAGGAACCTCTTGTGCCAAGCCTCGAGCTAACTGTAGCTAATTTTAAGGTAATGGAATTGGACCCTATTTTGGAACAAGCTAGCCAGCAATTTTTGTCAGATGACAGTTTTGTAAGGTCTAGGGCTTTCCATCAATTTGCTTGGAGGGCAAACATCCACAATTTTGAGGAAAGATGTAAGAACATGAAAACAGAGCATCCAGAAATGGATGAAGCCTCCATCCAAAATCAAATAAAGGAGCAAATGATGCAAGAATTCTAGAACATTACCCCTGAGGAGGGAAGGCAAATGGTAAAAACTTCTAACATACTATTGTTGCCTAATTGGGATATTGCAGATGCATTGATTTTCAACTCTATTTCTAATAGACTGGAGTTACAAGACCCAAATAAAAAGGAATTTGCAGGGATTGATTTTAGTGATGATCAAGCTGCTCTTGTTATGTGGTCATTAAGAAGAGGATCCAGGATTGTATCAGCACAGCTTGATGGTTCAAGACTGATAGGAAATATTATTGTGAGGAGAGTTACTGATACCTCACACGTATAGGCAGCCCACATGAATGTGGATTATTCTCAATTTGCCTTGGCTACTGCTAAAAGGGAGGAAAAGGAAATGTTTGAATTACAAAGTAAATATGAGGCAGTTGTGGATGCCTACAATAAAGAGGTAAAAAGGAGAGTTGAGCTTGAGAACAAGCTACTGGGAAAATCCACTAGGCCTAAAATAACATGCCCTCGCCCCCCTGTTGAACCTTTCAAATCTACCCCCCTCATTGAAATACCAGACACACCCCAAGGGCCATAGTATTACACTGCTGAGGATTTTGAAGAAGAAAAGAGTAAACTGTGGGCCTTACATGTAGAGCTGGAATCTAAATATGAAGATAAACTAAGAACAACTCTTACATATCTAAGAGACAAGGTTGAATGGCCACTAATCCATGATCAATTGGCCAGGGTGATTAACATCTGGGAGGAGTTAAAAGCAGATGATGAGGCTCTAAAGCCTATGTTGAACAAATGGATGAGAAGGGAGAAAGCAATAATCTTATTGTGTCTATCTGTTATAAATAATTCTCGTGATCAGATTGATAAAACCTTTGACATTGTTTTTGATCTTGCTGATTTTGATAGCAAAAGGATACATTTACAAAAGATAATAATATGCTACTTAGACAAATATAAGAGCCAAAAATTCAATTTATTTCCTCATGCCCTAGATAAGAAAAATAGTTTGAAAAGCAAAGAGGAATGGGCGAAGGAAATTGATGATTTATTCTGTTTAAGAATGAATCAAGTCATAAATGAAACAGGGCATGCATGGTGGGCCACCACAATAGAAGAAATGGTGAAAGCCAAAATATTCTTTGATTCTTTAAAACAGGAATTTTTTGATATTGATAATGAGGCTGATTATATAATAAAGAAACAGAAGGATATTTTGCAATTCAATTGGCCAGATGACACATTATTTGACAGGTGGATGGCATAAATGCCTTCTAGTGAACAATTTGATGTAGATGAAACTGACAGTGATGAGGTGCAGGGTGAGGAAGTCCAAATCATTGATACCGTCACTACTCAAACCCAATCAGAAGAAGAAGACAAGAAAAACCTATCACTTTCAATTGCAGAACCGGGACCACAAGATGCCAATACAATTAAAGAAAAGGAAAAGGTAGAAGTTGTCCTTACCATGCAGAATGAAGGTGGTGGAACCCTGCAGGTGGAGGTTAATGTGCCCTCGTCAGAACAAGCTTCATTGTTGGCTAATTTAGTAGTTACATATGAAGATGAATCAAATCAATAGCCAACTCAACAACATCAGAACATGTAATAGAAGTTGACCCACCGAAAGGAAGGATTTGATTTCGATATCCTCTATTACCCATAGTTTTGTCATTTTGTGATAGGTGTATGTAGATATTCCTTGTAAAAGACACCTTTCAGTTTCTCTTAGCCTAAAGCTTGTTGCATTTCACACTATATAAGTGAAATTCTAGGGCAAGAGAAAAGGTCTGAATTCTATTTGCTAAGTGATACACTTAGTCTGTTTTTGGTCCACCATTTTTGAGCAAAAATTCGTGATGTATTTTCTCTATCAAATCTTGAGAATACATGAATATAGAATGATCTGTGTTTCTTTCTAAAGGTCATTCTGAGTCTATTGCAAATTGTATACAATTTTCAAGGAAAATGAATAAAAATTATGAACTGTCCCCATATCAGTTCTTTCTGAACTTTGTCTCCTTTTGATTACTTGGTTATCTTGATGTTGTATAAGTAAAGGCTTGTGCAATTGAATGTAGTTCAATTAGGTTGTATATCTGTTTATCATGGTTGTTAATTCAATGGATTAAGTAAAAGCTTTGATGAATTTGATAAGGTTGCTGTAGTAGTGGAAAGGATTTTGAATGACAATTTCTGATAAGAATTGCTGATAAAATTTGTTGTAAGGCAACAAATTGGATCTAGAGATTTGTAGTAGACTCTGAACCCCAATGGATTAGGCACTGATCAAATTTAATCCAACTGAAAGAGAAATGTGTCACACATGATTGTCAAAATGCAGAATTATAATCAACTTTACTTTTATTTCCTGTAGATCTTCAAAGTTGGCCTCTACTTATTTGCATGGAATGTTTTAGCTTTAGTTAGCCATTATTGCTAAGAACATCTGTAGACCTACAGAAGATTTTTTGCCATATCTGTTATATGTGATGTGTTTATTAAAGTATCAAGAATTGTACATGTATTGGAGAATTTGAGATGAGAATCAGAATGAAACTAAGATAATTCTCATACATTTTTCTCAGTCTTGTATCATCCCTGGGTATACCCACCCTAGTTTTGCAGAGCCAAAAGAGTAGAAAACCACCCTTGGTTTTGTAGAAGTTTAGCCCAAATGGTGTGCACATACAATTTGTTAGAAAGGTTAATCTTTCCTTGGATGTATTAATTGGGATATTCCAAGGGTCCCTAAATGTAGTTTGTCCTCTTGTACACATGTGGAGGACATGTCATTGTTTGTCCTTTATTCCACATGTAAGGACAACTCTTGTTTATTTCTTTATTTAGTTTATCCTCCTTAAGAGGATTGTGACACTTTGCACACACCTATTATGAATGTGGCATTCATAGAAATGGGAGTTACAAATGCAACTCCTCTCTCATCTCTATATAAGAGATGCTCCTCCTTCTTTCGTCTACACTCTTAGCACTTGATGTTATTGTATTGAGCTACTTTTGCTCCAACACTCTCTCTCTCTCTTCTCTAGGCATTTGCCTTCATTCATAATACTCACAAGGGGTTTTCTTTGCTTTCCCCTTATAAATCCTCGTCTCCATTGTTGAACCATCTTGGTGTATTTTAATGGGCACCCCTGGATGTCCCAAAAAACTAAACCAAATTGCTGAAAGGAATTATGTCAAACAGTTTGCATTCAACTTCTTTAAACCCCTTATAACTCCGAAAATCAAACGTTTATTTGTTTGTTGTGTTTCATGCATGGAATTGGTATCATACAACATAAACAAGAAAGGAACTACAATAATATGCAAAGTGGAAATGAACTGCTGCTAATAAAATGTTATTTTCAGAATTCATAAAACCAAATACATGGCAGATTTATCAACTCACTAATTACTTCAGCAATATTGTCATAATACTCCAGCCCATGCTTACGAACTTGCTGCTGCAATACTTTGTCCTTCAATCAGTCCACTACCTTCGTAATACCATTCTCTCAAAGCGGCATAAGCGTCGGACAAGTAGTGAAGAAGATATGAGCAAAATACCAAATCTACCTGTAGCCGAAAATGCAACTAAATTGCCTGATAATGAAGCCAAAAACAAAGAATTCCAAAGGTCAAACCCCAAGGGAATGACGTCTAGAATGTTACAAGAGAGGATAGACATCCTCAAATGCCAAGAACTAAGCTGCAACTCACATACCAATTTCTTCTCATATTCAACCTCCTAATGAAGCCACAGATGCTTCCTTTTATTCTATTCCCACGGGTCCGCTCAACTCATATGGGCAATGTGGGATAAAAGATGTGTAATATAAAACATATATTAAAATACCCCTTATGTCTCCCTTGGGTACACATCACCATAAAATAAATATTAAAGTAACACTTTAATATTTTACAATTAAATTAGATGTTACTTTAATAAAACTTCAGGCATTAAAATGTATTAGCAATCGAACTCCGAATAATGCGAGTGATAGCTCATCGGAAAGCTCTCACCGAGGAGTATCGAATCCAATCACCAAAATTGACCTGCACTGTGTCTTGCCGACTTACTAAAAATAGTAAGTATGCCTGAAACTGAGTAAATCAACTTGGTTTTGGCCCAAACTGGAAATGACTAGGCCAAAACACTCCAAGATCCCATTAAACCCTTCGTTAGCCCTCGGGACCATGTAGAACAAGGCTAACGCACACACACTTGGTCAACTGCTAAAATGGGGACATTACAGTCCGCCCCCCTTGAAATTGCTTGTCCTCAAGCAATCTCAGTCCAGCCTGCTGAATAACCTGCTCACTCTCCCATGTAGAATCTTCCTCCGGCAGGTCTTTCCATCTGACCAAATACTCCTTCAATATCCTGCTTCTAAGCTTCCTCTCTCTGGTATCCAGAATAGCCTCAGGTACTAACACAAGCTTCCCCTCCTCATCCAAAGGGGGTAAATCTGCAGAAGGCACTACACTCTGACCAATGGCTTTCTTAAGCCTAGACACATGAAACACATTGTGCACTCGATTGCCTTCTGGAAGCTCAAGCTCATAGGCGACTTTGCCCACTTTGCGAATCACCCTGTATGGACCATAAAATCTAGGTTTCAACTTTTCAGCTCCGCTCTTCTTGAGCGATGACTGTCTATATGGTTGTAGCCTCAAGTAAACCATATCCCCTACCTCGAAGCTGCGCTCTATTCGATGCTGATCAGCATACAATTTCTGTTGATTCTGGGCCTGTTGTATATTCTCTTTGAGCACTTTCAGGATGTCCTGACTATCTTGTAATAAGTTTTTGGCTTTGGGCACTCTACTGTCCCCCAAAACTAAATCCATGAAGCTAGGTGCTTCATAACCATAGAGTGCCATGAAAGGAGTCATCTTGATGGACATATGATAAGTGGTGTTATAACAATACTCTCCCATATGCAACCATCTGATCCAAGCCTTTTGTTGTGTAGTTACATAGTTCCTCAAATATCTTTCCGCCCATTTATTCACAATCTCTGTTTGCCCATCTATTTGCGGATGATAACTAGTGCTAGGTGTAAGATCTGTACCACACAACCTAAAAAACTCTTGCCAAAAAACACTCATAAACTTACTATCCCGATCGCTGACAATGAATCTGGGCAACCCATGTAACCTGAATATCTCTTTAAAGAAAAGCTCTGCCACCTGTGCTGCTGTGTAAGAGGACGGAATAGCAATGAAGTGAGCAAACTTCGTCAAGCGGTCCACCACCATATAGATGCAATCCCTTCCCTGTACTCGTGGTAAAACAGTGATGAAGTCCATCGAAATACTTTCCCATTTCCTATCAGGAATGGGCAAGGGCTGTAATAAACCTACAGGAAATGTGTGTTCTCCCTTATTCTGTTGACAAACCACACACTCTCTGACATACCTCTGAACATCATCCTTGAGCCCTTTCCATGAAAACCGCTCTCGGATCTACCTGTAGGTCTTGATGACCCCCGGATGTCTAGCTGTGGGTGCATCATGAAATGCCTTCAGTATCGCCTCTCTCAAATGTGATGATGGAATCAAATAAACCCTGTCCTGAACTCTGATCAATCCATCTATCACCTCATAGCGATCATCCTGTATGGTACCTGAAATCAATCCAGAAGCCCAAGCATCTCCGACATACTCTTCTATAATCCGATCTCTCCAATCTCCTGAAATCTTTGCCAGAGCACATAAGTGAGGTCTCCGAGATAAGGCATCAGCCACCACATTTTTCTTACCTTTGACAAACTCTATGTCAAAGTCATAAGCCTGCAATTTAGTCACCCATTTTTGTTGCCGGTCATTAAGATCACGCTGGCTCATGAAGTATTTAATACTGTTGTGATCAGTCTTGATCACAAAATGTCCACCTACCAAATATGATCGAAATTTGGCCAATGCATGCATTATGGCCAACATCTCCTGGTCATAGACAAAATAACTTTTCTCAACTCCTCGGAGCTTCCTACTCTCGAATGCAATGGGATGCTTCTCCTGCATCAATACTGCTCCAATCCCATCACCAGATGCATCACAATGAAGCTCAAAAGGCTTCGTGAAATCCGATAGAGCTAGAACTGGACATGAAGACATTACCTGCTTGAAATGCTCAAAACACATCTGTGCTGCCCCTGTCCACACGAAGGCTCCTTTCCTGGTAAGATCTGTCAAGGGTGTAGCAATCTGTGAGAATCCCTTAACAAACCTCCTATAAAAACCACATAAACCAAAGAATCCCTTAAGCTGTGTAAGGTTTGTGGGAGTAGGCCGCTCTACAATAGCTCTAATCTTTTCGGGATCAACCCGAACGCCATCTGCACTAATGATATGCCCCAGGTAAAGGAGCTCAGTCATGCCAAACTCACATTTAGATTCCTTGGCATACAATGACTCTCTCTCTAGAATAGATAACACCTCCTCCAGATGATGTAAGTGCTCCTCCCAGGTCTTACTGAAGACCAAGATGTCATCAAAGAAGATCAAGACAAATCTCCTCAGCTACTTCCTAAATACCTGGTTCATACAACTTTGAAATGTAGTAGGTGCATTGGTTAGACCAAATGGCATAACCATGAACTCAAAGTGGCCATAGTGACATCGGAAGGTTGTTTTCTCAATGTCCTTTTCTCTCATCCTGATCTGATGGTATCCGGATCGCAAATCAATTTTGGTGAAGAAGCATGCCCCATGCAACTCATCAATCAGCTCATCAATCCTAGGAATGGGATACCTATTTTTAATTGTTTTCTTATTCAGTGCCCTGTAATCGATGCACATGCGCATTGTCCCATCCTTCTTCTTTACCAATACTACTGCTGAAGCAAAAGGGCTCTTACTGGGCCCGATATGCCCCATCTCCAACAAATCCTTAATCGCTTTCTCTATCTCATCCTTGTGTTTCTTAGGATGACGATAGGGAGTAATCATAACTGGTTTGGCTCCCTCCTCGAGCTCAATAACATGTTCCATCCCTCTGTCAGGAGGAACCCCATGAGGAATATCGCTAAATACTTTAGCGTGTCTATCAAGTATCTTCTGGACATCTAGTGGATGACTCTTTTCTTGTGGCTCTAGTGAAGTTGGCATAATGTGGCACTCTGCTGCCCACTCTATGTCATCATGACGAAAAAGTCTCTGCATTCTCCTCAAGGACACTATTCTGACACCTCCATCTGAAAGCCCTCTAAGTACCACAGTTCTCCCCTCATGTTGGAATCTCATCTCCAATTTCGCTAGATTGAGTGTGAACTCAACTAGTGAAGCCATCCATGTCATGCTGAGGATGACATCATAATCTCCCATGTCCACAACATAGAACTCATCTTCCAACTCGTAGCCATCTCCAAACCTGATGCGAAGATTAGATATCTTCCGAGTGCATAATAACTTATCACCGTTAGCCACCATGACTCTAAACCCATCATGCTCCTCTGTCTGTAACCCTCTCCTGGCTACCAACTGTGCATCTATGAAGTTATGTGTAGCCCCAGTGTCAATAAGAGATATCACTTTCTGCCCTTGGATAGTACCCCTGACCTTAAATGTGATTGCCTTTTGGGCCCCTATCAAGTGTGCCAACGATCTATCATCCTTAGGAATGTTGCTCTCCTCTATAGTGTTACCCTCATCTGAATCGGAGTGCTGATCCTCCCCTTCTGACTCTGACTCTTCTGCTGAAAAACACTCCATTTGATTTTCCTTATCCTTGAGAGAGCATTTATGAGATAAGTCCCAAGGCTCTCTACAATGGAAGCACAGCTTCTTCTTTCGAAGTTCATTCAAGGTTTCATTGTCTAGTCCTTTTGATCCTTCTTTGGGTTTGCTATACTCTTTCTGAAATGATTTTTTGTCTTTGTCCTTGCGGTAGGAAGAATCTGTTGAATGGTTTTTTCCTTTGTATACTGAAGGGGCTAAATCTCATGCCTTTTTAGTTGCTTCAGCTAACGTGAGTGGATCATGTCCCTTCACCCAACCTCGTAATGGATCAGCAAGACCATCACAAAATAACACCACCAATCTCCTAGGAGAGATATCAGTAACAAGTACAGACAAGCGCTGAAACTCGGCAATGTAAGCATCCACAGAACCTGACTATTTTAACTGTGCTAGCTCCTTGAAATGTAACTCGGGATCCTTAGTGTCAAATCTCCCAATCAATGTTTCAGTGAATTCCTCATAGGATGTAATCTGATTATGCCCCAAAGTCACCATGCCATGATGCCACCATTCATGTGCAATGCCATCCAAGTGCATAGCCGCATACTTGATAGCCTCCTCCTCAGGCATAGGATTTAGCTGCAAGTATGTATCTACCTTCTGCACCCAAGCTCGTGCAGTCATCTTCCCTGAAGCATCATAATAAGGTAAAGAAAGTTTTCCAACTTTCTTCCTCAGCTCAAAGTTTTGATTCCTCCCTCCTGCTTTAGGAATGTGTCTCATCCTCAAGTCCATATAATCTCTAAGAGAAATATCCGCCTGAAACTCTGGTCCACTAGCCTCCCAGTCCCTCCTGAACTGATCCTGTAACTCGGTAATCTGCGGTTCGTTTACTGGATGAACTGGATCTCTGGGTGGAAAAGTGGGTAGAAGAGGTCTCGAGCTCGCAGTTCGTGCTGGGCATGCAACGTGTCTAAAGTTATCAGCCTCATTCCCATTATTGCCGTGTCCATTATTACCATTAATGTTATTCTCAGGACCATTTTTGTTGCCTTGGCCTTCATGGTTATTGTTTCCCCCGTTGTTATTGTTTCCCTCGTTGTTATTGTTTCTGTTGTTGGCATCACCTGGATTAATATTGACACCCATCTGTCTAGCCATGAGCTGCAACATCATGTCCATTCGCCTATTCTGCTCCTGTTGCATACGCTGCCCCTGCTCTAATGTATCCAGTAACTGTCGGAACAGTACCTCCTCCTGATCTGGACCAGCATTTCTGCCTCCGCCTAATCCTGTATTCCTGTCATCTCGATCACCCATATTATTGTCCTGATCACAGAATATCTCCTCTGTGTCTGTATGGTTGAATTCAATGTCCCCCTGCACGGATGTACTAGACTGTTTGCTTTGCAAGTCTGAAATCCTATTTTGTCTTG
Organism: Cupressus sempervirens; assembly: GCA_028749045.1. NCBI lineage: Eukaryota > Viridiplantae > Streptophyta > Pinopsida > Cupressales > Cupressaceae > Cupressus > Cupressus sempervirens. The sequence goes on from CM053784.1 coordinate 751,526,357, forward strand.
CTCTGGTATCGCGGAAATTATAAGACCCCTGTCGCATGCTCAAACATAAATGCTTAGCTTGTGTTTTTTTACTTACTTTTTCCCTCTATCCGGCTGTTCCAAATTCCCTATAAGACCTCCACAGGATGGCAGGACTTATAGCTCTGATACCACTGTAATGGGCACCCCTGGATGTCCCAAAAAACTAAACCAAATTGCCAAAAGGAATTATGTCAAACAGTTTGCATTCAACTTCTTAAAACCCCTTATAACTCCAGAAATCAAACGTTTATTTGTTTGTTGTGTTTCATGCATGGAATTGGTATCATACAACATAAACAAGAAAGGCACTACAATAATATGCAAAGTGGAAATGAACTGCTGCTAATAAAATGTTATTTTCAGAATTCATAAAACCAAATACATGGCAGATTTATCAACTCACTAATTACTTCAGCAATATTGTCATAATACTCCAGCCCATGCTTACGAACTTGCTGCTGCAATACTTTGTCCTTCAATCAGTCCACTACCTTCGTAATACCATTCTCTCAAAGCGGCATAAGCGTCGGACAAGTAGTGAAGAAGATATGAGCAAAATACCAAATCTACCTGTAGCCGGAAATGCAACTAAACTGCCTGATAATGAAGCCAAAAACAAAGAATTCCAAAGGCCAAACCCCAAGGGAATGACATCTAGAATGTTACAAGAGAGGATAGATGTCCTCAAATGCCAAGAACTGAGCTGCAACTCACATACCAATTTCTTCTCATATTCAACCTCCTAATGAAGCCACAGATGCTTCCTTTTATTCTATTCCCACGGGTCTGCTCAACTCATATGGGCAATGTGGGATAAAAGATGTGTAATATAAAACATATATTAAAATACCCCTTATGTCTCCCTTGGGTACACATCACCATAAAATAAATATTAAAGTAACACTTTAATATTTTACAATTAAATTAGACGTTACTTTAATAAAACTTTAGGCATTAAAATGTATTAGCAATCGAACTCCGGATAATGCGAGTGATAGCTCATCGAAAAGCTCTCACCGAGGAGTATCGAATCCAATCACCAAAATTGACCTGCACTGTGTCCTGCCGACTTACTAAAAATAGTAAGTATGCCTGAAACTGAGTAAATCAACTTCGTTTTGGCCCAAACTGGAAATGAATAGGCCAAAACACTCCAAGATCCCATTAAACCCTTCGTTAGCCCTCGGGACCATGTAGAACAAGGCTAACGCACACACACTTGGTCAACTGCTAAAATGGGGACATTACATGTATGCTCTTGGAGTTTGCATATCTTATGGTAACATTGTTTCACACTTAACTTACTTGGATTGTTTCTCGTTCCTTGCTCAACATTATCATTTCTTACATGGTATCAGAGCTTGGCTATCTAATCCTTGTTTTAAGTTTTGTGTTGAAGGTTGCCATTCATTGGAGCACACCTTATTTGGAGACGTTATTGAGAGAAGAAGTTTGTGTTGTGGTTTTAGCTCATTTTAACATATCTTGTGTATGCAGGTTTCATTTTTTTTACTAACCCTCTTTGGAAGGCTTGCCGCCAAAGGGTTTTCTTGTAAAATTTCAATTTTTTTTTCTTGTTTTGGAAGGCATGCCGCCAAAACAAGAAGTATTACATGAGTAAAGTTTTCAATAAGTCTCTAATTTTCTTACTCCTTTAAAAAAAAAAAAAAAAATTTCTACTCTTTAAAAAAAAAAACATTCCAATATATTGTTTTATATATTCTATATCTATTTGTTGTATGCTCTTGAAAATTTCTAACATACAACATAGATGTTTTCATAGGATTTAATCCTTATAAATCTATTATCATTGCATTTTTTTTTTAAATCTCGCATTTAAATTTGTTTGGGCGGTCGCGCCACCCGCGCGCCGCCGTGAGCCATTAGCGCACCCACGCACCGCCGCACGACACCTGCGCGCCACCGCGAGCCGTCAGCGCCGCCGCGCGTCGCCGCCCAACACTACATCTGTGTCACGTAAACTTTTTTTTGTTTCATTTTTTTTGATACCACTGCCACATAAATCACCCGCTCGAGCGAGTTCTGCAACTTCGCCGATGCCATAAACCCTGTGTTAACTCCGTTCGTTTTTCTGCCACTTCCGCCGCCCCCTTCACACCCGGTGTAAACCCTTCGGCGTGGCCTGCGTCCAGGCCACACGGCAACCGCCGCCTGCGCAGCCACACCAGCATCCCTATCCACTTTCATCCATTTTAAAAAAAAAAAACTGAAACCTCGCCCTTTTCCACCGACCAGGGCCGACCAACCACCTCCGCCCTTTGGCCACGCGGCAGCCGCCGCCTGCGCTCTGCTCCCCTTTTATCCTCCATTTTACAAACCTCCGCCCTTTTATCGACCTCTTTTATTTCAAATCTTGTTTTATTTATTAAAAAAAACAAAAAAAAAATTCACAATTAATAAAATTAAATTTTTTTTTTTTTCTCAACATCAAAATTTTTTTTTCTCAATTGATTTTCAAATTAAGGAATTTTTTTTTTTTTTAAAAGAGAAATTTTTTTTTCTAATCATGTCAACCTTAATTCCAGAAATAAAACTTAATTATTCTAATTATCATTCTTGGAAAACTCATATCTCATTTATTTTTCGTTTTAAACACCTTTTCGAAATAGCCACTGACCCTTCTCTTGAACCCGGTTTAGCGGCTACTCAAGACGAGAAAGATACTTGGAAAGCTAAAAATGAAGAAGCTTTATGGTTAATTGGTATTTCCATTATTCCAGATTTATATGTGTTAATTGCTCACTGTTCTAAAGCTCATGATGCATGGTCCATCTTGCAAACCAAGTATGACAGTGGAGATGAATACCGCAAAATATAGTTGCAGGATCAACTTGAAGATCTCAGGTATGCAGATTTTAAAAGTATGGATGAATTTCTCTTAAAATTTGATTCTCTTAAAAGTCAAATTATTGCCTTAGGTGTTCAATTAGAGGACATTCGTTTAATTCATCTTATTCTTAAAAAATGTCTTCCTAGACAGTTTCAACAGTTTATAACTAATATTCATGCACAGCTTGCTATTCCTACTTTAACTTCTCAGTTAACTTATGTTATTTTTCAAACTTTATTAAGACAGGAAGAAGCTAAGCTAATTCAGTTTGGTACCCTTAAATCAACTAAACATGCATTTGTGTCTAGAAATTCAAATAATAATTTTCATTCCAATAATAATAATAATAATAATAAACAATATAATACTAATTCAAATAATTCCAACAATAAATTTCATGCCAAATATAATAATAATACCAATCATCCTAATAATACTCGTAATACTAATAATCAAATGAATCATTCCAATTCCAAACCTCATTGTTCTTATTGTGGCAAAGATGGTCACATTGTCAATAACTGTTTTAAAAAGCAAAATGATAAAAAAACCTATGAATAATAGTAATAATCATCAAAACTCAAATCATAAAAAAAGTAACTCTACTGGTTTTAATTCTCGTCATGCTTTTACTTGTAGCTTTAATCTTTGTAGACCTTTAGAATGGATTGTTGACAATGGTGCATCACAACATGTCACTTCTCATAAAGAAATTTTTGATTCTTTACAACCTGATATTGCTAACATTCCTATTCAGTTAGCTAATAATCAAACTTGTAAAGTTGAAGGATTAGGTGATGTTACTATTCCTAATGGTAAATTGCATAATGCATTATATGTACCTGACTTGAAAACTAATCTGCTTTCTGTTTCACAGTTATGTCAAGACTATAAAGTTGAATTCTACAAAGATACATGTTATATCATAGATCCTCAAACTCTCAAAGTGATTGCTCATGCTAAAATGGATAATGACAATTTGTTTAAATTCCATGAATTTGCTAGTTCATGATATTCTTTACATACTTCTATTGATTTCAATATATGGGATGAAAGACTTGGCCATTTAAATTCTGATTATATTACTTTCATGCAAAAGTATAATATGGTTGATGGCTTGCCTCACATTATTCCTTCCAAGATTGCCTGTATAGGTTGTATGAGTGGTAAGATGCATAGGGAGCCCTTTCCAAGTGGAAAATCATGGCGAGCAACTCATAAGTTGCATCTTGTCCATAGTGACCTTTTGGGCCCCATGGAGAATACCTCCATCCAAGGTTCTCGGTATGCACTTACCTTTGTTGATAATTTTTCTAGACGAACTTGGATCTATTTTTTGCATAGCAAGGATCAAGTTCTTGATATATTTATTGAATTTCAGTTATATGTTGAAAGGCAATCTGGTTTTAAACTTAAAATTCTTAGAACTGATAATGGGAAGGAATATGTGAATAATGCTTTTCATTCTTATTTGAAATCATGTGGAATTAAACACAAGCTTACTATTCCTTATACACCACAACAAAATGGTGTGGCAGAAAGAAAGCATCAGACCATTGTTGAAATGGCTAGAAGCATGCTGCATGCTAAGAATCTGCATTATAAATTTTGGGCTGAAGCCATGTTTTGTGCAACTTATATTCTTAATCGGACTCCTACCAAAGCTCTCAAGGCTATCACTCCAGAAGAGGCTTGGTCTGGTAGGAAACCTAATTTACATCATTTACGGATATTTGGTTCTATTGCTTATGTTCATAAGCCTAAACAGAAAAGGCATAAATTAGATGCTAAGTCATCTCCTTATATGTTTGTTGGTTATGATGAAAACACTAAAGGTTATCGTGTTTATGATTCCACTACTAACAAAGTTCAAGTTGCTAGAGATGTTTGTATTGCAAAAAATGGAGTTCATGATTGCTCTACTACCCATGATGAAGAATTCGGTAGCACTAAAATTGTGCTCGCGGAGGACCAACCTCCTTCTCTTAACCCTACTCTTTCTCTTAATCCTTCAAATCAAGTACCACCTATTATTTCTGCTCCTACAACTCATGATACTCAAGTAGATACTAATGATACGTTTATTACTAATGATTCTTCCTCTAGTGATAATTCCATTGCAACTAAACGTAAACCTAAATGGGCTCAAAACTTAATCAATGAAGGTGATGATTACATTTCTAGATTTGGTGGAATTAAACATAGAAGGATTAATTATTGTAATTATGCTTTGATGACTACTATTATGAATTCTAACGATCCTAAGTCTTTTGATCAAGCTAACTCTCAACCTCATTGGCAAAAAGCCATGCAAGAGGAATATGATTCTTTAATTGCTAATCAAACTTGGGACTTAGTCAAGTTACCTCATGGAAAGAATATAGTTTCATGTAAATGGTTATACAAAACAAAATTGAATACTAATAATGAAATTAGTAAATTCAAGGCTAGACTAGTTGCTAGAGGTTTTTCCCTAATTGAAGGATTAGACTATAATGAAACTTTTGCTCCTGTTGCTAAAATGCCTACTATCAAATTAGTTCTTACTTTAGCATCTAAACTGAATTGGCCCATTCATCAAATGGATGTTAAAAGTGCCTTCTTAAATGGTGATTTACATGAAGAACTCTATATGGCTCAACCTCCTAGATTTGTTAAGAAAGGTAGTGAAAATCTGGTTTGCAAATTGAACAAATCTATTTATGGTCTTAAACAATCACCTAGAGAATGGTATTCTAAAATTAATTCTTTCTTTATTTCTCAAGGTTTTACTAGAAGTAAGAATGATCCTAATTTGTATATTAAACATACTAACGATGATATTATCATTGTTATTGTTTATGTAGATGATCTAACACTCACTTCTAGTTCAAACGCTTTGATTTCTGATATCAAATGTCAACTTAAACAACAATTTCAGATGACTAATTTAGGTATCTTACATTACTTCTTAGGTATGCAAATTTTTCAAACTCCTAAAGGTATCTTTCTTTCTCAAAGCAAGTATGCTTATGATCTTTTAGAAAAATTTAAGATGAATGACTCTAACCATGTTTCAATTCCATGTGAATTAGGTACTAAATTAATTACTGATATGAATACTCCTTTTGTTGATGAAACTTTGTATAGGCAATTGGTAGGAAGTTTAAATTATTTAACTCTTACTAGACCTGATATTGCTTATAGTGTTGGTTTAGTTTCTCGATTTATGTCTAAACCTCAACAAACTCATTTTAAAGTTGCTAAACGCATCTTAAGGTACATTAAAGGAACTCTTAATATGGGATTATTTTATGATGCAAATTCTGAATTTATTTTACATGGCTATAATGATTCCGATCTAGGTGGAGATCCCAATGATGGGAAATCCACTTGTGGTTATTTTTTCTTTGTTGGTTCAGGTCCAATTTCTTGGAAAAGCAAAAAAGAACACTCTATTTCCCTATGCTCCACTGAAGCTGAATACAAAGGTTGTACCAATGCAGCTAAAGAAGCTTTGTGGATTAGAAGACTTCTTGACGATTTGGGTCTACCTCAACAATCTCCTACACCTATACATTGTGACAATCAAAGTGCTATTGCCTTGGCAAAGAATCCAGTTTATCATGCACGAACCAAACATATTTCACTTCAACATCACTTCATTCAAGAACAAGTTGAAGACAACCAAATTATTCTTCTTTATTGTAAAGGAGAAGATCAAGTGGCTGATATTTTAACCAAACCACTTTCTAAAGAGAGATTTCAGCTCCATTGTAAAAATTTGGGTTTACAACCCGTTGATGTAAACTCCCCAAGTAAAGATTAAGGGGGGTTGTTAGAAAGGTTAATCTTTCCTTGGATGTATTAATTGGGATATTCCAAGGGTCCCTAAATGTAGTTTGTCCTCTTGTACACATGTGGAGGACATGTCATTGTTTGTCCTTTATTCCACATGTAAGGACAACTCTTGTTTATTTCTTTATTTAGTTTATCCTCCTTAAGAGGATTGTGACACTTTGCACACACCTATTATGAATGTGGCATTCATAGAAATGGGAGTTACAAATGCAACTCCTCTCTCATCTCTATATAAGAGATGCTCCTCCTTCTTTCTTCTACACTCTTAGCACTTGATGTTATTGTATTGAGCTACTTTTGCTCCAACACTCTCTCTCTCTCTCTTCTCTAGGCATTTGCCTTCATTCATAATACTCACAAGGGGTTTTCTTTGCTTTCCCCTTATAAATCCTTGTCTCCATTGTTGAACCATCTTGGTGTATGCTCTTGGAGTTTGCATATCTTATGGTAACATTGTTTCACACTTAACTTACTTGGATTGTTTCTCGTTCCTTGCTCAACATTATCATTTCTTACACAATTGATAATAAGAATTGGCTAGTCTTTAGACTGTGTGAGTATTGTCATCTTGGTATTAAGCATTTTGTTGCTTAGTAGTTTTAAAACACCAACAAGTTTGTTATTCATCCAAATGGAAACCCTTGTAGGAAGACCTAATTGCAATGCAACAATTAAATGTAATGTTGAAATATAGGAGAGAGATTCTTTTGGTTGAACTAGAAGATAAATCATCTTCTAACAAAATGACAGAGACTTTCGATGAAGGATCCAAAGTACATCAATTCAATTATAGTCTAGTAAATTTAGGTGCCATCTTCATCATAAATTTTTGAAGATAGTCCAGTATTTGTAGGTGTCATCTTCATCAAAAAATTTCCATGATAGTCTATTAGTTTGAGGAGTCATCTCCATCACAAGTTTTCCATGGCATACTTGTAGTTAGAGGTGCATTGAAGACCTTTTATCACTACATGAGCTAGTAGTAGATGGTGATTATTCATTATCATCATCATCATCTAACATAGAATCACATGAATATCATGTTTTATAGCCCACATGGCCTAGGTACTGAGGGTATAACTCCAAGCACTAAACACACCAAATTTCAAATTATTATCTTTATGTGTTGATGTTTAAGTTGAATGTTCTAGAGTTGAAGAGAGAAACACACTCAATTTTTTTTTCTTTTTGTTCTTTTTTTGAATATGAAACTGTTGTCTAAATGATACAATATAATTATGTATTATTAAAACAAAAATACAAGAAAAATATGATACCAACACAACTATATTTATAAAACAAAAAATTTGTCATTATTATTTCTTCTAAGCTTTTACAACTACAGCTTCTGCATATACATTTCCTTTCTTTTCTTTCATTACTATAACAAAAAGTATAATAGTTGTTACAATAGACCAACATTCCAAATGATAAATCTGCATCTACACACTTTCAATAAAATGAAACAACAAGTACATTACATTATTTTTGCAACTAGACTCTTTTTAACACTTATCATCAAAACATCACTGAGAAAAAACACTTGAGCGGAGACTCTCCCATTTATATTACACAACAATGGCTGAAAATAATGATAGTAATAGTATTCACTTCCATCTTCAATATTATCATAAAAACCTACAACAAAAATACACATGTACCTATGGAAATATGCTCGAAGAGAAATCCCTCTCCTCGACCACCGGAGATGCAGGTATGATTGGAGGTCGTGAATGGAACAGCTTTTGAAGTCGAGCACATCAGGAAGAATGAAAGAAAGATAATATCGAGAGTTTTGAACTACTATTCTGCCCCCCTATATTGATGCAAATGCAGGGCCCCCTTTCATATTATTCCTAGGGCTAGTAGGTGTCATTAATCAAGTGGGTGGAGAAAACCTGAAACGAAACTGGGCTCAGAGAAAACCATGTGAAAATGTAGAGATAACCATGCGAAAATGCTCCAAAAATGTCAAATGAAACTTGGCGTGAAAAACATAATTGGGCAAATGTTTTTTGAACTTTGCAGATGTATAAGCCCTGTGTTGGTCAAAATTTTGACCAACACAGGTCTTATATGTAAAAAAATGAAATTTTTGCCTTTACATTTCGACCACCCTAAATTTATTTAGTTGATGGTCAAAATTTTTGGTCGAAAAATGATGTTAAATGTAGTAGTGTCTGTATACACTTGTCTTCTTGTCGCTATGTCACATAGAATAATGATCAAGCGACTTCACATAGAGAGATAGCAATGTTCATGGATCTCTTTCTGATCTAATGGTGATAACGAAATGATGTTGGGTCTCTTTGTTTCGTGGTGCAAGTCCCTCTTTCCAGCTAGGCACACTATGGCGAATAGTTTGCACCATTCCATTGCTTGGAGAATCTAACATTGACTTTCTTTCCTTCATGACATTTAGTGACTAGATTCTAACTGCGCTTCATGAAATGTGATGGCCCACTAGATACACATGCCTTCACATTCTTTGTCGCATAAATTATCAAATGGGAATCTTTATATACCGACATTACTACCTCCATGGATCTTCTTTGATCTGAACTTTCATTTAATATTTGAACAGTACCCAATATGATAGGTAAGCATTTGACTTTTCAACTAGCTAATAGCCTACGTTCTTTCATTCAATTGACTTTTCAACTTCGTCACATATATGTGCGGATCAAATATTAACTGTCATTTTTATTTTCAAAAGAATGTGTTTCACCTTTGACTTGTTTCCTTCACCATTTTTGCATTTTGAATGTCCATTTTGCATTTAAATCTAAGTAACCTTGATTTTGAACTATTCTCACAATCTGTATATCAATCTTCAAATTTAGTCTTCAGTGTTCTCTTCTGCATTTGCTATGTATATATCTGTGAAAAAATATCCTTCTCTAGATATAGATCTTTGACCATGGAGTTAGAAACTTTTAGAGATGAAGAAATGCTTTCATAAAGAACTGCTTCTCAACATGAATCTTGTATTCAGAATGATTAGGAATAGAGAATATAAATCATTAGAGATATTTAGATCTTCTTCTCATCTAGAAAATACATAACAAACCCTCCCAAAATCTAATCACCTAGCCAAGAAATAATGTATTGCTCATGATTTCCTGCATTAGGTGAACTCAAAGGGAGATGAGAAGAAAGACCATTCTAAGGGAAATCTAGACTCGGACTCAAGACTTTAACTTTTGTCTTGACTCAAAAACCCTAAGGCAAAGATATAGATTGAAACTTGGGCAACACTACTATAGGTAGCAGCCTAAGAAAATATCGATTTAATTAGATTCTATGGCTTATCAGCAGGGTCTAATTTTGTCACAAAGAGGATTTCATTAATTCTCATCCGAAAGTAACCAATTGTAAGGTAAATGATATCTAATTCCATATACATTCATATTCACAATATACAAAAGCTTCATGGGAAGGAATAGAATAAAAGAGCACTAAGTTATATAATTGTGTGCTATTACATCTTAAGCTAGCAAGTATGTTACAACCTCTAACATTTTATGTTGACATTACCTTTAAACAAAGTAAGGTGGGTTATTTTTCCAGCTAAGTCTTTGAATCACACGAAGCACCCTAAGGATTTGTATTTCCAGAGGTTTAAGGAAGACCAAACATGAACTACTATTATAAGTTTATTATTTAATGTGTTCGGAGATTAGTTGCATCTACACAAATATGCAATCCATCATTGCTTCTATAAGGTCGTATTCTTTATGTTTCAAAACAAAACATGGAACTAACATACAACCCAACTACTGGTTCCAACCGATTGGTGTTTAGTCTAGAATTCCATTGCTCAAACTCACAAAATTAATATATAAATAAATAAAAAATAGCAAGTGTTATGTTTCAAACTTTTAATGACTCAAGGTGGTTGAGCCAGAAAGTTGACTGTTCAAACATTATTTCCCTACGAAAATTCTCGACCAAGATAAGAAGAGGAGTTGGAACAAAATAAGGAACGAGTACAAGTAGATTTTTGGAAAAATTGCAGCAGACAACATCGTCATCTATTGGAAAGGTAAACAAGCTTCCTATTAAACCTATTGCCATGATCTAAATTAGTGATATGTGAAAACTTAAACCAGTACGTAGGGTAACTCATTCCATTCTCGAATTCATAAATAAATTGACACATTGTGGGAATTTGGGGCTCACGTATGGAATTAGTGTAAAGATTTAATCAACTGACAATTCTCAACTAAAAATCTGCACACTTTTAACACTTTCTACTACCACAAAATGGACAAACAATTTAAGACAGAACACCAAGTCTGAAACAATATTAAAAATCATAGAATGAAGGGGAACCTATCTAAATTGTTGTTGCAACATCCTTCCCTAGTTTGCTTCCTTCCTTCTCCTTCCAAACCCCGCCCTTCTTCTCCCAATATGATGATATATGATTTTAACCGAACATGGTCAGAACAAAAATAGTTTTTGTTTTATTTTCACATTCACTGGAGATTCAGAGCCATATTTTCTTTTTTTTCCTCTTTTGCTCACACCGTCCTTCTTTTAATTCTCTCCCCACTCTCGCTCTTTTGTCATCTTTTCCTCTAACTCCCATTCTCACTTCGCTATCTTTTAGAATTTAGGTTGAATATTTAATAAATATCCCCTCCACTCCCCTCATGCTTCTCCCATAACATTACTTGTACTCAATGTCGTTCTGAAAAAATAATCAATGAAAGAATCCTATAAATATATTTCACCACAAAAAGATATACCACTATCTTGTTAAAATTTACAAACAACATTTAAGTAAACTAGGTTTTGTACATCTACATAATTATTTAAGGAACATTATATATAAAAGAAAAAGAATACCTAAAACACTCACATTCTCTTTCATTTTTTAACATAGCATTATTAAATTTAAATAAACACATTAGCATTTTCTAGAAAAAAACATTTAAACTTCTATGTGGTGTGTGCGCTGCTAAGGATGATTCGTCCATTCCCCTTCTAAGAGGCTAACCCTCTCTACCTCAAACACACTCTCATCATGATGAATCCTACATCCACTCAAACACTTGCAAACACGATTGAGTCAGTATCCATCAAATAAACAACTTAATTGATATTGAGAACATCATAATATCAATATAATAACACGTGCATCAATATCCACAATGCATCATCATCATGTAAATTAACGCATTTCATCATCATCTAAAATGAAGTCCAACATTATCATTAGCTTTATAACATAATCATTTTAGCATTAAAGAGGTATGAGAATTCCAATGCATCATTTATCCATTTAATCTCACTAGTTAATTAATCCAAGTTCAAAACAAAGTTTGACCAAGTTAAAATCAATAAAGTTGCCACATGATCACCACATAAGAAAAATACGGAAGATCACAAAATAGAACGTGACAGTGTGGATGAAGGTTAGTTGTACTTTGCTCGAGATCCCCCCACTCTGTAATAAGTTAAGTTGTTGATTGTTAGGCTAAGCTCTCAATTCTCTCTAATAAAGGTAAAAAACAATGACAGGGGAAGAGCATTACCATAATGTCTCAATTGCCATTCAATCCTTGCTAGTCTGACCCCCCAATTAGATTTAATATGAAAAATAAAACTATCAAAATAAAATGTACCATTTAAAATATGTGAAGTGACAAAGTCAATTATCACAACTAGTAGTAATGCTTCCCCTCGAGTGAAAAATAAAACAATGGGAAAATATGGATAATGATACCAAATGAATGGAAGACAGCGAAGACACAAAAGTTAAAGCAATGCATGTCCAAACTAATATTGAATAAATAGTTATGTCATATACAAAGATAACAAGATAAACAATGTATCATTTGGAATATGTGGATTCACAGAGTTAGATAGCATGACCAATATGCGTTCCCCTCCATTGCCAATAAAAACAATAGAACAATATAGATAAATGATACCAAAAGATGTCTCATAGACACAAAAGTTATAAAGTTATAGCAATGCATGTCAAAACTTTAGATCCACCAAATATTGAGGCAACACCTAAGGCAGGAAAGAGAAAAAGAAAAGTGGAAAGTGTTCCAACCTTGTCCTTTCTCATATTCCTTTTCAACTTTACTTTTGGAGTAGGGGATTCGGCTCATGTTATTGGTTGACAAGATTATTTCTTCACATGGGCAGGGCTTATAAGCACCGTGTATTTGATACTAAAGCCTCAATGAGCTTTCGTCCCCACAGAGCGCAATAAATAAGATGCTATGATTTCCTCAGCCATCAATTTAATTACCGTTTTCCATTGGTCGATCTATCTTGTTTTTTCGCTTGCTAAGTTTATCTTAAAATGTATATAAACAGATGAGGCAGAATGTGTAAATACCACAATTTTGAGGAACACAAAGAGGAAGCATATTTTTTTCTCTGCAATTTTCTCTGTGAGTTCTCTTTGTTCTTCAACAAATATCAGTTCTTCGCCATTTTCTTAATCTTTTGTCTGTAAATTGCTCGATTTGCGCTCTTTGTTTTTTAAATATCAGTTCTTCGCCATTTTCTTAATCTTTTGTCTGTAAATTGCTCGATTTGCGCTCTTTGTTTTTTAAATATCAGTTCTTCGCCATTTTCTTAATCTTTTGTCTGTAAATTGCCCGATTTGCGCTCATCTGTACATTAGGTTAGGGTTTATATTTTTCATGTTCAAATTTATTGCCGGGGCCTTATCTTTGTCGGCGAAAAGAAGTAAAGTGACTGTATTTATAAATATTCTGAAGATTTTATTGCAATTATTTAGTTGTGGATTCATTGTTTTTCTACACAATCGCTTTGACGATTTTATTACAATTATCTAGCTGTTTTGAGCTTTTATTTTGAAGAACAGATGAAATTGCAATTGATTTGGATAATATATTTGAATTCAGTCTTGTTTTTCCTTTTCTTTTGTACTAATTTTAAGAATAATGGTGGTAAGTTATTTCAATTTTCAGTACAATCAAATTCATAAATTTTTAAGTTTATTTCACTGTTTTTAGTTTTATTATGAAGAACAGATGAAAATGGATTTCTTTGGATGATATATTTGAAATTGTTCTTGTTTTTTCCTCTCTAATAATTTTAAGACTAATGGTGATAAGTTATTTCAATTTTTAGTACAATCAAATTCAGAAATTTTGAAGTTTATTTAGCTATTTTTAATTTTATTATGAAGGACAAATGAAAATGGATTTCTTTTAGATAATATATTTGAACTTGTTCTTATTTTTCCTTTCATTATAATTTCAAGAATAATGATGATAAGTTGTTTTAAATTTTATGAAAGGATACTATTAAATCTCTTTATATAAGTTATTAGGTTGTTATTAAATGTTTACATATAATTTTATTTGGGAGATTTTAATTGATTTTAATTTCTATATAATATTTTCATAATATAATCATAGTTTATTGTTTATGTTGATTAAGTTATCAATTTAAAGTAAAAGTCATAATATTTTTTTAGAATTTTTAATTTAAGAGTTCAATAAAAATAATCTTTGATATTTTTAAATATTAAATTTATTTAAGCTCTTATATGGAAAATGGACACAAGATATTTCTATTACAAAGAGAAACAACCACTATTGCCCATGCCTATAATGTCTTACATTTATATTCTGAAAATAAGTTGAAACTAAAAATAACTCCCATAATATATATGGAAGGACCTATGTAAGGATTAACGATGATAAGTTATTGTTATTTACATATTAATGTATGTAAATAGATTTTAATAGATTATAATTTTCTATATGTTTATAATATCAATCACAATTTAATTAATCTGATAAGGTTTCCACAATCTTTTGGTTTTGATTGTGTAATAGGAGATGTGAAATAAGCTAGATTTACTTATCTTAATTGATCACTTATGTTGATTTAATTTACCAAATTAAATTATAAATTATAGCTATTCTTTAGAATCCCTGGTGGGCTCTTTGTGACCCATTCAACTTCACCAATAAAGCAAGGACCCATTGACTTCTTTAAAATGTTTAGTTAAAGAGTTCATTAAGTTTTGTTTTACTAATACTGATTATATGGTGTACAATTTCATAGGTCTTTAAGATTTCATTATTTGAATGTGAAAATTAATATATTTAAATTTTAAACATAATATTAAGTTTGTAATAGATGTAAATTTGACCCAAAAATTATGTATTAAATATCCATTTAAAAATGTTCCCCTTCTAAAATAGTTTTTACACCACCTTATGATGTAAGAATGGTATGTCTATGAGATTTTCACTATTTTCACTTTTACATGTCTTTGCACACATCTTTTTTCTAATTTTATCCTCAAACAATTGTTTTCATTTTAACTTTTAAAAATCTTATATATATATATATATATATATATATATATATATATATATATATATATATATATATATATATATATATATATTCTCTTGTCTATATTAGCTCAACTTTTAATCCTCTTACAATCAACCTTTTCATGGGTTGTGATTGATCATTTATTATTTAGTTTTTCAAAAAAAAATCACAAGGTGATAACTCATGGGTAAAAAAGTTAAAAGTTCATCAACCTTTTTCGTATTTGCCATAACTTATCAATCTTTTTATTTCAACCAATTGAATTTATGTATTTTTATTTTGAATTTACGTATTTCTCAATTTTCTAATATGTGTGTGTGTGTGTTTGTCTATATATATATATATATATAAAATGAATGAATTCAATCAATTGTATAAAGAGAATACAATTGGTATAGTACCATAGAGAAAATTTAGTCAACTAATGGTAATTTATTGTGTCCTAAACATGTTCCCTATTACCCAATTATACCTTGCTTTGAATTGTTTTTCAATCCTAAAAATATACAATAGCATGAAAATAATACAATTGGCAAATCTTAAAGGAATATGATTTATTTGTCTTTGAAACATATTCTCTATTCCCTCTATTGTCCCTATTACCAACTAGTTCAACTTTTAAAACATTAAATAACTAAATGGTTGCTTCTTATCTTATGCTCAATCAACTTTTTTCATCAACCAATTGATTGATTATTTATTATTTAATTTTTCATAAATAAATCATGAAAAGATACATACACCATAATTAATGGGGTAAAAAGCTGCTCAAAAGTTCATCAACTTTTTTTGAGGTATACAATCAATAGTATAAAAGGAATAGAAAAGTAAAAAAGTTCATCAATCTTTTCTTAGGTATCCAATCAATCTTTAAAAAGAATACATCTGATATAGAATCAAGACTCTACTATAAAACTATACCTGTTTAGTCAACCAATAATAATATTTTATTTTGTGAATCCCAAACATGTTCCCTATTACCTCATTACCTTGGTTTTAATTTTTAATTTTTGTCAATCCATTATGATTTCGTCCAAAATAAACCACTA
The DNA here is from genome assembly GCA_028749045.1 of Cupressus sempervirens. Classification (NCBI taxonomy): domain Eukaryota; kingdom Viridiplantae; phylum Streptophyta; class Pinopsida; order Cupressales; family Cupressaceae; genus Cupressus; species Cupressus sempervirens. The sequence continues at coordinate 751,542,467 of CM053784.1, forward strand.
AATAAAATCTTATAAACAATAATTGGAGTGTACACTTCCACTAAGTAAAATCTTATAAGTAATAATTGGAGTGTACACTTCCACTAAGTAAAATCTTATAAATAATAATTGGAGTGTACACTTCCCCTAACTTAAGATTAAATTTTTTTTAAAAAAATTTATTTTTTAAAAACCTAATTAGAATATATTTGCATTTAATCTATAACCCTCCCACAATTTAAAATTGTTTCCCTTTGCAAGATACAGTCATTTTCTGAAATTTTGTAAAGATGGCGTTTTTGGCCCTGATTAGACGGGGACTTTTTTCTTGGAGGCGCTGTGAAACCCTAACTCAAAAAAAAAAATCCAATTACAGAAAGATCTACATTTAACATAAAACACTTCTACAACTTCAAAATATTGCAGACAGATCTTCTAGGGGCAGATCTTCCATTTCATGAGATAAACTTTTTCATGAAGTTTTTAGGCAAATCTGAGAACGAAAATGCTCAAATTGGCCAAGATACCTGTTTCCTGCACTGATTGTGGACGTATTTCTTCCCAGGGTTTGGAAATCGAATGGCGCCGCAAGCAGGCAGAGAGGAAAAGAAGGAAACGGAGCAAAAGAGGGATGGGAAGCGGGTGAAAGAACCACATTACAGAGGAGTTCGGCAGCGTCGATGGGGAAAATGGGCGGCGGAAATGCGACTCCCGGGGAATCGATCCCGCGTCTGGCTCGGCACCTTCGACACCGCTGAAAGCGCTGCCTTGGCTTACGATCAGGCATGTTTCCGCTGGCGCCAAGACCGCGCTCTTCTCAATTTCCCCCATCGCTTCCCAGATCGGAAGAAGAATCAGTCGAAACAAAGCCCCTGGTTTACAAGCACCAATTTCAGAGGCCCTGCCTACCATTCCAAGCAAAATGATGAGAATTTGCCACAGGAATCGCTCGAAACGGACGCCGCCGCTGCCGATTCAACGCCGATCTGTTCGTCGCATGATAAAAACCCTAATTTTGTCCCCAATTTTCTAGGGCAAGACTGGGACGAAATTTGGTTCGAAGGTGTTCCTCCCGTGCAAGAAATCCATGAAGAGGAGGAAGAGGAGGACATTGTCTGGGAATCTCTTCTTTTCTAACTGTTCAAAAGCTTCATTTAACTGGTTTTCTATATGGCCGTGAAGCTATTTAAAGAGTCAATTCTGCAATTTCAGAAGCCCTTTCAGCCTATGAAGGAAAGTTTGTGCGGTTAGAATCGGATTTAGCAGTACTTCCATTGCTGTAATGGCTGCCTTCCAATTCACATTTTGCACATTTTGTGACCTGTGTGTGTTTCTAGAAACAGATAAAAGCACTACATTTTGTGACCATGTTCAGCTTCTCAAATGTGATGAGTTGGGGTTAATATGTGCATAGTTATATGTTATCGATGTGAATTTTTTATTTTTTATTTTTTTGGAGTAGTGGTTCATAGAACTTATTCGTAGTGATCTATCTTTTAAGAATTTTATGATTCATAAGAATCTTTCATGTTTGGTGATTTACAAGAATTCACATTATTGTATCTATTCTAAGCACTCATTTGAGTGATTGTATATAGGTGATACTCATATCAGTACTATTATTCCTTATAGAAAATATTTACAACTTATTTTAGTGATATTATTTGTTGTGAAAGTATCTCATACTCAATAAATTGATGAGTTAAGAGAGCTCTATAATGAATGGTTCACAACAGGCAACACTTACAAAGTGTTTTGTAAATGGGGTTACAAACTAAGGGAGCTTAATCTTAAAGAAAATTGTTGGTTTTTTGAGGCAATCATAATATTGACAATTAGTTCAAAGCACTTAGTCATTTGCAAGGCAAGCTTGGTTGGTTCACTACAACTGAGTCATCCTATGCAAGTTGAGCATTGTAAAGAGAGACTTGTACATATTCAATTTTTAAGTGATAGTCGAGCAAGTCAATGGTTGTTGAGTACTCTAGTGTATGTCAAGTTGAGTATATTAGCTGAGTAGTATGTATATGTCAAGTCATCAGAAGAAACTAGTATATGTTGAGTTCACTTTTATGCCGAGCATAGTAGAAGCCGAGTGCCAATATATGAGTTTAGTTATGGCCAAGCATCAAGATACTTCAAGTTCGAGCAAGCCAATTTTGGCATAGTTGTTTGAAATTGCACAAGCATCGAAGTAAATTGTTTTGGCCAATCTAGATATTCTTTTATTTGTTCAAGGAGTTTGTTATGGAGTTAATTACATGTTTGTTTAAGGGTTCTCAATCCCTATGCAAACAATCTAGCCAATCATAAAAATGCAAGGGCTAAGCAACAAAAGATATGAATCTAGATTGTTGATTGTGATCTAGAAGCTTCACCATATAACTATTTAAGTAGGGGTTGCAACCTAACTTCATGTATGATGTGTGAATGTGAAGTATGATGTGTGGAGCAGGAAACAATCTGTATGTGAAAGTGAACAAGGGCTCTACTGACTATTCCAATTTTGCAATGAAGCGTAGAGTAAAGGATAGATCATATCAGACTAGTGATCAATCAATGAATAGAGAAGATTTGTAACTAGCATCTTAGTGCAAACCAAACGATCATGTACCGATTTACTTTTAACAGGTGATCAGGGTGTAAATCTCTTAACAGAGTGGTCCTAACAGACCTTTGTAAATCTCCCAATAGAATGCTTAGTTGTAAGTTTCAAATCCTTTAATCAAAGTAGACTGTATAAGTTTTGTAAACTTTTAACAAGGCAAACCCTCAAAAGGTAGATCATAAGAAGTGATCAAAATTGTAGCCCTAAGAGACGAACTTCATTGTTGTAGTTGTGAAAATCTGTGGGTGTCATCCCCACCCCAATTTTACCTTCACCTTGGAGGGTTTTTGGGTGTATGCACCGTAAAATGGTCGCCTAGACTATGGGCCCCTATTATTCAATTTATCAAATTTCATGAATCAATGGTTTGCGATATTTTATTAAATTAACTCAAATCAATTTCTTTGACCAAATTGTAATTAATTCAATTATTTTAACATTTCCTAAGGTTTGATCATTTTATCCTAAGTTTTATTTAATTTTAAAAAATCTCTCTTTTAATTAAATAATTAATCCACATTTAATTAATTAAGAGAAAAACCCCTCTTTAAATTTAATTAAATATTTCCTATTTAATTAAAACAACTTGCTCCCTTTTAATTAAATAAAATCCCACTTGAAAAAGGAAATAAAATAAATAAAAATTAAATAATTTTTTTTTTCTCTACTCTTAAATGCACATATTTTTAAGATGGATTCCATTTAATTTTCCTACATTGGTGAAATTTTGTTTCACACAGATCATTCTTTCTCCACCCTTGATTTAAATCTTATTACCTCTTAATCTTAATCGTTCATTTTTCTTTGTAAGGGAGAGCCCTCTCCTCATTTTTGACATCCACAATTATGCTATTGTTATTTTGCAAGTTTGGAGAGTGATTTTTGGAGGAGTTTGAGCATTAAAGCTTTTTGTGGAGAACTTCTAACTTCTTGTCTTCTTCTCTCATGCATCCACGGCTTCCATCATCATGCTCCATCATTGCATTTTCATATTAGCTTAGATCCATGTTTTCTTTCATAGATTAGATCTTGCATTGTCATTTCCTTTCATAGATTAGATTTCCTTTCTTGCATTATTTTGCATTTTCATCATTTAGATTAGCTTGCATCTTCATTTGCATTCATATTTTGATCCTTGAAGCTCTCGTTGTATAGTGTACTTGCATGGGCGCAAACTAGGTCAAAATTGAGGGCCTCCATTACAAACTCTTACACTCCATGAATAGAAAGCTATGAGTTGCCATTTGAGACCTCATTATTGAGCAATCTTGGATATAATGACTCATAGAAGTGTGTCAACATTTTGACACACACAATGGATAACCAAAATCTATGTTATGTGTTGATCATTTGATTACATGTTTCATGGATGTGATTAGTTGTTAGATCTATTACAATAGTGTAGTAAATGTTTATATGACTTATGATATTATTGAGATAAAGATTTGTGTTGAAGTTATCGGATTGAATATTTGTTTGGAAGGGTAAAAGTTTATAGATCCTGATTCACTCCCCCTCACCTTTCTATATATCGACTTTCCCTATAGACTTCCAACAAAAACTTCATATTTAAGCATACTTGAGTTGGAGTGGTATTGGGATGGGTGAATTTTTGAAGAAGCTTAAAGTTTCACTCTCTCAACATTGCCTAAATGCAATGATTGCTAAGTATTCAATCATTCTCATTAGAGATGCATTTATGTGAATCACTACTCATAAAACATGGGTAGAGAGCAATATCATAATTATTTGCTTTTAATCTTTCAATGAATTATTTTAAAATTTTCTAATTAATTATATTAATTATTGAATATTTCTGAAATCTATGCAAATGTTAGAGGATTTTATTTTTGTATTAAAAAAACTATCAACATTTAGATTACACTCCTTATTTAAAGAAAAATATGCAATCAAATAGACATTGAATAATAATTTATTATATTTACTAATTATAGAAATTTGGAAGAGCCTTTTTTTAATATTATAGATCTATAATAAAATCTGAAGTGATTTTTGTTAGGTCTTAATAGACCTCAAAAAAGACATAATGAAACAACAAAGTTTGAAATACCACTATAACATGTGTTTACATATCTTCAGTAAATATGGATATGAAAAAGCTAAACACAAATATTGATTAGAAAACATGTGAGCAAAGTCACTAGAAAACATAACCACCATGATATCATGGTGTGCACTTTTTTGGAAGTCTTGAGTGCACTGTGTTGTTGGTCTCGTGTTTGTGATCTTTTGGAGTATTGTTTTTTTAGTATATTATTTCACAAAATCCAAAAGCCAGGAAGGATTGGTTCTACATTTTATTAGGCTAGGTTTGTCATGTTGATGTTTTGATAGCTTTGGTAGGATAAATCTGTGAGGTCAAAAGAAATTGGAGACTCTAGAGATTGGTCGAGAAAATATGACTCATATATATTCGAGCTTTTTGAAGACAAGAATGTAATGTGATATTATTTTATCAACTCGTAAATGACAAAATGATATCTCATGAGGTATTTTCTATGATGCAATCGATATTAATATGCCTCTACGTGGATGATATCGCTAGCTCAATGGCTGGCTGGAAATATGTGTTTGTGGTCTGATTGAATTGTGTACAATGTGTTGACAATGTGTTCATGGTCTAATTGGATGTGTAGCTACTTGGTGTCCCACTAATGTGGGTTGAAGTCGGATTCATTGTTGCGATGACCACTTGGGAAAGTTGGCTTCTTGTAAATTGTGTGCTTTGAAGACAATAGAGTTAAAACTCCTAGACAAAAATGTTGGGCAATCTTGAAATAGAATTTTTTTGAGCAATGTTGGGCAATGCTGTCCACTTTATGAACTTTTGATTGACTTTCTGTATATATATATATATTTTTTGCATTATTCAATAATAAAAAAAAATAGAATTTTTTTTTGAACTTAAGCTACCATATGGATGGAGGACCCACCACTTTGAAAGTATAGATGGCCAGCGGCAACTCGGATGATATGCACAATTTTAAACATCAGCGAACACCTAATAATAAGGTAATACACACACACACACATATTATAATAAGGTAAGTATGCTTTACTTAATTGAATTATTATAAATAACATGTTTATTCATGATAATATTATAAAGGGATAAATTCCTAATATTATTATTACGAATATAAAATGGAATGAAATTCATAATTGAATATAAGTCTATATATGAATTTATACAATTGATAATTATAATGTGAATCATGGTTATAATGAGATTTTTGTTATTATTGTTGTTGTTTTTGTTAGTAAAAGACATGAGTTTGTAGACACCTAAATCTGATTACATCGCTAAGTAATATTATTTAGTCATCTCTTAGGACATTATTGATTAAATATTAAATATTTAATTAATTGATCGTCATCCCTTAGTTAATTTATTTAATTAACTATAGTCTAATTGATAAAATCAAATGATAATCCAAAATCAATTTATCAATTAAATCCCCAATCCTCTATTAAATTAAATAAATGCAAAAATCTATTTAATCTAATCCCACATCCCTCTTTTATTAAATAAATCATTTAATAGATCATCTCAAGCCCCTAAACCATCCCTAAACCCTATAATTACCCTAATTCAATCTATTCACCTATAGTAACCTCACTTAGCCAACTAAACAACTCATCCCATCAAAGCTAAGCCACTTACCTCCTAAACCCCCTCCTAAGTTGAACCTAATCCCCCTCCTAATCATGTGCACAACTTTAAGCAAGGGTTAAGACTTTTTAACCCAAGCCAGAGTCAATAGTCTCCCCTATCCTCTTCCATTCCTATCCAAGAGCATTGATGGCTCTTATATGCTATAAATTCTCTTAAATGCCTCTTAAATTTCTCTTTCACACTCCTCCTCCATCATAATTACCTTTGACCCTCCATTTTGACCACCCAATCCGCTTGTTCTTGTCATAAGGCTAGAGCTTTGAAGAAACACAATCCATGTGCTCCCCTCTCCTTATATCTTGACCCTCCATCTCATCATCCCTTAGCCTATAAATGAAACCCTCTTCCTTCACAATTTATATGAACTCTCATGAAAACTTATAATGCTCCATTGAAGACCACAATTACCCATTTCCACCTTTATTATGCTACAATCCACATTCACAACCATGGCTACACATTCACCCATCCACCCTTTAAAGAAACTCATTAAAGCTTGAAGCCTGTTTGAGCACACATCCCTCATCTTTGACAAATCCAAAGATCAAGGACTCATTTGGAGAGCTTACCATGCTTGGTTTACATTTCCCTTCGATGTTTCCTTTGTCTTCTCATAAATGTTAGTTTATTTGGTATTGTGAGTGCTTTGTTAATCTTAGCATTCTATTTACAATTACTAATATAAACGATACAGGTGTAGCCTTATCAAAATCTACCATGCAAAAAAGTTCTCCTTGTTAAACTTGGGTACCTCTTTTTTGGACATCTTGATCTTTGGCTTCTAGTACCTTCAAAGTAGTCCTCTTAAGCACTATGGGGCTCTGATAGCAATTGTTAGAATTCTCTAGAATAACTGAGAGGGGGGTGGGGGGGAGGGGGTGTGAATCAGTTATCCAAGGTCTACATGTTCAAATAAAATATTTCAATGCTTAGTTAACCCATATCCATAAAACCTTGTCATGCATGCATCCATTAGATCATACAATACATAAACTTTGTAGGTTACTTTCCTAGGTCAAAACAACTTTGCAGAAATGTAAACATGAAACAACATAAGAACATTCACACAATTTGACACATGGGTTTTATGTGAAAACCCAATTTGGGAAAAATCATCAGTAACATGCTACTAGTTCTCACTCTTCTGAAGTGCTACCCTATGAAAAGCCAACCCTGATAAAGGTTAAAATACACACTGTTAAACGTGACCTAGTTAAAAGATTTTAATCACCCTGTTAGGAGTGAGCCTTGTTAGAGTACTTTAGACCATTTCATTAGAATGTCACCTAGCTAAAAAATTTACAAATAATTTTTAGGTCAACCTTAATCCAAAGGTTTTACCCTGGACTGATACAATTATTAGAAGGCAATAGTAAGGATTGATCTGATAACAAATTACAACTCACTTACAAATTACAAATCTATGTTTTAGTCCTCCATTCTACTTGGCATTCACACACTTCAGCTCTGAGAGCTTGTTCACCCTTCAAGCATTCATACTCTTAAGCTTTCTTGTTTTACATGCCAATTGTAGTCACTTATGTTTAGCCAATGAATGAAGCAATACCCTAGACTCCTTGTCTTCCTTAGGAAAATGCACGTGATGACCTTTATTACTAACCATCTCTATAAATAGAGAATTAAGATCTTTTTCCACTTAACCACAATCTTTCATTCTAGGGTTAGGTAGGATATAATGAATCTACCCACTTTTCCATTTGGTTCCTCTAGAAACTTCTTCTACAATCTTCTTTGAATTCACCTCAAAATGGTTTACCTTGAATGTTGTGCCACCAGCTCATCATAGTTATCTTTCACATGTTTCGTACAGTTCAAGGAAACAAAATAGTCAACTTAGATTCCTCAAATCTTCAATTTAACACATTTACTGGCACTCGACATCAATATGTTGTCACTCAGCATCTATACTTTTCTTTCACTTAGCCAACACTAGTTCACTTAGCAAACACTAAAGTTTACTGATGCTTAGCACCAACTAAACTTTATTTAGCATATACTAACAATCACTCAGCTTGCACTATTTTTCATCTTTGCTTGGCACCTCTTGATTTTCACTTGGCTTCTACTGATTTTGCTCAGCTTGCACTGACTGCTCAACAAGGCTTGGTAAAGACTTTTCATACTTGATCTTCTTCTAGTCTTAACTTGAGTAATCTTTCATTTTAGACTTTAAGTAGATAAAAAATGCATTATAGTATCAATGTCTTACTTGGTCTTAGTGCTTCTTTTACATACCAAATAAGTCAATCTTTCTCTAGGTGCTATTGTTATCTCCTCTTTTCAAATTCTTTTCATTAATCAACTAAATGATAGCTTTCAAACCAAAAAGAAATTGTCTCACCAATAGATAGTAGGTTTGACATCATTGACAAAATAATGATTGTTCCATTACAGGTTCTTCACTTCAAAACAATCTTATATCAACAATACCATGTATTTGTCTTATGATAAAGGAAAACCTTCAAGTTGCTCAATATATGCCTCTTCTTCAAGTTCTCCATTTAGAAAGGTTGATTTAACATCCATCTAATAAACCTTAAACTTATTATTTGTTGCATAAGCCAAGAACGTCCTTATTGCTTCCATTATGGCTACAAGTGCATATGTCTCCTCATTGTCTATGCCTTATTGTTGTGAATATCCCTTGCATACAAGTCTAGCCTTGTTCCTCACAACTTTGCCTTGCTTATTCATTTAATTTTTGAATACCCATTTGGTTCCTATCACATTCTTGTCTTTAGGTCTAGGAACTAACTCTCATGTATCATTCTTCACAATCTAATCTAATGCTTCCTTCATTACTTGAATCCAATGATAATCTTTGCATACTTCATCTAAGCTCTTAGGCTCAACTTGAGATATCAAACATATCTCCTCATATACTTTGTTCATTGTTATCATACCTTTTTCTTTGCTTCCAATTATCTCCTTAGGAGTGTGATTCTTTGTTAGATTGTTGTTAGAGGTAGGAGTTGACATCTCAACTCTTATCTCTTCTCTAGGTTTAGATCTTTGCTCTCCTCTTTGCTCAACAATTAGCACATCATTCTACAAATCATTGTTAGTCTCAAAGAAAACTTCAACATTCTATCTAACAATTCCAAAATTATCTTCTTCTTCATCTTAATTATATTCTACCATCTTTTTCTTAGTTCTAAACTTTTCATCAATCCTTACATTTGTGTATTCAATTATTGTATTAGTTCTATAGTTAAAATATATGTATGTCTTTCTTTTCAATGAATAGCCAAGAAACATACCTTCATCACTTCTTGGATCAAGCTTACCAATGTCATCATCTCTCTTAATATAACATTTTCTCCCAAATATTCTAAAATATTTAACTGATGGTAAATGACCAAACCATAGTTCATAAGGTGTCTTGTTTATACCTTTTCTAATTTGTACTTTGTTCAGAGTGTATACTATTGTATTGACTACTTCTCTCCAAAATGTCTTAGAAACATCATTCTCAAACAACATCACTCTTGTTGATTTTGCTACTGACTTATCCCTTCTTTCAACAATTCCATTTTGCTTAAGTGTTCTAGGTGAAGATAGCTACCTTTTGATTCCATTCTTTTCACAAAATATGTTAAACTCCTTAGAGGTGAATTCTCTTCCTCTATCAAATCTCAAACACTTTATCTTAACACCGGATTCATTATCAACTCTATTCTTAAATATCTTTAATTTCTCAAAAGATTCAGATTTCTTTTTAAGAAATGCTACTCGCATCATTCTAGTGAAATCACCAACAAAAATCATAAAATACCTTTCACCATAGAATGCTCTTGTTTTAGAGAGACTAGTTAGATCTGTGTGAACAATCTCCAACTTCTCTATAGTAGTGAACTTCTTGCTATGAAATGATACTTTCTTCTTCTTAGACAAAATACATTCTTTACACATAATATTAGTAGGCTTTGTGGTCGTAGGCAAGTCTCTGACTGCAAAAGTGCTACTAACCTTCACAATATTATCAATGTTTATGTAACATAATCTTCTATGCCACAACTTTTATCCACTTTAACTACCAAGCATGGCATTCCAGTAGGATACAACTAAAATGCATTACCTTTGGATCTAGTGTTAGATCTAATTAGCTTATCATCTCTTTCTTTGATAATGTAGATCTTCTCAGTGAACTGCAATTGATAACCCTTGTCCACCAATTGTCCAACACTCAACAAGTTATGCTTCAATCTATCAACAAAATAAACATCATCAATGTTAGTTTTACCATCAAGAGTAATGGATCCAATTCATGTTATATAATAGGTTGCATTGTTACCAACTCTAACAATACCTCCATCATGATTCTTGAACTTAACAAACTTGTTCATATCACCAGTCATGTGATGTGAATAACCATTGTCTATTATCCAATCAAATTTCTTTTCCACATGGTGAATTAGAGCTCTTGTCTAATTTCTCTATCAAGATTGTCTTCCTTGATAGTCACAAATCCCAATTCATCATCACTTTCACTTTGACCTTTCTAGTCAGATTCTTCATCTTTATTTGCAGAAAAATAATTTCTATCTCTATCTCTTCTAAGCTTAAACTTCCCCTTATACTTTTTCTCTATTTTAGGACATTTAGATACATAATGACCAAATTCATCACAAGTCCAACACTTAAGGTTTTTCTTACCATCTTTTTCTCTTCTCACAAGAAGGGTTATTCCTTCCTCAATCTTCTTTTCTTCATCAAATCTATTGCTACCAACAAAATCTCCACATGTGCTTGCACTCTTTGTCAGATTAGGTTGAATGTTTAGGAAACCAAAAGTTCTTTTGACTCTTGCTAGATCTCTAGACTATCTCAGATCTACTTCTACTGATTATAATCTTCCAAGCAATGTTTCCTTACCGAAATCCTTAATGTAGGGCATTACTAGTTGAATTGTTTGAGCTACTTTCTTGAATGGTGGTGTCAAACTTTTCAAGATCTTCCATATAACTTCATCTTCTTCCTTTGTTCCACGATGAGACCAAATTCCAGATTCATCTTCCATCATTTTAGTATCTTGAAATGTACATATCCAATTCTGTAATCTCATTCTCTTTGCATGTAAATCACCTTCAAAAGTAGATTCTGATACTTTCCAAATTTGATAAGATGTTTCAAGTGACTTTACCTAATTGATTTCATTCTCTGGAAGAGCTTTTAGTAAAGCTTCTCTTGCTCTCATGTTACACATGAATATATCTCTTTCATCTTCACTACATCCTTATAGCTTTTCCTCTTACTCTTTGTCAAGGTCTAATATCTCGAACCCATTCACAAAAAATGAGATTGCATCTTCTCCTTCTAAGTGTCATAGTTGGCCCCACCAAATCTAAGACTATCCTTTCTGAAATGATTCTCCATTGATCTCCCAAAGTTGTTAAGCTTATCCTTCAAGGACCTGATGCTCTAATACCAATTGTTAGAATATATAGTCCATTGATATAAAAAAGGGGGTGGGGGGGTGTGTGAATTAGTTATCCAACTATTATCACAATTATCAACCTTAAATAAACTTAACCATATGAGTACTATAAATTGAAACCACAACAATATACTCATACACAATAACACCAGATATGTTAACTAGGGAAAACCTTGATCAGAGGGAAAACCTCGATGGGGATGGTACCTACAAGATGATGTTCTAATAAAAATATTCCTTGTTAGAGGATGGACGTTGTTAGGAGTCTATGAATACATTCAGTACATATGAATCCCTATTAGGAGACTTTGAATCCTTGTTAGGAGATTTCAGCCCTATTAGGAGTTGTGGAAGACAGATGAGCCCACTGCCCAAATAGCTTCAAGGGAAAGACTAATGAACCCATTGTCCAAATGATCTTTGTATTGTTCCTTGCAGAATAATAGAATTATGCTATATTGTTCCTTCCTCTTTCTCTGTCCTGTCAACTAGACTTCTGCTCCTTCTGATCTTATAACCAGATCATAAATCTCACATCCAATAATCCCTTGGATTGCTTACATGCATTCAGTAAGAACTACGCTCCTTTTCAGACTTTGCACTTCATGCAACAATGGATACTACTTATAAACAAGGAAAACATCATTCCTTTATACCATATCTTCATAATAATTCCTTGAGTTAGCCTTGAGGCTTTCCCAATTAATTATGATAAGATAATTAATTAATTATAATTATAATAACATTGTTGGCTCATAGTCTATAAAAAACTTCATATGTGCAGTACTAGGGCTTGCGCACTTGCTAACATCATCAACTAACTATCCTATGTCATTTTCAAACTCCACATCTTCTTACTACATCTTAGATGTAATCTAGCAAACAAACATCAGGAACTACTTTCCCAATACTCTATCTCTAAACTTCTCTCTGTAAATTAGGTTCAACTTTCATGTCTTTGACTTAAACTATGTGCACTTAACCATGTCATCAGGACGTTGTCTCAAACATGTCCATAATTGTGCATCACTAGACAATTAAACTTGTTTGTACCATTAAGATCTTTGTCTTCTACTCAACCATTCTTTACAGAAACCATGCTATGTTGACATCAATGACAAATATAGTCATAAATGCAACATTTCAATACTCTCCAATGCTTAGGATACTCCTCTAATGTAGTATCATCAATATTCATGTTAATACTACATAGGCATGATTTTTCCATTTGAGAGTATCTTAACTCATTCTCTTTAAGAGGAGTACTCATGAAAGTGATTGGTGCTTGGATACCTTCCTTATTTTCCTGCATGAGTATTGTAGATAGTGTATGGGTCGAGGCATAATAATACAGTATGAACTACTTAGTGTAGTCTAGGTGGACTAAAATGAGTCTTTGGCTATGGCATCCTTGATCTGATTGAAAGCCCTTCTTCTAGAATGATTCCATTTGATGCTTTGACTTCCCTTCCCTACATAGCTCTAACCCATTCTTGGTCAATCCTGATGCCTTCTTGGGAGACTATATAACTAAAAAATTTGCCTTCTGTAACACAGAAGAATAGCTTCTTGGGATTGAGTGAAATAAAATGCTTCCTACATCTTCTTAGGACCTTCTATAAGTCCCTTAGGTGATTTTCTCTTTTCTTGGATAAGACTGTTAGATCATCCAAGTATATGACGATGATTTTATCCTTGAGATTAGAAAAGGAGGAGTTCATGGCCCTTTGAAAGGTCACCCCAACATTGATGATTCCAAAGGGCATCTTGTTATATGCAAATGTCCCCCAAGGGGTGGTGAATGTTGTCTTAAACTGATCTTCTTAGTCTACCTCAATTTGGTTGAAACCCAAAAAGGCATCTAACATGGACATCATTTTGGAGCTAGCCACTATTTGTAGAAGATGATCCATGTTGGGAAAGGCATAGTTATCTTTAGAGATGCCTGATTCAAATTTTTGAAATATACACAAATTCTAATCTCCCCATTCTTCTTCCAGATAGGATCAATATTGGCTATCCATGTAGAATGGTTTATGGGGTAGACAATTCTTGCTTCTAGCATCTTGTGAACTTCTCTAAAGATGGAATCTAAGACCATAGGGCTACAATTACTTTGCTTTTGTCTAAAGGGAGTGCCTTCAGATTTGAGGGGGATTTTGTGCTTGAATTGACCATTCCTAAAGGCCTTTAGATCCTCATACCCCCAAGAAAATACATCTTGGTATTCTAACAATGGTCCCTTAGCCTTGGCCTTTCTTTAGTTGAGTAGCTACTACCAATATTAACCATCTTTGGTTTATACTCGGTACCAATGTTCATCCCTTCAAATTCTCCAAAAGTTCCACCCTTCCTACCCTTTTCTCTTCTAATAAATGCATCATGCCTACTGAACAATTTTTCAAGGGAAATGAGATGTCTAGGAATCTTATTACCTTTGAGTTCCTCAACTCCAAGCTCTATCTATTTCTTGGTGTCAAGGGAGAAATCTTTTCTAGTATTTTTGCTTCCTTCAAAGTACTAATCACTGTAAGGTTCAAAGCCTTCCAGGAAAGATTGAATTTATTTATCATCGTTGAAAACTTGCCATGTCTCAACATTGTCAAGAATATTGGGCCTAAATAATACTTCAACTTTGTACTAATTATTTGTAAAGTTTGGATGTGGAAGTAAAAGTGAGGATGAAGCAACCAACAGATCTATCCTTGCATTTTGTTCCTATGGAACAACTTGCATTGAGAAGGCGTATAGGTTCTCAATCTCATCTCAAACCCTATTTTTGTAATTTCTGAGCCTTGCATTCTTTACAGTATATTGAGCTCAAACATTTTTTTACTTTAAGCTCTACATCTCCTTGACCTCTAAAGACTTTCACTCCTCTCTACTTTGTAGCAGTAATGCCTAACAACAAGGCTTTATACTATGTTGTATTGTTGGTGTTTTTGAATTGCAGCTTGTATGCAAGCTGAGTTACATCTGCATCTAGGGATACAAGCATCATGCCAACTCTAGACTTAGTAGTAGCACAACTACCATTGAACTCTAGGGTCCAAATCTCCATGTCACTAGGAGACTCTAATTGACCTTTCGAATGACTAAAGTTAGAGAGCATCATGTAATTTTCAAACTCCATCTCTTAATATAGGATATGTTCCTTAGGATCATCAGACTTTAAGATAGTAAATTTATCCTTCTCAGGTTCCAATGTGATTTTCTTATTTCCCACAAGAATTATGGGATGAGACCAATCCATCTTGATTTCCCCTCCCATGTCCTTATAAAAGCTCCTACTTAGAAGCATATCGTAGCTAGCTAGAATATCTACTACCAGGATGGTTAGCTTCATTCTCTTTGTAGGATGTGCAACCAATTCTACTTGTGCATATTTCACTTTTCCTAATAGAGGAACCTACTTTGCATCTATGGAATAACAACATCCAAATGTCTTGGTAAGGGTCAAGCCAAGGGCACGAGCAATAGAAGAGGGCATGACATTATTAAAGGCTCTAGAATCAATTATGCAGTTACTAAGCTTATGCCCATTTAAATATAAGGACACATAAAATGGATCAAGTTTCTAGCCAGGGGAGGTAGCTAAGGTTGATGCTTCGTCCTCATTGAAGAGAAAAGGCAAGATAGGCTCTTCATCAGCTAGTGGGCCACTATCCAATTGAGGTTGATCATTGCTAATGGTAGATGACATTAGGTTGAGTTTTAGCATTAGCATCACGTTTAGAATAATCTACTAACTTTTGTAATTCAGAAGAATGGGTTTTTAGATAATCAAGGGGAGACACCTTGATGCAAGAGCAACCTGGGTATATAAGCAATCTTGCATCACCCAAAAATATTTTTATTTTCAGTCTTTTTCTATTTTAATAAGGACTAGTAGATAGGGAGGTTGTTATTTTTGGGAGCTTGCTATTTTTAGTAAGTTTGTCAAATAAGTTCTGAATATTCTCATTTTCTACAAGAAGGTTCATTTTAGAATTGTAAGGCTACCATAAAAATCTCAGTGCTCAAGCATTAGTATTAGAGAAGTTATTACAGATTTTTGGTGGAAAACTTTGCAGAAAAATTTTCAGGCTCACCATTGGAGGCCTTAGAGTGCCTAGATGAGGTCCAAAAACTCAATGGAAGGTCGCTAGCATGGTTTGACCCTATAGATCAAGAGTTGGCATTTTTGAAAAATGGTTATAATAGCCAATTGGAGTAACGGTTTGTGATTTATGGCCTTTCGAAGTTGGGCTACCCGAAATTTCTAAAATAATTGTCAAAAATGTATTTGGTTGATTCTATATGTTTTGTTAAGGTCTGTCGACCCTAGGTATTAAGTTTGAGCATCTAGAACCTTCCCAGGAAGCATACAACTACCTATTTAAGAAAGGCCCAAACATTATCTACAACAACTCTGGGTGATAGTTAGTAGCACTATCTTGTAGGTTTCTATAATGAAGGCACCCATTTGGGTTAGCATATTGTAATTTAGAATTTTGTAATTCTGCATTTGCGGCAATAATAAGAAGTTCATATTTTGTTACTCACATTTGTTGTTGTTTCTTTGTTTTGTTATGAGTTTATGATATTAAGGAAATCTCCTTGCATTAAGTGGTATCAGTGCTAGAGTTCTTGAGCATGTGGACAGATCATTAACTGTGAGGTAGTTTGCACCAGGACTGTTGTTTGGGCTAAGTGTGTAGATAGATTGTTGATTGTGAGGTAGTTTGCACTAGGGTTTCAGTAGAAGCACAAAAATGCCTCCACGAAGAGAGCGTGGTGGAAGAGCTACAGGTGTTACACCTGGGGGTTTTCAAGCCCTCCAAAGAAAAATGCAAACATTGGAAGAAAAAATTCAGTGAGGAATGAATCTTCCCATAAGAGATGAAAGCAAGGATGAGGATGAAGAAGAAGAAAATGCCGAAGCAACGACAGTTCTAAACCTAGAGGAAGAGATGCTTTTTAGAGCCATCTCTAAGATTGGAAAAAGACCTAAGTTTGAGGTTCCCACATTTTTAGGAAATTGTAACCCAAAAGAGCTAATCATTTGGATCAATGAACTAGAGGAGTACTTTGAGTATGAAGATATTGAGGATCTGGATAGGGTCAAGTTTGTGAAGGCAAAACTAAAGGGACATGCAAAGATCTGGTGGCAAGAGGTTTAGTTGGAATAAAATAGATAGGCAAAGGACAAAATCACTAGATGGGATCAGATGATAGCTAAAATGAAGTGACAATTCATTCTTATGGATAATGAGCTTGATTTGTTGAAGAAGATGCAAGGAATGAAGCAAGCAAGAAATTGATTTGTTCAAGAGTATACCAAAGAGTTCTATCGAGTCCTCATTAGAATTGGCCATGCAAAAGTTGATAAGGAGAAAGTCACCCGTTATCTTAATGGGTTAAGGCCCACCATTCAGGACGAGCCGAGTCTAGTCCGAATGAATAGTATTGAGGAGGCATACCAGTTCTCCCTAAGAGTTGAGGAGAAACTAAGAAAGAAGTTTGACAATAAGAATAATGAAAGATCTGGTGGATGATCTTATGGAGGTCGTAATGATGATCAAAAGAACAAGGATGAGGCTAGAAGTAGCAATCAGAACTAGAGGGGAAACAATTTCAATCATTTCCATGATCAGAACAATAGAGATCAGAGAGGAAGAGGCAGGGGACAAGGATCTGGAAGAGGAGGCTTCCATGGGAAATTTTTTCACTGTGAAGAGGAAGGGCATAGAGCGTTTGAATGTACCTAGTGCTAGGGAAGGATAGATTGAAGAACAAAAGGCCAAGAAAAATTTGCACATGTTGATGAAGATGCCAGATCCTCACATTCTAAAGATGTTAAAAGAGGATAAGTCCTTGTTAACCGAAGAGTCTTGTTAAGTGGTGAGAATGAACTTGAACAAAGAAGGAGCTTGTTTCACACAAGGTGCATCTTTGAAGATAAGTGTTGTGATGTGATCATTGATGGTGGGAGTACTGACAATCTAGTGTAAAAAATGATGGTCACTAAATTGAAGCTAAAGAGGCAGAAACACCCACATCCATACCATATTGCTTGGGTGCAAGATGACCACAAGGTCATGGTCGATGTGTAGTGCTTAGTGAAGTTCAAGATTGGAAGCTACGAGGATGAGGTACTATATGATATCATACCTATGGACATATGTCATATGTTGTTGGGTAGGTTGTGGCAGTTTGATAGACATGTTCTACATGATGGGCAGGCAAATACCTACACTCTAACTAAGGATGGAGTAAAACATAAGCTAAAGCCATTGAAGGATAAAGAATAAGAGGTATGTAGTGCTACTAGAATATGTTTTGTTGATGGAAAAGAGTTTCTTAAAGGTATGACACATGAGCATATGTGTTTTTCTATAATTCCTAAAGATAGTAAGGAAGAAGTAGAGGAGGTACCTGCAAAAGTTGCAGATATGTTGGAAGAGTTTTTGATATTGTATCAGATAATGTACATGATGGATTGCCCCTAGTGAGGAAAACTAGTCACCAAATGGATTTGGTTCCAGGAGCCAGTTTGCCAAATAAAGTGGCACACAGAATGACACGAATAGAAAGTGAAGAGTTGAATAGGCAAGTTCATGAGTTATTATAGAAGGGTTTGATTCGAGAGAGTCTAGGTCCATGTGTTGCACCAATAGTATTAGCACCAAAGAAGAATGGAGAATGGAGGATGTGCACAAATTCTCGTGCTATCAATAAGATCACGATAAAGTATAGATTTCCATTGCCAAGGATGGATGATATTATGGACTATTTGAGTGGAGCTAAGTACTTCACAAAGATAGATCTGAAGAGTGGGTACCATCAGATTCCTATCTGAGAAGGTGATGAGTGGAAGACTACTTTCAAGACAAGGGAAGGACTATATGAGTGGTTTGTCATGCCTGTTGGGCTAACCAATGCATCGAGCACTTTCATGAGGCTCATGAATGAGGTACTGAAGGAGTTTCTAGGTAAGTTTGTCATTGTTTACCTAGATGATATTTTGATCTTTAGTAAGACATTGGAGGAGCATTTGATTCATATTCACAAGGTGTTTGATAAGTTGAGGGAAGAAAATTTGTTGATAAACCTGAAGAAGTGCAGTTTTGTAAAGAAGGAGTTGGTGTACTTGGGATTTGTCTTAGGAGAGGGTCTAAAAATGGACATAGAGAAAGTGAAGGCTATCCTTGAATTGCCTACTCCAAGGAGTGCGACAGAGGTAAGATCTTTTCATGGACTGGCTACATTTTACAGAAAGTTCATAAGAAGTTTTAGCAGTATTTGTTGACCCTTGACTGAAACAATGAGAGGAGATAGGAAAGAGTTTAAGTGGACTGCAGGAGCGAATAAGAGTTTTAATTTGTTGAAACAAAAAGTTATTGAGAAACCTTTTTAGCACTTCCTGATTTCAACAAGGTGTTTAAGGTAGATTGTAATGCTAATGGTAATATAATAGGAGTTGTTTTGAGCCAAGAAGGTATACCTGTTGCTTATTTTAATGAGAAGTTAAATGATGCAAAAAGAAAATATTCTATTTATGATTAGGAATTTTATGCTATAGTTCAAGCATTGAAGAAGTGGAGACACTATTTTCTTCCTAAGGAGTTTGTTTTGTATACTGATCATCAAGATTTGCAATATTTGAATACTCAAGGAAAATTGAACCAAAGCCACTTAAAATGGGTTGAGTTTTTGCAGAGTTATACATTTATTTTAAAACACAGTAGTGGGAAGTCTAACAAAGTTGTAGATGCTCTTAGTAGAAGACAACTTTTGTTGGCAGAAATGTAGATAGAGGTGGTTGGGTTCAAGGAACTCAAAACTTTGTATTCAGATGATCTTGATTTTGGTGAAGCATGGAAGGCTTGTATAGAACCTGTTACACTTGGCAGGACAAAGTGGTTGGATTTCATGATCCAGGATAATATGTTGTTCAAAGGAATCCATTTGTGAATTCCCAAAAGTTTAATGAGAGAGAATCTCATCAAAGGGAAGCATAGTGGAGGATTGGCTAGACATTTTGGCAGAGATAAAACCATAGCTTTGGTTGTTGAGAATTATTACTAGCCCCAGTTGCAACAAGATGTGAAGAAGTTTGTACAGAGTTGTAGAGTATGTCAGATGGCGAAAGGAGTGAAGCAAAATATGGGGTTGTATCAGCCATTACCTATACCAGAGAAGCCATGGGAGAATGTTAGCATGGATTTTGTTCTGGGATTACCGAGGACATAGCGTGGGTTTGATTCTATTTTTGTGGTGGTTGACAGGTTTTTAAAGATGGCACATTTTATTCCTTGCAAGAAGACTAGTGATGTTGTTCACATGGCCGAATTTTTTTCAGAGAAGTGGTGAGACTACATGGTCTGCCAAAGAGTATAGTTTTAGATCGAGATACCAAATTTGTTGGGTATTTCTAGCGTACATTGTGGAAGAAGTTGAAGACAGATTTGAAGTTCAGCTCATCACATCATCCATAGACTGATGGATAGATAGAAGTTGTGAATCATAGTTTAGGAAATTTGTTGAGATGCTTGGTTGGAGATAAACCAAAAGGATGGGATATGATTTTACCACAAGCACAATTTGCATATAATAATTTTGTCAATAGGAGTACTGGTAAATCACCATTCCAAATTGTATATGGGAGTAGTCCTAGAAATGCTTCTGAATTGAGGCAGTTGGATAAAGGAGAGATAAGTAGTGTTGAAGCAAAAGATTTTGATGAACATTTGAAGAACATCCATGAGGAGGTGAGAAAGCACATCATAAAGATGAATACATAGTATAAGGAAAAGGAAAATGTGAAAATGAGATATAAGGAATTTTAGGTTGGAGATGAAGTCATGGTTCATTTGAGAAAGGAGGGTTTTTCAGTGAGTACATATAATAAGCTAAAGATGAAGAAGTTTGGATTGTGCAAGATAGTGAAGAGGCATGATTTTGGCAATGCGCATGAAGTGGAGTTACCTGCTGAATCAAATATTTCACTAGTATTTAATGTTTTAGATTTGATAGAGTATTATGAAGGAGGTAATGGAGATGAAGTTGCAGAAGCGCAGTGGAGCATGCCAGTAGCTAGTTTAGCTACAAAGGAGGTTGAGGAGATACTCGGCAGTTGTGTTGGAAAAAGTACCAGAAACAAAACTTATGAGGAAAATCTAGTCAAATGGAAAGGGTGACCAGTTGAGGATTCATCATGGCTAGAAAAGGAGGAGGTTAGCTATCTTGGTTTTCCTCTAAACACTTGAGACGTAACAGGGTCACTTCTCAAATTACACTGGGTGTCTGATGTGGGAGCATCCTGGGTGTATGAGCAATCTTGCATCACCCAAAAATATTTTTATTTTTAGTCTTTTCTATTTTAATAATGACTAGTAGATAGGGAGCTTGCTATTTCTAGGAGCTTGCTAGTTTTAGTAAGTTTTTCATACGAGCTCGAAATATTCTCATCTTCTACATGAAGGTTCATTTTAAAGTTGTAAGCCTACTATAAAAATCTCATTTCTCAAGCATTAGTATTAGAGAAGTTATTGTGGATTTTCAATGGAAAAATTTATAGAAAAATCTTTAGGCTCACCGTTGGAGGCCTTAGAGTGCCTGGATGAGGTCCAAAAACTCGATGAAAGAGTGCTAGTGTGGTTTTGAGCCTATAGATCATGAGCTAACATTTTCGAAAAGTGGTTATAATAGCCAATCAGAGCAATGGTTTGTTAGTTATGGCCTTTTGAAGTTGGGCTACCCAAAATTTCAAAAATAATTGTCAAAAATGTATTTGGCCAACTCTATGTGTTTTGTTAAGGTCTGTTGGCCCTAGGTATTAAGTTTGAGCATCTAGAACCTTCCCAGGCAGCATACAACTACCTATTTAAGAAAGGTCCAAACATTGTCTAGAACAGCTCTAGGTGATAGTTGGCAACACTGTCTTGCAGGTTTCTGTAATTAAGGCACCCATTTGGGTTAGCATATTGTAATTTAGAATTTTGTAATTTCGCATTTGCAGCGATAATAAGAAGTTCATATTTTGTTTCTTGCATTTGTTGTTGTTTCTTTGTTTTGTTATGAGTTTATGATATTAAGGGAAGCTCCCTGATTACACCTGGATATGAGCATCTTTACAATACTATATTATGTCAAATAAAGAGTGAGAATTACCATTCAACTCAAACTTTGAATGTTCTTTCCTCTAAGATGGGGAAGTGGATGCTCCAGCTGTAGTTGGTGAAGGGTCAGTGGTTGTGTTCTCAGTAGGAACAAAGTTCATTGGATTCTTCTCTCTCCAACTTCTTGTAGCCACAATCATCTAAATTCCATCCAAGGTAGTGAAGTAGTCACCTTCAACCTCTAAATCTAATTCATACTCCCAAAGAAATGTTCAAGAGTCACCATGGGGAGTAGATTCATCTTCACTTTTGAGGTACTCAATTGTTAGCTCATTACTAGTAGTGAGTTTCTTATACCTATTCATTTTTGGGTAGGAATCACCATCATGATCCACTCTTAGGTGAAATATGCACATATTTTTATTCTTGGGAGGTGCCTCAATAGCAAGATTTTGCTGAACAAATGACAATTTCAGTAGTTTTCCTTCATGTTGCCTTTGGGGAATGTCTTGATATGGTACGAGGGAAAAATCTTCCTCATTTTCCTTTTCATGGAAACCATCTCATTTAATAGCTTTGTTATCCATTTTAGCCCCCTTCCTAATTTTCCAAATATTACCAGTATCATGAAAACTTAGGGTGATAGCCATGCCTACATTCTTTTAATTGTTCACTTATTGTCATGCAAGCATGTTAGGGATACATTAACAACCTTATTCTTTCCCTTATATCCCTAAGTCTTTAAAATCTTTTGCATTAAATGAAATATTTTGAGTTTTGACAATGTGATTCCCCTTCATCACCCTATCACTCTAGTTTATCACTTAACCATCAGATGGGTTGCAAGGGTGCAACACAGTCAAGATAACCATCAGCACAACTTGGCAGTTGTTAGTGTTAGCATTCAAGATCAAGTTGCGAGGAAGTGACTCACCATCAATTGTATGATCATAGGTTAGTTCTTCCTTAAGGAAATACCTTAAGGGGCCTGCAAACTTCCCGATCATCAAATTTCAGCAGATCAACAACTAGCATTTTCTCACTTTTCAAAGATGCATGAAGTTTAGTGAAAGTTGGAATACAAGCATTGGACACATGCCATGGTGGGACTAGGTACGTATGAGCCTCTTCATGGAATCATCACAAGGGTTAGAGGCAATTTAATGTTAATAATTTCAAAGGAGTATCTTCTCAAATGAGGGAAAATAAATTGAATCGATATCACTCCATCGAAAACAATCAAATAGGCTTCAATGTTTCAGGTGGCAAAGTTACGATCAACAAGAAATAGTTAGCTTCAAGTGGTTATTCCAATGTCATAGGTAGCGGAGCATTGAAGACTTTTTAAGTTGCAAAGATTGTGATGATGATCATGGTAATTAAGGAACAAAGGCTTTTGCAACATCACATGGTGTTAACATTGAACCATGGTTTAGGTTGGTAAGTGGTGAAATCCTTCTTCACACTCTCGCAAAGTCAAACCTAAGTTTTATAACTTAGGTCACAAGGCTGGGAAAAAGGAAACACATTACAATCAGCATCACATGTATTCACCTATAGTTATAATTTTAGGTTGTGATGTTGCAAAGTAAGGATGTAGTCATCTAGGATAGCAATTGCAATATTGCAAGGTTAAACAATAGTTAGGCCCTAACCATTGGGAGGATACAAAGCAGTCAGTTCAATGGTCATCGCAAGGTCATAATGGTTAGTAGACCAAGGAGATTTCAAGCTGCAAAGCAATGATAAGGCATGAAATGAGGCAGTCACAATTTTGCAAGGCCAAAAAGTTAATAAGGGAAATGCATTATGAAGCTGCGAATAGGTGCAGTTAGTAGGTCAATATAGTAGTTAAAAACTATGTGAGGTGGTAGAGTGCTTAAAAGATATTGGGCCACATGGAGAGTTTGATAGTCGATTCTAGTTGACTTGATGACATAACTGACTTAGCATATCAAGAACAAAGAATCAAGTAGCTCTTTGATGGAGAATAGATCATTTTAATTATTTGCAACCACCTTTTGACATTCTCTATGCCTGGTAAATGTAATTTCTTTTCTCCCACCACCTGGTTTGTCCATCTACTCATCCAGAGTAGTTATGGCCACCATTTCTATCTCTTTAAGGCCAAGTTTGCATGTAAAGAATATATTTTCTATTTATGGATGTGTACCTTGATCAAATCTTCCAGGGATTGGCAATGATTGTTCTCTACAACTTAAAGGCAATAGTTGATTTTTGCCTTTCAATAAAAGTTTTTTCAATTAAGCTTGAGCTATAAAAGTAAGTTTTGTAACCCTTCCAAGGGTCGGTCTTTTCTCTGATTCTATATCAAATATATTGCATACTTTGCTACTGTAATTTTCTTTGCCTCTAAGTGAATATAATTTTCTATTGTATCTCTTTCTTCGATTAATATATTGTGCATTATCTCTTGCCTTCTGTTAATTTATTTCCTCTATTCTTCAGCTTGTATGATTGTATATATTTTCCCTTTGAATGATATAGAGTGAAGCTCCTTCCTTATAGCATTCCTTTGGTTTTTGATTTATATATGGCTTTTGAGTTAAACAAGGATTGAATCTATGTATTTTGAGATTATATTGATGAATTGTGCTTTTCTAGGTAGAGATAAGATTGAACATACTATTTGGTGTATCACCCCTCTAGACTATATTAGGTAATTTTATTTTCATGCATTTCGTTCTCCATTTTCCTTTCAAGAAGTAGTTAGGTGCATCCTGATAGTAAGGAAGCCATCCTTCTCCAGAGACTCAATCTCATTGTTCAAATCCCACAACTTGGAGATTGTATCCATATTTCACAAGGTTGCATTTAGGTAAAACTTTAGGCAAGGGTGCAAAATTTTGTGACAACAATTTTTGGCAAGCCCGGTGGGATGTTATTGAAGCATCTCTTAATTCTATTGGTTTACTAGTATCAAAGAAAAGAAATTCAAACTTATGCTAAGAAGATAGTGCTTGTCTTAGCATTTTAGCCTTCAGGAGGCTCTCATTCAATCACTTGGCAACTCCATCTCTATATCTTAGTTCCAAACCATAATTAAAATGATTCATGCCCAAGGCTCAAACAAGGACATCTTGAAGAGATAATTTTCAATATATTGAAATTTCATTTTTAAATCATAGAATAAAGAGAAGTAGACTCTCTCTATCACCAGTTAGGAGTTTAGAAGTAGCACATACACCTGCTAGATCTCTTTCTACTCCTATTGATAGATCACAACCTAGGGTACCATCTTTCCATCTGAATATATCATTATTCCATATGACCCTCCCTAAGAATCAAGTGTTTGCTAAATTTAATGGTGTTAGTCCTCTTATTTTAGCCCAAAGACATGATATCCCAATATCTGCTCTTAAAAATATACTAGACTTCACTGGTGAAACTTTTATTTCCCCCATAGAGCACATTCAAGTGATTTCAAACATCTGCAATATACATGGTATTAAAGAAGATGTTGCTGTTAGACTTTTAGCCTCATCATTAAAGGGAAAATCCTTATAGTGGTATAGGGTATTACCACATAATTCTATCACTAACTAGGATGAGTTAGGAGAAAGATAATGCAAAAATTTTGAAGATAAAGGTGATCACCAATGACTTTTAGAGCAGCTAACTACCATTATGAAAGCACCCCATGAATATATGATAGATATTAATTATAGATTCCAAAAGACATGGGATAGAATACTTGTTGTAGTAAAACTTTCTTCTGGCAATGCCTTCTTACAATACCTAAGATCTTTCAATAGTGATATTGCTACTACTTTATGAGCCATGGGAGGGGATACTTTACCAGCTACATATGAAATTTCCATAAAAGCATAAATTATCTTGATTCAAGAAGGGAAGTTAGCTCCAAGGCCTCCAATGCCTTTCTTTCTAGACATGCCTACTCATCAACCTATAATAGCCCCTATTCCTACCATATCCACAAGCCATCCTCTTGCCATAAACCCAATAGCCTCTACATCCTCCAACAAGTTAGGAGAGTTGAAAGACATGATGTAGGCCTTGATGTTAAGTAATCAGAGGTTGCAAGATCAAGGTTCCAATATAAGTTGGAGGATAGCTTCTTAGTGGTGCAAAATATTAGCAACAAGGTGGTGACCTTAAAAAGGCAACAAGCTCAAAATAATAGGCCTCTCCAACCTCATTTTCAAACCCCCACATATAATAGACCAATAAATCAGGGTTAGGGTTATGTTCCACGGGATCAAAGTAGGCCTATGGATAATGCCTCTATTGTAAGCAAAAGTGTAAATACAACAAGTGCATTAGTTATGTTGGCTGATTTTTCACCCAATCAAAAAAAATTGAAATACCTTGTGAAAGTTAGGAAGAAAGTATTTTTGATGTTCAGGGTTTTTTAAAATTTGTTATTCCTCATAAAAAAACCCCTAATTAATATTTTCATAATGTCCTTTGTGCCTTAGGTTCTTGAAAATGGGTTTGCATTATTCATATTTTCAAAAATGCATAGCAAGGATTTATAAAGCCCTAAATACTTTTGAAAAAAACCCTTTATTACATGGTTTTCATGCATTCTTTTAATATTTTCAAGAAAATCATTTAACCTTGGGTGTATTTCCTTTTTTACCTTGGGTTTTCCCTAGGTCATCTTGTGTAGTGTTCTCTTTAAATCCCTAACCCTTGGAAGGTTTATCGTATTAACCGTTGATCATGTCAGGATTGACGATCGGTGTATCCCTGCATTCTAAAGTTGTGTGAAGTTTTAAAAAATTGGGGATACAACCTTGTGACACCTATCCCAATGGCTCCCCTTATCCTTAGTTTTAAAGAAGTGAAAATCATGCAAGTTCCCAATCATCGATCAAATGATGATCAACTTCCCTAGATTCTAAAGATATGTTGAGTTTAATGAAAGTGAGGAAGTGAGAAGCTACCATGTGGACAAATTAGGATCAGATTCAACAAATGGGCCACAAAAGGAAACTGTCAGAGCAAGTGATAGATTGGTGTACTCCAGTTGGATAAAGATGTTGACTAGGATAAAGGAGGGTCAGTTTTACAGAACTACCTGATCTTGTTTGATCAATAGTTATTGATTCCCTACATTTTGAAAGTGCTCAAAGTTTAACCAAAGTAGGCAAGTGAGGTGTTGATACATGAACTTGGTGGGGTTGGTCATTTTCATGAGTTTCCAGATGTTGCTGAGTTAGATAAAGTGCCAAATATTTTGTCCTAATTTTCCAAAGGTGCATCATATAAACCAAAGTGGATGTTGAGTTGGATCATTGGGCCCGATGTTTTTGAAGTAAACACACTAATAGCTAGGTTCATTCAAGATTGTCAATCAAATGATGATTGACAATTGTCACTTCCCCAGATTTTGAAGATGAATGAACTTTACCTAAAGTAGGGAAGTGGGGTAATGACATGTATATCAGTGGGCCCTAAATAAAAGTGACAACAATAGTTAAGTTTTTTATAGTTATCACAAGGTCACAAGTGTTTAAAGATGACACATAGTTATTGCTAAACTATGGTTAAGGTTGCAAAGTGGTGAAAACATGTAATTGTGCTTTCATAGGGTTAAGAAAAGGATTAAGAATTCAAGTTGTGAGGTTATGATGAGTGTCTTATAATCAAACTCCATGCTATCACAACATCACTAGTAGTTAAGAGTAACTTGTGTTTTCAATTTTGAAGGAGTTGTCTTGTCGATAAAAGTGTTTGAGCTTAAATAGTTATCACTCCATCTAAAGGCAGACAGATAAACCTTGAAGGAAAAGTTGGGAGGATGTGAAAGACAATAGTGGTTATCTTTGAAGGTTATCGCATGTTTGCAAGTGGTAAGAGAAACCTAGGTTTTAAGTCGTGAAGTCGTGAAAGCCTAAAATCATATTATTGCAAGGTTTAACTACGGTTAAAGTTCTATATTTGTGAAGTGGCAAAGAACTATTTATCGTATTGTCATAAGTTAGAAAACATAAAAGGGATTTTAAGTTCCAAATGCACAAACAATGATCAATGCGGTTAAAGTTTGACTCATTCCATCTTTGCATAGGGTTAACGATAACTTGAGGTCTATGTAGGAAAATGGTGAAGTTCTCTGATCGTATGTTCACAAGGGTTAATTCTTGAGTTAAAGATTAAGTTGAAAGCTTACAAAATGGATTCGGGGTAGTTAATTTTCAAGGCTATCACATCGTCACAGCTTAGGCATAGTGGTTAAGAAAATGAGTGGTGAAGCTGCAACAACTAAGGATAAGCCTTTTTGCATGGTCATAGTCAGTAATAGTGTTAAGGGATAAACTGCGGTGAAGTCACGATCATGGTTAGTGTGTAGTGGTTTGCTACATCATAGGTCAATATGGTCAACAAGCACATTCAGTTATGAGAAAACAATAATAGAGAAAGAAGTCAAGTTAAAGTAATCTTGTGTGGTCATTAGGTCGACCAACGGTTTAAGGATAATAATTGCAAAGGGGTGATTGGTGGTGTTCACATGGTTGGGATGTTAAGGAGTGAAAGGTTTGAAATAGCCACGACTTGGCAAAAGTGATAAGAGCACACAAAGAACATTTGATTGCATGGTTGCAAGGAAAACTAGTGGTTAGAAAATCATGCTTCGACAGTGTGAAAACAAGGAATTACATGGTTGCAACACTTAGCCCATGGTCAAGATAATTAGGTGCAACAACGCAAAAGGTGGTTTGTTGTAGGAACACTTGAGTTAAAGTGTGGTCATGAGTTAGGGCCGCGAAGTTGTGAGAGGGTGACAAGGTGACGATTCCAGCCTATTAGATGGTGACACATAGCTCTTGCTAAGCGGTCACTTGGAAATTTAACTGAGGTGGCAATAAATAGTAGATTTATTTACTTAAACTATGGAGAAGAAACAAAATAAATGCCAAGAGAAATGAACATTGATGCTTAATCTACGCAGCCATGATGGTGATCCAATTTTTAGGGTGAATCTGTGTGCAAAAAATCTGATTTTCTTTCTAAGAAGGTTTTCCATCATTCTAATGAGATATTTTTGCAAGTTTGTTATGCCAGTAATGATCAGATTTGAGTTTTGATTGAGGAGAAAAGATATAATTTCTACAAAAATAGGTGGGATAGTTTCAAGTGGACACATGGAAGCATAAGATCTAATTCAGGAATTCTTCCTATCTATTTATTCTCTTCTTCTCTCATTTTGTAAGGTTTCCAGTCTTGTTACTGTGAGACCACTGCGTAGTTCCAATTTATTGAATATTTTTCACTACTATGATACCACAAGGATGGTTCTAGTTTTGGAAGGTTTTCCATTGCTTTGATTCCACCATTCTTTAGCATCTTGTCTTGTATGAACAATAGTAATAAAGTAAATATAGACAGTTCTAGTCTATTCAATGGTTTTATGGGTTATTTACATGCATCTTGAATGTATAGTTTCAAAGAAATGAATACAAGGAATAGTAAACTTCTTATTTTCATTTTGATTCTCATCTCCTGTCTCTATTATCTATAATATTTTGTAGTTTAGGAACATAGAGCTTAAACCCATTTGTAGCCCCTTAAGGTTGTATGTCTCAATATGTTTTGTTGTTGGAACAAAGAGCCAAGTAAATGCTTGATATATTTGATAGGGTTGATGGTTACATGGGAAAGATATTTCATGAGTATAAAGAATTTATGAACATTGATGTCTGATTCACAAAGTGATATGATAGATATGATATCTTGATGTATGGAATATGTCACTAGTATTATGGATGTATGTTTGTGATTTATGGAACCACCCAATAGATAAGGCACTAATCAACTACAAGATCAACATGTTCTTGCTATTGCATATTTGGGTTTTTCTTATATCAAACTTTAAACAATTATCCATTTCCTTTCTATTTAAGAGTTAAAAGGATGCCCTCACTTAGCTTGTGAATTTCATAGGATTTACAATTTGCTACTTCATAGCTTTGTCATTGCATAAGTATAGGAAAAACAAGGGTTTTATCTGCTTTGTCTAGATTTAGTTGTATGCTTTGGAACTGGTACCATATAAAAGAATCTAAGGTGCACCCACTTAGGTCTTGCAAAGCCTAAAAAAGGAGTATAGCCTTATAGTTGGCCCTGGTGTCTAAATAGGTACATTGAACATGGGAATTAGCTAACCCTAGGTGTATGTGTTTCTATCACTCGGTTATTAAAATATTGTTAATTTAGGAGCCAATAAAATAGTGAATCTATTGGGGAATTATTGAATCTAAAAGGTGATTCAAAATAGTTGGAAGAAAGGTGTGTTTAAAGTTTTCTATAGCATCATGGGTGTGAGGTGTTTTCCTTCTCTTTTCTGAAGATTCATGTCTCCCAGTGGTTACCTTATTCAAGACAACAATAACTTTGAGGTTTGAGTGTAAATTGCAATATTGCTAGTAATTCTATCTTCAATCATGTAAGAAATTGAGTAAAATAAAAACTAATAAAACAATCCAAGAGAGCTTAATGTGAAGAATATTACCATAAACCAAATGAGTTTCCCAATGGATCAATAAGAATGGAGAAAAGAGATTTTGAAAGGGGAAAGCAAAGAAAACCCCTTGTGTAATATTAAGAATGTGGCAAAGAAGCCTAAGGAAGGAGAGAGGAGGAAGAAGGATTGTGGAGCAAATTAGCTCATTACAATAACATCAAGAAGATGTAAAGAAGAATGAGAGAGGCATCTCTTTTATAGAGATAAGAAAAGGAGTTGCATGTGTAACTCCCATTTCTATGAATACCACCATTCATAATAAGTGTGTGCGAAGTGTCAAAATCCTCTTAAGGAGGAATAAAATATTTCCCTTAATAAAGGAATTACAAAAAAGAGTTATCCTCACATGTGGACTAGAGGACAAGAAAATAACATGTCCTTCACATGTGTACTAAAGGATAAAATACATAAGGGATACCTTGGTTTATTCAATTTAATAAATAAATACAACCAAGGAAAGATTACTACTTCTAACACCCCCCTTTAATCTTTACTTGGGGAGATTACATCAAAGGGTATCAAACCCAAGTTCTTACAATGAAATTCAAATTTCTCTCTAGAAAGAGGTTTTCTCAAAATATCAGCAACTTGATCTTCACCCTTGCAATAGATGAGGGACACTTTCTTTTCTTCAATGTGTTCTCTAATGAAGTGGTGGTGGACAGAAATATGCTTTGACTTTTCATGGTAGATAGGATTCTTTGCCAAGACTATTGCACTTTGATTGTCACAATACAAAGGTGTAGGTTCTTGTTGAGGTAGACCCAAATCTTCAAGAATTATTTTAAGCCATAGAGCTTATTTAGATGCATTAGTACAACTTTTATATTCAGCTTTGGTAGAACATAGAGAAATAGAGGTGTCTTTCTTACTTTTCCAAGATACAGCACCTAAACCAACAAAGAAACAATAACCACAAGTAGATTTCTCATAGTTGAGATCTCCACCTAAATCAGAATCAGTAAATCCTTATAAAGTAAAAGTATAACTTGCATCATAAAATAAACCTAGATTAAGAGTTCCTTTGATATATCTTAATATTCTTTTAGCTACTTTAAAGTGTGTTTGTTGAGGTTTGGACATAAATCTTGAAACTAAACCAACACTATATGCAATATCAGGTCTAGTAAGGGTGAGATAATTTAAACTTCCTACAAGTTGTCTATAAGAGGTAGCATCAACAAAAGGAGTGTTTGTATCAACCATTAACTTAGTTCCTAATTCACATGGAATAGAAACATGGTTAGAATCATTCATTTGAAACCTGTCCAAAAGATCTTGAGCATACTTTCTTTGAGAAAGAAAAATGCCCTTAGGTGTTTGCCATATTTGCATTCATAAAAAGTAATGTAAAATTCCCAAATCAGTCATTTGAAATTTTTGATTGAGTTGAAACTTAATATCAGAAATCAAAGTGTTAGAACTTGAAGTAATAATCAAATCATCAACATTTAGAATAATAATGATAATATCATCTTGAATATGTTTAATGTTTAAGTTAGGATTATTTCTAATTCTATCAAAACCTTGAGAAATAAAAAAGGCATTAATTTTGGAATACCACTCTCTTGGAGATTGCTTTAAACCATAAATAGATTTCTTTAGTTTACATACTAAATGCTCACGACCTTCTTTGATAAAACTTGGTGGTTGAGCCATACAAATTTTTTCATGTAAATCACTATTTAAAAAGGCACTTTTAACATCCATTTGATGAATAGGCCAATTCATTTTTGAAGCTAACGAAAGCATAATTTTTATAGTAGCCATTTTAGCAACTGGTGCAAAAGTTTCATTGTAATCTAAACCTTCAATTTGGGAAAATCCCCTAGCCACTAGTCTAGCTTTAAATTTACTAATTTCATTATTTGCATTGAGTTTGGTTTTATATAACCACTTGCATGAAACTAAATTCTTACCATGAGGCAAAGAGACTAAATCCCAAGTTTCATTAGAGATTAAAGTGTCATATTCCTCTTGCATAGCTTTTTGCCAATGAGGTTGAATCTTAGCTTTTTCAAAAGTTTGAGGATCATTAGAGTTCATGAGAGAAGTCATCAAACCATGATTACAATAATTAATTCTCCTAGGTTTAAGTCCACCAAATCTAGTAAGATAATCATCACTTTCATTAAGTAAACCTTGAACCCATTTAGATCTTCTCTTAGTAGTAATAGATTCATCACTAGAAGAAGAGTTCTGATCTATAAATGCATCATTAGGATCAAAATTATCATCATTACTAGAATTAGAAGAAATTGGAGGAATAAAAGAAGATACTTGAGGAGTAGGGTTTAGAGGAGCAGGGTTTAGAGAAGGAGGTTGGTCCTCCACTACTACAATCTTACTTCCACTAAATTCATCATCTTGAACCTTGGAACAATCATGTACTTCATTTGCTGCAATACAAATATCTCTTGCAATTTGAACTTTGTTAGTAAGAGGATTATAGACTCTATAACCTTTAGTACTTTCATCATACCCAAAAAATATAAATGGAGAAGATTTAGCATCTAACTTATGCCTTTTTTGTTTGGGTGTATGAACATAAGCAATAGATCCAAATATCCTTAAGTGTTGTAAATTGGGCTTTCTACTTGACCAAGCTTCTTCGGGGGTTATATCCCTCAAAGCCTTAGTAGGAGTTCTATTAAGAATATAAGTGGCACAAGACATAGCTTTAGCCCAAAACTTATAATCCATATTTTTTGCATGTAACATGCATCTAGCCATTTCCACAATAGTTATATGCTTCCTTTCTGCTGCACCATTTTGTTGTGGTGTATAAGGAATAGTAAGCTGATGTTTAATACCAAACGATCTTAAATAAGAATGAAAGACATTATTAACATATTCAATACCATTATCAGTTCGAAGAATCTTTATCTTAGAATCAGATTGCCTTTCCACTAACATATGAAATTTAGAAAATGTATCAAGTACTTGATCTTTATTATCTAAGAAATATATCCAAATTCTTCTAGTAAAATTATCAATGAGAGTAAGAGCATACTTTGAACCTTGAATGGAGATATTCTCCATAGGTCGTAAATGATCACTATGAATCAATTGTAACTTATGAGATGCTCTACATGATGAACCATGGGGAAAGGTCTCCCTATGCATTTTTCCACTCATGCACCCAGTGCATGTAATCTTAGACGAAACAATATGAGGTAATCCTTCAACCATGTGAGATTTTAGCATCAATGATATATAATCAGAATTCAAATGACCAAGCCTTTCATGCCACATTAAAATCAATATTTTCTTGCAAAGAGTACCTTGAAGAGGTAAACTCATAAAACTTGAATAAGTTATCATGACCTAGCTTAGCATTAGCAACAACGACATTAGTGCTAGGATCAATAATAGAACACATGTCCTTATGAAATTCAACTTTATAATCTTCACATAATTTAGCAACTGAAAGAAGATTGATTTTCAAATTAGGAACATAAAGAACATCATGTAACTTTCCATTTAGAACATTAACATCACCAAATCCTTCAACTTTGCAACTATGATTATTAGCTAATTGAATTGGAGTATTTGAAGGATTAGGTTACAAAGAATCAAAAACTTCTTCATGAGATGTAACATGTTGAGAAGCACCACTATCAACAATCCATTCTAATCATTTAGAGGCATTGTAACTAACATAAACGCATGATGAGATTGATTACCATGAGATTTTTTATTGTGTTGATTATTGTTATTGATAGGTTGCTTATCATTTTTCTTTATAAAACAATTGTTAGTCAAATGACCATCTTTCCCGCAATAAGTACAATGAGGTTTCTTATTAGGACTAATATGTTGATTAGGATGGTTATTATTTTGATTATTATTGTTGTTAAAAGAAGATCTAGAACTAAATAGGTTTCTATTATTGTGATGATTATTAAAGTTATGATTTTTATGATTATTATTGAAATTGTGAGTATTAAATTTTTTATTTTGATTAAATTATTGGGAGCATGATTAGACAATCTAAGATTTTGATTTTGAATTTTAGACACAAATGCATGTTCATTAGATCTAAGAGTACCAAATTGCAACAAATTAGCTTCCTCTCAACGTAACAAAATTTTAAAAATACTATAAGTTAATTGAGTAGACAAAGTAGGTTGAGAATGAACATTAGTGATAAATTTTTGAAATTGTCTAGGAAGACATTTCTTTAAAATAATGGTAATTAATCTAATATCAGTGAGAGTAACACCTAATCCAATTAGTTGACTTTTAATATAATCAAATTTAAGTAAAAATTCATCCATAGATTTGAAATCAATATACCTTAAGTCTTCCAAATTGTCTTGCAATTGAATCTTGCATGATTCAGATGGTCTATCATATGTTTGCTTCAAAATATCCCAAGCTTCATGGGCATTAGTGCAATGAGAAATTAGAACATATAAATCTGGGTTAAGAGATATACCAATGAGGCCAAGGGCTTCCTCGTTTTTAGTATTCCAAGCATTTTTTTCATCTTGTGTAGCCGAGGTACCGGGAACTACAGAAGGATCAGTAGCAACATCTAAAATATGCTTAAATTGAAAAATAAAAGAGAGATGTATTTCCCAAGCATGATAGTTAGAGTTATTCAACTTAATTTCTGAAATTAAATTTGACATGATTAGAAGATTAAGGTATGAAGAGAAAACAAAAAAAAACAATATCTTTTGTAAGTAAATGAATTTTTTAAAAAAAATTATTTTTAAAAAACAAACACCCTATTTAATATAAAATTCTTGATTGTTTAAAAAAAAATTTAAAATTAAAAAAAAATTATTAATAATAATCCATCTTTTTATTTTAAAAAGAACTATAATTTATCTTAAAGACACAAAAAAACATGTGAGTAGAACTAAATCAAAATTGTTAATTTTTTATTAAAAATAATAGTAAAAGAAATTCAAAGTTAAATGTGAAGGAAACTTTTATTCCAAAATTTTTTTTAAACCATTTTAATTTGTCCTCTTAAAACCATGTGTAGACCTCTATTTTTTTTTTTTCAAAAGGATTTTTGAAAAGATGATTTGAAAAGTGAAGTAGTTAAGTGCAGATTTTTAAAGCAACGTAGTAATATTTCTTTTTTTAGGATAAAGGAATAAGATTAACTACAGGATTTTTGTAGATTAGAGAATAAATATAATGTAGAGAGTAACAAACAAAATGAATGATTGAAATGTGAATATTACAAAGTGGAATGACGAAATAGGAATCAAATTTAATAATTAAAAAAAGCGCACAAGCATGCAAACCAAGAATAGATGTGAAAATTGGTCTATGCTAGATGCATTGATAAGAGGCTGTGGTAGGGGTCAAGTCTCTATAAAGAGATGGGCTGCACTTGCACCAATAAAAAAATATTAGGCACAAATATTTCTAAATTTTTTTGGGCTTTTTCGTAAAAGATTTGAACTTGGAAAATAAAAGAAGATTTGTATCTGCAAAAAAGATGTTAATGAATAAAGAAATATTAATATAAAGGAGAGTAGTTAGCGGTGTTCTCTTAATAGAAGTTATAAACTATTTTAAGATTTAAAAAATTGAACACATTAAATACAGAGAGCCAGAAGAGACGGAAAAACAATGGTTATTTCAGCCAAAAACAATAATGACAGAGGGTGAAACTAGTCAGAAATTGCAGTGATGAGAGCACTAAAATAGAATGTTTATAGAGTCAAACAAAGATACATAAAAAATGCAACAAGTTAGAGCACTGATGGGAAGGCACGTTGCTTCTTCAGAGCAACAACAACATAATTTTTATTTTTATTTTTAATTTTCAAAAGCAATAATGGGCGAGCCAATTCATCCACCAAAAATAGCTTTCAAGAGTATCATAAGCAATAATAGCCGAATATGTATGCAATATAAATGCTCACCTTCTTTTCTCAGTGATAAAAAAGTTGAATAATAGTAACCAAAAAAAAAATTTATGTCAGAAATGGTAAAAAAATCAGAGAAAAGAAATGATGCTATGGATTAAAAGAACCCACAAATTGGTACAAGGCTCAAATTGAAGCTAAAAACAAGGAGTATAAAAAACTTAGGTGAGTTATCTAATGCGAATGGAAAGCCTCCATAAACTGCTACTCAAGGTTGTAACAACTAATATGAAATTAAATTGAGATAAGACACTAAAGTCTAAAGTACTATGAAATTTGAAAATGCACATATATGACACTTTAAAAAATAGGAAGCTAAAACTAAATTGATTTTCTTTAAAGACCTGCACAAATAGATTAGATTTAAAAATTATTTGAAGCATGTATAAGATTGATATTTGTAAATGAAAAAGATTTCTTTAAAATATTTGAAGAATATATTAGTGTATTTTAATGAAAACTTGCAAGTAAAAGATTAAAATTAAAAAAACAATATTAGATGATTTTTTTTAAAGTTTATTGAGTCTATGAAATACCAACAAGAAAAAAACAATGTTAGAGGAAAAATATGGAGCAAGATTTCTCTTGTTTTGGCAACAAGCCTACGAAAGCAAGAGAGAAAAAAATGGATTTTTTTGAAATAAAATAATCCTTTGCCAGCAAGCCTTCCAAAGGGGTTAAATCAAAGAATATATAAAGAAACCTACAACAAAAAAGATTAGAAATGAATTTTTTTTATTCTCCTCCTCTCAATAAAAATCTCCAAAATGGTAACCTTCACAAAAGCTCAAAACAAGGATTAGAAAGCTCTGATACCATGTAAGAAATCAAGTAAAATAAAAACTAATAAAATAATCCATGAGAGCTTAATGTGAAGAATATTACCATAAACCAAATGAGTTTCCCAATGGATCAATAAGAATGGAGACAAGAGATTTTGAAAGGGGAAAGCAAAGAAACCCCCTTGTGTAATATTAAGAATGTGGCAAAGAAGCCTAAGGAAGGAGAGAGGAGGAAGAAGGATTGTGGAGCAAATTAGCTCATTACAATAACATCAAGAAGATGTAAAGAAGAAGTATGGAAGAATGAGAGAGGCATCTCTTTTATAGAGATGAGAAAAGGAGTTACATGTGTAATTCCCATTTCTATGAATGCCACCATTCATAATAAGTGTGTGCAAAGTGTCAAAATCCTTTTAAGGAGGAATAAACTATTTTTCTTAATAAAGGAATTACAAAAAAGAGTTATCCTCACATGTGGAGTAGAGGACAAGAAAATAACATGTCCTTCACATTTGTACTAAAGGATAAAATACATAAGGGATACCTTGGTTTATCCCATTTAATATATAAATACAGCCAAGGAAAGATTACTACTTCTAACAAATCAGTTCAGCTAAATATTGCTTCAAAGTGCTGTTGTAATGTTCCAAGTTTATAAATCTCCAAGAGTGGTTTGATGATTTGCATGTTTCCTACAAATTTAAAGTCTAGTTCAAATTTGTCAAGTGATAAATTATGTTTTATTTCTGACAAGTGTGAGTGGAGACTCTATATCTTTGTACCAGTATTCCTAGTTGATTTCATATTAAATATTTTGAAGGACTTTCCACTTGTATGGAAGATCTGAAGCTCTTGATAGTGGTTCTTGGAAAATAAGTTATCTTCTCTTGCTTTAAGTTTAAGTGTTGTGTGCATTTGTCATTCTAAGAATTTGGATGTTAAAATGGAATCATAGCTGTGATTTCTCTATCCTCCTCAAAGAGTTGGTGGTTCTACATGATTTTATTGATGGTGTGAAGAAGTGCATGATTTACACCCATGCCAAATCAGCACAGAAAGTTTGCATGCATCAAAACTTAAGGTATTTTGATTTTCATATGTTTTCTTTTCATGAAAGTCAAGAGGTAGAAGTTTTATTTCAAATTTATGTGAAATTCAAATCAACAATCGTGATGTTGCATTTTTCTTTAAAACCAAAGGAATCTTCATGGCTTGTTATTTTCCTGGATGTCTTTATGCCTAATTCAGTTAACTAGTTAGCACATTTGAGATTACAAAATATTTTGCACGTTGAAGATCTTTTCAAGAAATTTGAGAGTGATTTTAGTAGCAATGAATTCTATATTGAATCCTCTGATAGAAAAAGTGAATGTGTTGAAAGTCAAGATGAATGTAATGAATCCATAGATAATGATAATTTGTCTTCCAAGTGTGAAGAGAAGGATTCTAGATGTAGTGAATAAGATGATTGTAGTCAGCATGAGGAAGATGGATATGTAATTGAAAATGAATCATGTGACAATGTATATGAGAATAAAGAAACTTTTAACAGTAGTATGGATAACTTTTCTTATGATGAAAATGAAAATGAAACACCTACTGAAGAGGTATTGTACAAGAGGAAATATCTTATAGTAATGATTCTAATGTTTCAGATTGTTATACTAATGGTACTTCTGTTGTAAGTTTTTCATGTTATTCAGATAATAATCACATCCAAGAGGAGAAGATTTGTGAGGAAGTCTTTTTGAACCATGTTGAAATTTTAGCTTTTGTAGCTCGTGATTTAGAAAGGTATGTAATTATTTCTAAGGATGCTCATATTTTCCTTTATGAAATTTCTTCATTTAATAAAGTCACTTCACCAAAGTTTGATGCAGAAAGAGATATAGAATCAGAACCATCTTTGTCAAGGTTTGGAAGTGTATATGATAGTACCTCAAATGTTTGTACACATGATGACTTGTTAGATGTGGGGATGTTATTGAAGGGAAATTTCATACTGATTCAGTTTTTTCTCATATTGGAAATGTTGCAATAAGTTTTGATGTTGCATATGATGAAAATAAAAATAGTGAAAGTTGTATTTCTGATTCAAATTTTTCCTTATGTGCTAACAAATCTCGTGATGATAAGATTAACGAGTTCAAAATTTACTCTAACAAGTTGTTAGGTGAAGGTTAGGATCAACATATTTTATGCTAGAACTTTCATGATAGTTTTTCAAGGTTGGTGAATAATCAATTGTTTGAGTGTGAAGGACTTTCAGAAAATGAAAAATATGATTGGATGAGTATCACTACTCCAAGAATAGAGAAATCAAATTTTATGTACTCCTCACACCTGATTACACAAGGTAAGTTACAATCTCTTGACATGTGCATCTTTGTAAACAAAGTAGAATTTGAAGCCTTTGTGTTTCCTATTGATAGCATACATCAGTCATTTGTAGGTGAAGGTTTTTAGTTTGATCCTGATTTCTATGAGAATGCTAACCCCTACTTTCATAGTGACCTTTATGTTCAGGATATTCCTAGTATGCACTATGAAGGTGAAGAAGATTATTTTGTTTTACCTAATTTGATAATGAAGAATTCTGATGTGTTTGGTGAAACAATTGAGAATGACACTTAAGCTTACCTCAGGGAGATGTAAATCAAAATCATGTGTTTGATAGAGGTAAGAAGTTTTGAGAAGTTTTGGTGGCCTGGGGCCATCGGTTATACAGTTAGAGTAGTTTTCCTATTTTCAATAAAGTTGCTCAGAGGAAGTTTTTCTTTTAGGTGTGTGTTCTACTTCTTCCAAAAATTCAAAATCCTTGATGTGCTCGCAAAGGGTATGCATCCCCAGACATAGGCATTGTTGGCCTAATTTTTCACCCAACTAAAAAAAATTTAAATACCTTGTGTAAATCAAGAAGAAAGTATTTTTGATGTTTAGGGTTTTTGACAATTTATCGTTCCTCATAAAAAAAATCCTAATTATTGTTGCCATAATGTTCTTTGTTTCGTAGGTTCCTAAAAATGTGTTTGCGTTATCCACATTTTTAAAAATGTGTGGGAAGGCTTTATAAAGCCCTAAATGCTTATGAAAAACCCTTTATTACATGGTTTTCACACATTCTTTTATTATTTTCATGAAAATCCTTTAACCTTGTGAGTATTTCCTTATTAACCCTTGGTTTTCCCTAGGTCAACCTACAAAGTTTTATTTTGAAATCCTTAACCCTTGGAGAGTGTATCGTATTAACCATTGATCATGTCAAGATCAATGATTGGTGTATCCCCACATTCTAAAGTTGTGCAAAGTTTTAAAAATGCGAGGATATGACCTCATGACACTTGTCCCAATGGGCCTGCTTTTCCTTAGTTTTAAAGTAGTGAAGATCATTCAAGTTCCCAATCATCAATCAAATGATGATCAAGGATTATCACTTCCTTGGATTCTGAAGATGTGTTGAGTTTAACAAAACCAAGAAAGCAAGAAGCAACCATGTGGATGAAGTGGGACCGTATTCAATATGTGGGCCGCAAAAGGAAACTATCAAAGCAAGTGACAGATTAGTGTGCTCTATTTGGATAAAGATGTTGACTAGGGAAAAGGAGGGCTAGTTTTGTGGAACTGTCTGATCTTGTTTGATCAATGGTTGTCACTTTTCCATATTTTTGAAGTGCTCAAAGTTTAACCAAAGTAGGGAAATGAGGTGCAAACACATGGACTTGGTGGGGTCAATCATTTTTATGAGTTAACAGATACTACTGAGTTGGGTAAAATGCTAGATGTTTTGTCCTAATTTGCCAAAGGTGCAACATATAAACCAAAGTGGATGCTAAGTTGGATCATTGGGCCCAATGTTTTTGAAGTAAATACAATAATAGCTAGGTTCATTCAAGATTGTCAATCAAATGATGATCGATGATCATTGCTTCTTAAGATTTTGAAGATGATCAAACTTTAGCTAAAGCAAGGAAATGAGGTAATGACACATGTATTAGTGGGCCTAGAATAAGGGTGGTAGCATTAGTTTACTTTTTTATAGTTATCACAAGGTTGTAAATGTTTAAAGGTGACCCAGAGTTATTGCTAAACTATGGTTAAGGTTGGAAAGTGGTGAAAACATGTAATCATGCTTTCGCAGGGTTAAGAAATGGATTAAGAATTCAAGTTGCAAGGTTGTAATGAGTATCTGACAGTTAAAATCCAAGCTATCACAACATCACTAGCAGTTAAGAGTAACTTGTGTTTTCAATTTTGAAGGTGTTGTCTTCTCGATAAAAGTATTTGTGATTAAATAGTTATCACTCCATCAAAAGGTAATTAGATAAACCTTGAAAGCAAATTTGTGTGGATGCAAAAGACAACAATGGTTATCTTTTAAGGTTATCACATGTTTGTAGGTGGTTAGGAGAAACTTGGGTTTTAAGTTACAAAGTGGCAAAAGCCTAAAATTGCATTATCGTAAGATTTAGCTATGATTAAAGTTATGTGGTTATAAAGTGGTGAAGAACTATTTATCATACTATCGCAAGTTGGACAACATAAAAGGGATTTTAAGTTAAAATTGCGTGAACATTGATCAATGTAGTTAAAGTTTGACTCATCACATCTTTGCATAGGGTTAAGGATAACCATAGGTCTAAGTAGTAAAATGATGAACTACTCTAATCACATGTTCGTAAGAGTTAATTAATGAATTAAATATTATTTTGTGAGCTTACAAAATGGATTCATGGTAGTTTATGTTCAAGGCTATCACATCATCACAGCTCAATCAAAGCAGTTAAGAAAAGAGGTGGTGAAGCCATGATAGCTAAGGATAAGC
Source organism: Cupressus sempervirens (assembly GCA_028749045.1). NCBI lineage: Eukaryota > Viridiplantae > Streptophyta > Pinopsida > Cupressales > Cupressaceae > Cupressus > Cupressus sempervirens. Next base: position 751,584,322 of record CM053784.1, read on the forward strand.
CTTTTCACATGGTTGAAATCAATAATAGTGTTAAGGGATAAGCCACGACGAAGGCATGATCATGGTTAGTGTGTAGTGTTTTGCAACATCATAGCTTGATATGGTTAACAAGCACATTCAATTGCGAGACAATGATAATGGAGAAAATAGTCAAGTTAAAGGGCTATCGTGTGGTCACAAGGTTGTTTAAGGATAATAGTTGTGAAGGGGAAATTGGTGGTGTTTGTGCAGTTGGGACCTTCAGGACTGAAAGGTTTGAAATAACCGTGATTGGGCAAAAGTGATAAGAGCACATAGAGAACATTTGATACGTGGTTATGAGGCAAACTAGTAGTTAGCAAATCATGCTCTGACAGTGAAAAAAAGGAATTGCCTAGTCCCAACACTTAACCCATGGTCAAGATAATTAGGTCTAATGGCGTATAAGGTGGTTTATCATAGGGTTACTTAAGTTATAGTGTGGTCATGAGTTAGGGCTATGAAGTTGTGAGAGGGTGGCAAGGTGACGAGTCTAGCCTATTAGATGGTGACACATATCTCTTGTTGGGTGGCTAGCTAGGGATTTGACTGAGGTGGCAGAAAATACTTGTTTTATTTACTTAGACCATGGAGCAGGAGCAAAAACAATGCCAAGAGTGATGAAAATTGATGCTTAATCTACACAACCATGATGGTGATCCAATTTTCAAGGTGAATTTACATGCAACAAATCTAAGTTTCTTTCTAAGAAGGTTTTCAATCATTGTGATAAGATGTTTTTGCAATTTTTTTTTGCCAATAATGATGAGATTTGATTTTTAGTTGAGGAGAAAAGAGATAAGTTCTATAATAATAGGTGGTATAGTTTCAAGTGGACACATGGCAGCATCAGATTTGATCCATGAATTCTTCCTATCTATTTATTCTCTTCTTCTCTCATTTTGTAAGGGTTCCAGTCTTGTTACTATGAGACCACTATGTGGTTCCAGTTTATTGGATATTTTCACTGTTGTGATACCACAAGGATGGTTCCAGTTTTGGAAGGTTTTCCATTACTTTGATTCCACCATTCTTTAGCATCCTCACTGTTGATCTCAAAATGGTTTTGACAATTGAGTGTCAACACACTTAAGCTATTTGCTAAGTTCATGTCGAGCTAGCAATATATGCCTAGTATAATATATACAAGTGTCAAATTACAATAGTTGACAAGTCAAAAATATATTAAGTGTCGAGTCACTCAAGTGCTAAGCAAATAGATAGTGCCAAGAAAGTTTAAAGTGCCAAGTGAATTATAGATGTTGAGCAAGTTTAGGTGCCGAGCCAAACAAAATTTTAGTTAGTGCTGAGCATCAATATTTAACAAGTGTCAAGAAACATAGAATTGACATAAGAGTTTGTGAAGGAACAAACAATTATGTAAACCATTTGCATGCCAACTCATGGATAGATCTTGAAGCTTAGAGATAAGATTGAATCTATTTGGATTCCCTATGTGATCTACATGCAACCAATTAGAAAAATGGAGGGAATTGAGTGAGAAAGTTGGATGAATCTCAATCATAGATTCATACCTAACCCTAAGCCACCAAAGTCTTTTTAAAGAGAGATGAAGCCCCATAATTAAGTGTATATGAGAGAACATTAGAGAATGCATGCAAGAAGGTGATGATAGTAGTGAAAGGTGTGAATTGATCAGCATACAATTGAGGTGACTTAGAAGAACAACTGAATTGCAAAATCAGTTAGCAAAATAGTGGATCAAGGTTATAGCAATTTCATATCAGATTAGAGAGGATCGAGATGAACTAAATTGGGATCTAAAATCAGCAATACAAGATTGTAAGTGTATCAGATCAAACATTCTACTATACTTTCTAACAACTCTATCAACGGGATGAAATCCTTGCATCAAGGTTGACTTAACTATCATAGAGAAATCCTTTAACAGGGTGACATTCCAAGTGAGTGTTCTAAAGTCCTTTAGCTAGGCACACTTTTGATAGGGTGTTAAAATCCTTTAATAGGGTAGGATCTTAATAATCCTTTGTAAGCCTTTAACAGGGTAGGCCTTTCATAGGGCAGATCATGAGAATGGTCAAAATATGTAACCTTAATAGGTGAACTTAGCTGTAGTAGTGAAGAATTGTAGGTGTCATCTCCACCCTATTTTTACCTTCTCATTGGAGGGTTTTTGGATAATCATATCTGGTGTTAAGTGTTTATGCGGATGCATTTGCTTTACATATTATTTCTATATGTTTATGCATGCAATGTTTTAAAGTTAAAAGTTTTATTGATTAGAGTTTAGTACTTCTGATTCACCCCCCCGACATTCTTAGAAGTACACATTTCCCATTTGTAATCCCAACACTCTCTTGTATGAACAACAATAATAAAGTAATTATAGATAGTTTTGGTCTATTCAGTGGTTTCATGGGTTATTTACATGCATCTTGAATGTATTGTTTCAAAGAAATGAATATAAGGAACAATAAACTTCTTAGTTTCATTCTAATTCTTGTTTCCTATCTCTGTTATCTGTAATATTTTATGGTTTAGGAACAAAGAACTTAAACTTGTTTGTATTCCCTTAATTTTATATGTCTCAATATGTTTTTTGTTGGAACAAAGAGGCAAGTAAATGCTTGATATATTTGATCAGGTTGTTGGTTACATGAAAAGAATATTTCATGAGTATGAGGTATTTATGAACTCTAATGTCTGATTCACAAAGTGATGGGATAGATCTGATATCTTGATGTATGGAATATGTCACTGGTATCATGGATGTATGTTTATGATTTATGGAACTGCCCAATAGATAAGGCACTAATTAGCTACAGGATCAACATGTTCTTGTTGTTGTAGAATTGAATTTTGTTGATTTCAAACTTCAAAAAATTATTCATTTCCCTTTCCATTTAAGAGTTGAAAAGATTCCCTCACTTAGCTTGTGGATTTCATAGGATTTGAAATTTTCTATTGGATACCTTTGTCATTGCATAAGTATAGGAAAAATAAGGGTTTTATCTGCTTTTTCTAGATTCAGTTGTATATTTTGGAACTGGTACCATTTAAAATAATTTGAGGTACACCCACCTATACCTTATAGAGCTTGAAGAAGGAGTATAGCCTTATAGTTGGCCCCAATGTCGAAATAGGTACATTGAACATGGGAATTAGTTGCCCCTAGGTGTATGTGTTCCTATCACTAGGTTATTAAAAAACTATTAAATTAGAAGCCAACAAGTTCCTCAAAACAACCCTTCTCAAGAGCAAGATTTTTGTCCTTCTTGTAATTATTCATATAAATATTGTATGTGATATAGGGCAGAACCATCCCAAGCACTAGTCACACAAGATCAAGCAACAAGATAGTAGTATAATTCCAGTTAACCTACTGATGTTTCTCATCTACAATAATAGGGTGATTGTTCTTTTAAGAACCATCAACCAGAATAATATTTTCATGCCAACCATGATAACTATGATGCTATAGCTTATAATACCAAGAGAGAAAAATAAGATTTTTTGAGAATGCTATGCCTCCACCAAATCAAGCTTCAAATTTAGGTTTTACCTCTCATACTCCAGCTACAAGTGCACAATCAAATGTTGCTTCCCAACAGAAGAAGGATATATGTAACAAGAGGTCTACTAAATCTCAGACTGTTCAATTCCAGTCATCAGTCCCAATGACCCCCAAGGCTCCAGTCAAAGTAGTTGGTACTCCTCTCAACATAGTAGATCAAATGAATAGGAGTATTGTTAATATTCCACTATGGGATGTTGTCATTATGCCATCATAGTTGGAGTTGTTGCAACATGAGTTAAAGAGTATTCATGTGTCAAATTAGTCAGCCACATTAGGTGATGCAACAAGCCTAATGTAGCTAACTAAAGAAGGATATACAAGTAAGAAAAGTATGCCTCCTCCTTTTTATGTCTCTTTGATTATAGGGGACAAATTAGTTCATAATTGCATGATAGATTCTTAAGCTAGTAGTTTAGTAATGCCTAAATGTGTAGTTGATCTCCTTGTTATTAAATATGAACCAATGGTTAGAGATGTTCTCTAGTTAGATGGTAGCTCTATTAAAATAGTAGGGATATTGAAAAATGTGGAAATGACATTTCGTACATGCTCGGGTTGTACTATTACTCAAGACATATCGATAGTTGAGGTTGAGCCACATTTTTCGATATGTCTATCTAGAGACTTCATTGCACAAATAGGTGGTTATATTGCATCAAATTGGTCCTATATGTTGTTTAGGACAAGATATGGGAGTAAAGCTTCCATAAGGGCTGAACCTTTGGCCCTTAATCACATAGAGACCTATACACCTAGTCTTGTAAACATGAATTGTACAATTCATGAGATAGATGATAAGGGCATGACCCATGAACTATCCACTTCCTTAGAAGATGTGCCTGATTATCTTTTAGATGAATGAGCCACTAAATTTTAGTTTGATCCAACACAAGAAGCTCTAGAAATAGGCCTTGGTACATATGGTATACTGGAAAAGGATGCTCCTATTCCTAATCTCATAAAATTACATAAATACATTGATGGACCTTAGAGGATATTATTTGATGGGTCAAGATACAAGAATGGCTCAGGAGCTAGTGTGATGCATGTCTCCTCTAGTTTGGAGAAGTTTTGCTTCTCTTATAGACTCCAATTCAGTTGCACTAACAACATAGAAAAATATGAAGCACTAAACCAAGGCCTTCAACTTGCAAAAAAAAGTGGAATCAAATCTTTAAATGTCTTTGGAGATAGTGAGCTAGTTGTTAGCCAACTAAGAAGCCAGAATGTCACAAAGAATAATCTTCTCAAATCATACAAGCATAGAGTTTGGGACCTGCTTGAGGGCTTCCAAGCATTCAATATCCAAAGTATTGCTAGAAGAGATAATAAACATGTTGACAAACTTGTAGAAATAAGTGCTCACTATGATGTAACAAAGAATGTTGAACATAAAAGAGAGCAACACATCAAACTAGTTGTAAGACCTACAATTCCAGATAACCATGTCAAGTCAACTTTCTGTAAAATGAGGCAGAATTCTCTTATAGGAATTAGTCCAAGCTACAAAGCCAATATGGTGATAAGATCATGAACCTCGGCTCCAACAAGCTACCAAAGGGTCTAATCACCTTAGAGAGTATTTTCAATCCTAGTGATCAAGCAAGGAGTAGTGGTCTGAATCTAGCTACAAATAAAGATGATCATATACTAGTTACCGTTGCTGATGGAAAGATTCTCAGTTTAGGAAAGGTATGCTTTAAAGATGAATGAGAAAATTATGTTCATTTATATCAAGAATTAAATGATGTATTTGCATGGAGATATGATGATTTAAAGGGTTTTGACCCAAGTTTGTTTCAACATACCATAGATTTAAATAGTGATGCAAAGCCTGTTAGAAAAAAGAAAAGAGTAGCCAATCCTAAGATTGAAACTATGATGAGAAAGGATCTATCCAAGTTGATAGAGGCTAACATTATTTTTCCTATTAAGCATTCCTCTTGGGCACCAACCTTGTTCTTGTTAGAAAGAAGAATAGAGAAATCAGATTATGTGTAGATTTTAGAGACCTAAATAGGGCTTCTCTTAAAGATCACCATCCTCTCCCTTCCATGGAGAAAATCTTATCCAAGGTTAGTGGCTCTAAAATATTTTCCTTCTTAGATGGGTTTTCAGGTTACAATCAAGTGTTAGTCCAAGAGTGTGATAGATACAAGACAACATTCACTACCAAATGGGGCACTTATGTTGAAAACATATTGATACAAGTATGATAAATGTGTTTTAATCATTATTTTGTCACTGATGTCAAACCTGCTACTTTTTGGTAAGAGAATTTCTTATATGATTTAAGTACTATCATTTATTTGATTGATGAAGAAGATTTGATCAAATAAGGTAACAATAGCACCTAGAGGAAAGATTGAGTTATGATATGAAAAGGAGTACAAGAATCAGTTAAGATAGTGATATTATAGTTCATTGATAATCTACTTGAGGTTGCAAAGGTTGGTTACACTAAATAAGTTTAAAGAATAAGTTAAACAAAGCTTTTCTGCCAAGCTTAACCAAGTGGATAGTAGGTGTTGATCAAAGTTAGTGCAAGCCAAGTAGAAAATCAGCTAGAGCTAAGCAAATTCAATGTCAATGTAAGCCAAGTGAAATAGTGTAATTTGAGTAAAGTTTAGTTGATGTCGAGCACCAGTAAACTTTAGTTCATTTTGAGTGTTTTGACAGTGGATGCCAAGCAACACAGTATGTGATGAGTATAAGAAGTCAATTAATGTTGAGTGTCAACATTATGAGAAAGATCAATAATTTGATGAATCTAAACCAATAAGTTTGATTTCTTGGATTGTGTGAAGCATGTGGAAGATAAAATTGATGAGATGGTGGAACAGAATTCAAGATGAACCATTTTGAGATGAATTCAAAGAGGATCAAAGAAGAAGTTTCTAGAAGGGAATAAAATGAAATGAGGGGTAGATTCATTGAATCTTACCTAATCTAACCTAACCCTAAAATGGATGATGAAAATATTGGTCACTTTGCATGGTCCTATCAAGACATGTTGAGGTTGGACCCCAAGTTAGTGGTACACCATTTGGCCGTGGATCCCAAGGCTAAACCCGTCAAGCAAAAAGTTAGTAAGATGCATCCCAAAGTTTCTTTATTGGTTAAAGAAGAGTTAGAAAAACTACTAGATGCAAGGATCATTCGCTCGACTGACTATTCAAAGTGGATCTCTAATATGTTACCTATCACAAATCCATCTGGTGATATTAGGATTTGCACAGACTTTAGAGATCTCAACAAGGCTTGCCCAAAGGAAGATTTCCCATTGACAAATATAGATATGATCATTGATCTCATCATATGTCATGAGCTCTTATCACTCATGGATGGTTTCTTAAGATACAATTAGATCCAAATAGCAGAAGAAGATCAACATAAGACAATATTTATCATTCCTTGGGGGACATTTTGTTATAACATGATGTCATTCAGATTAAAAAATGATGGGGCAACCTATCAGCGAGCCATGACAATCATCTTCAATTACCTAATCCAATGAAACTCTTGAGGATTATGTGGACAATATTCTAGTCAAGTCTCTTAATGCCCTTGATCACTTATCTCACCTTGAGGAAGTGTTTGATCTGCTAGCTACGTACTGTCTCATGCTCAACCCCAAGAAATGTGTCTTCAATGTTACATTGGGAAAGCTCCTAGGGTTCATTGTATCATGGTGTGGTATTGAGATTGACCCTAAAAAATTCAAGGCCATCATGGATATAGCTCCTCCTAAAACACTCAGACAACTTCACTCTCTCCAAAGGAAACTACAATCAATCAAAAGATTCATCTCCCAACAAGCTGATAACTGTCAGCCATTTACACATTTTCTCAAAAAGGATCAAAATTTTAGGTGGGATCATATTTTCCAAGGTAACTTTGAATTGATCAAGCAATACTTGGCTAATCCACCTATCTTGGTTCCACCATTTGTGGGATGTCCACTCATATTATACATCACAACTACCCCAACAACACTAGGTGCTCTCCTAGCACAACTTGATGATAAAGGGAAAGAGAAGGCTATTTACTACATTAGTCATACTCTAGTCAAGTATGAGCTTAATTACACAACAATGGAAAAGCCTTGCTTAGTTGTGGTCTTTTCCACTCAAAATCTTTGTCATTATATGTTAAGCCACATTGTGTAACTAATCTCCAAAATTGATCAATTAAAATATATGTTGTCACACACAATACTCACAGGGCATTTGGTCAAGTGGGCCATGCTTCTTAGTGAATTTGACATCCAATATGTTGACATAAAGACTATCAAAGGTCAAGGTATAGTGGATCACTTGGCAAATGCGCCTTTGGTTGCAGATCACCCTCTCATTATGGAGTTTCTTGATGAGAAACTTTGCCTGATAGAGAACAACCATCCTAGAAATTATACTTTGATGGGTTTTAAACATCCCATGGCTCTAGAGCTAGCATACTCTTGGTCACCTCTCAAGGTGATTACATTCCCAAGTCTTTTAAATTCTAGTTCTAGTGTACCAACAACATCTCATAGTATGAGGCCCTTATTGTGGGGCTCAAAATAGTAGTAAAATGGAACATCATAGAGCTATAGGTCTTCAGAGATTCACAGCTTATTATCAAGCAAGTTCTAGATGAATATTAAACTAAGGATGACAAGATTCAACCTTACAAAGAATTGATAGATCAGTTGAAGAAACACTTTACTCAGATTCAATTCACAGAAATACTTATATTACAAAACAAGGCTACAGATGCCATGGCTATTATTGGTTCACTTTTGGAGATCCCTCAGAAGGCTACACAATATGAATTCTTAGTTGAGTAGCTATATGAGCCTACATACAAGAATGATGAATCAATGCATGTATGCATCTTGGTTGGTCCCCAATCCCCATGGTACCATGAAATTCATGCTTACCTACTAAATGGTGTCATATCTCCCCATCTCATATGAATCCAACACCAGAACCTTATTCACAAAGCATCCTGTTACACTATCATAGCTAACACCCTATATCATCATGGCTATCATGAAACTCTCTCTCGATGTTTAGATCAACATGAGGCTTCAATGGCTCTCAAATAGGTACACATCAGACTTTGTCGTGCCCATACAAGAAAAATAGTCCTAGCTATGTAGATACTTTGGGCTAGATATTACTGGTCTACTCTAGAGCATAATGCATGCGACTTTGTCAAAAGGTGTCTACCCTGTCAACAATATGCCAATCTAATCTGATCCCCAGCTCAATATCTTCAACCTATTGCATTGCCAGGGTCATTCGCATGTTGGGGATTGACCTTGTTGGTGTTATAACACCTCTCTCTTCAAAAGGGCACAAGTGGATAATCATTGCAATTGACTACTTCACTAAGTGGGTAGAGGGAGTCATACTTATCACCACCACGAGAGTTCAAGTTTCCAACTTTATACTCTATCATATCATATATCATTTTGGCATCCTAACTACCATTTTCACTAACCATGGAGGTAACTTTGAAAACCTCAATATGGAATAATTATGCACCTCCCTTCATATCCATCACCATTTTTCTAGCCCATACTTCCCACAAGGTAGTGGTCAGGCAGAGGCAACTAATGAAACCCTACTCAAAATCCTAAAGAAAGTTTTCAATGATTTTGGAAGTGATTGGCATTTGCAAATCAACCTTGCCTTATGGGCCTATTGCACCTCATTGTGTACATCCACAGGCACAACCCCATACTCCCTGGTCTATGGTGCCAAATCAGTATTTCCTATTAAGGTGGAACTCCCATTCTTGTACATTTCTTTATGGGGCTAGATATCAAATGAGGATTATAGAGTTGCTAGACTCACCCAGCTAGACCTACTTGATGAAAAAAGGAAACAAGCCTATGACCATCTCATGTTCTATCAAAATATCCTCAAGTGGAACTTCAATAGGAAGGTCCATCTATGCTAATTTCAAGAAGGAGGCATGGTCCTCAAAGAAAACATGATGGTCCAAGACAACCGAGAAAAGAAAGGAAAGTTTGAACCCACATGGCTTGGTCCTTACGTGGTCACAACATCTTTTGGTTCAGATGCCTATTAGTTATCGACACTTGAAGGTGAAGTATTGAATGATCCCACCAACGTCATTCATCTCAAGAAATTCTATGCCTAGGATTCTTAGTGTATCCTACTACATGAGAGAAAAATAGTAAAGAAAAATAAGTGTCCAATGGTGAAAACTTGGCAATTCAAGTGCCTTAGCAATTCAAGCACCTTAGATAGGTACCCTGGCGAAAACCTAGCAAATAGGTGCAATGCGTACTTAGCCTATTCATTATCTGTCAATGACCTGAACCTCCCCCATCACCCCTCCACATCTCATCACCCATCTTCTCATTTTCCAAATGTGTTCCAAGAATTCTATCCCTCCACTCCCACAAATCATGACATATTATCATTATCCCTTAGCTTGGAAAACCCATCGGAATAGTGTATTCTATTGTGGTTTGTACATCTATCCTACCCCTATACCTTACCACAAATATCATATCAGTTGTATTTTATTCCTTGTACCATATCCATGTATCATACCCTTGTAAAAATAAAATTACTATATCCATCATGTTACCTCCTCATCCTGAACTTTTCCCATCATATACAAACCCACTACCATGTTTTATCAAAATATTTGAACCGTCAGAAAGTTTTTATAGTCACACTTGTAAATTCTCGATGTTCCCCTTTTATGCCATACATTGCATGCTCCTTAGCAAACACACCACTTTTTTGAACCCTATAGAGAAATCCTTGAATTGTTTGAAGCAAAGTTCTAGTTTCCACCTTTGTCATAATCCCAAGTATACTACTAATCAATTGTTTTATAAGGATACATTCACCCTTGTGTCTACCTTTTTGCCCATCAGTATCCAGTTTTCCCAATCTCTTTGGTAAAAGATTACTTTTTCATGGATTTATTCTTCCTTCCAATATTGGGTTTTTCTTTTGGGTTCTTCAAGTGGATCTTTTCCAAGTAATTCAGTTGTTCCCTCCTCACGGTCGCCATGATCTATTATATCATGGTGCACTATGACTAGGGCAATTTGAAAGCAAGGTTTTGATTAGGGTCTTTTTCTACTTGTGAGTGAGTTGGATATGAGCCTTGCATATTCCAAATGTGTTTTCATTCATGATCACATGATGCAGTTGGGAAATATCATTTTCTTGTGGATCACCCAACATCGTTTCCATGTTGATTTCTATAGGACTCGTGCATGATGTTGGGGCCATCCTTATGTGCTTTTTTGAGTTAGTCCTATGTAATATTGGGGTAAAGGCCTTGATTTTCTTAGTAACCTTGGCATATCCCTAATATTCCTATATCAAATAAAGTGCTCACACTACATGGTGGTGCTTCTTTACAAAGTACCGCACCCTCAAGCTTCAAATGTATCAAATCACCCTCATCATTTTGTCCCATACAGAGAACCACAAATTCATCTCTCTTTTTCATACTTCCACACTACCCACATCTGACACACTTATCTTACCACACACATATATCCTATCTACCCACCCATTCCTTCAAAAACTCCATTCTACCACATTGTTACCTCTTCATTTTGTCCCAATCTCCCACCCAATTCCATCTCCCTAAGTCTCCTACAACTATTATGTTTAAAGTTGTGCATATTGTTCCTGCCCCCATACCAAGGTTATGGTTGATCAGTGATATGCTACATTGCCTTCCTACAACCCACATACATTTCCCTATCATTCTACTTGCATTTCATATCATGTTCGCTCATCTCCCTCTGCATTCCCATAATCTCTTTTCCTATTTTTAGTCATCATTTGAATCACCTTAATTCTTTAAACCCCACCTTGCTCATCATTTTCATTCATCTTGATCTTTATGGTTCATTCTTGGTTCATCTTTGCATTATTATAGCTTTAGATCCCTCTAGTATCAAAATCTCTTGATTCACTTTCCCTATCCTAAACATTAAGTTCATCCTCATTATCATAAACTTAAGAATCATAAACCCTAGGCTCATGTTTCCTCTTCATAGTTTACGTTTATTTAATCATAGTTTGAGGTCATTTTATCATGTTTCCTCATCATAGTTTACATTTATTTTATCATGTTTCATCATCAAAGTTTGAGTTCATTTTATCACGTTTCATCATCATTGTTTATGTTTATTTTATCATGTTTCACCATCATAGTTTGAGTTCATTTTATCATGTTTCATCATCATCGTTTAAGTTCATTTTATAGTGTTCATCATCATAGTTTGAGTTAATTTTATCATGTTTCACCATCATAGTTTAAGTTCATTTTATCATGCTTCATCATCATAGTTTGAGTGACTTTTATTATGTTCATCATCATAGTTTGAGTTCATTTTATCATGTTCATCATCATAGTTTTTACGTGCATCATCATAGTTTGAGTTCACTTTATCATGTTTCATCATCATAGTTTGAGTTTATTTTATCATGTTTCACCATCATAGTTTAAGTTCATTTTATCCTATTCATCATTATAGTTTGAGTTCATTTTATCATGTTTCATGATCTTAGTTTGAGTTCATTTTATCATGTTCATCATCATAGTTTGAGTTCATTTTATCATGTTTCATCATCATAGTTTAAATTCATTTTTTTAATTTTTCATCATCATATTTTAACTTTATTTTATCATGTTTTCATCATCATAGATTACATTACTTTTATCATGTTTCATCATCATGGTTTATGTTTATTTTTATCATGTGTTCATCATCATAGTTTAAACTCATTTCTCATATTTCATCATCCTAGTTTATATTCATTTTATCATATTTCATTATCATCATTTAAAGGGTCCATTCCATTTATGTTTCTCATCATAAAGTTAAAAATCATTTTGTCCACCATCATATATTAGAGTCATTTCCATTTTTTAGCTATCATGAACATCATCATAACCTATCTCCAACATCTATCATCAAAACATCACATACTGCATCACAAAGTGCCAGTAACATCATCATAACCTATCTTCAACATCTATCATCAAAACATCACATCCTATATCACAAAGCATCAGTAACATTATCATAAACTATCTCCAACATCTACCATCATAATACCACATCCTACATCACAAAGCATCAGTTCCATCATGATTGTCACACATCTCATCATCAAAATATCACATCCTACATCATAAAGTGTCAATTACATCATGCATCATGATTGCATCATCACAATATCACATCTCATCATCACAATATCACACCCTACATCAAAAAGTGTTAGTTACATCACAAAGTATCAATAACATCATCATAAACTATCTCCAACATCTATCATCATAATATCACATCCTACATCACAAAGTATCAATTCCATCATGAATATCACACATCTCATCATCACAATATCAGATCCTACATAAAATCATGTCAGTCTATCTCTTACATCTACCCATATGCATCACATACAAACAACCACATCAAAAACAACTCACAGTATAGTACTTCGTACATCCATATCCCACCCCAAAGAATGATCATATCTATATATCACACCCATAAAGAATAAAGATAAATCACCCATCCATGCAAAAATACTAAAGTCCATCATAGTTCAAATATCTAGTATCCATATAGTACAAATGCCCATACCAATACATGGGGTTTGTGCCCACAAAAATAAATCCAAAATTACTAAACAAAATGCAGCATATCATTGCTCCTCCTTATCCATTTCCTCCTTGCCATGAGACTCATGGGTATCCCTCTCTGTATCTATCACTACTGCTAGTGGAGGTAGTGGCCTCATCTATCCTCGTTTGGTACCTGAGCTCTCTGCCTCATCCCTCCTCCCACTAGCCCCCCTATCTCACCTCTATCTCTGCCTTGTCCTATAGCTCTGCCTTATGTGTTGAGACCCACCATATCTATACAAGCCCCCAGTGCTCCACCCACTCTCTCCCCCTCCATGCATGCATGTATGGGTCCCAGCTATACCTAACCTTATTGACCATCTATAATACTCTATCTACTCAGCTGACACTGATGCATGATATCTCTTATGATAGAACCCCACTCTCTCCCTCAAATCCTCTACCTCACCCCTCAACCTCCTTAACTCCTCTAATCCTCCACCTACCACCACTTGTTCCCTCAGTGTCACCGCCTCCACCACTAGTCTAGCCCTCTCTTCCTAGATGGTGTCCGTCCTCCCTTACAACATATATCTCTCTAAAGCCATCACCTCCAACCTCCCCACCAAATGCCTGGACTCCGTCCGCAACATCCCCAACTCTATCCCTACTCTATCTGCTTGTCCCTATGCCATATTAGGCTCATGATAGAACTAGTCCCACTCTATCTCGAGTTGATCCCTCCCCTGTTGCATATCCTACAAAAACTAGCTAGTCACCTTGTGTGCTTGTTGTAGGGATGCATACCTACTTGCCAAACCATCATCCCCTATCCTCGATGATGTTATGCCTCCAACTCCCCCTCCACCTGCTGGCCCCTGCAGGTCCTGTCCACTCTTCTCTTGTGGTCTCCTCTCCTCCTCCAACCTATCCTCTCCCCTCTGTAGCTATGGCCTAACATCCTCCTATCTCTCCTCCCTCACAACCCTCCGCCTCTACCTTAGTGGCACCTCCTCCTATACAACCAACTTTTCTTATTGTCGTAACCCCCTGGCCATATATCTTCCCCACCTCACTACTTGCTTGATCTCTACTGCTACTACTATTGCTCTGGTGACCTGGGCCTGACCTACTGGCCTAGGGCACTCAAACCCATCTTGGTACTCCTAAGTTGAGCCTACATCTGCTACACCCCCAAATCAATCCCACTCTTGTGGCGCTAAGTCTCGCCATGCCTGTAGTAACTCCTCCCTCTAAAGTGTTGGCTCAAAAATAGTAACTAGCTCTCATGTCACACGTTGATACCAGTTTGGCTCCCTTGGGGCAACTTGTGGCCATCCAAACTATCGAAGGGCCCTATCTGGCTAGTATTGCTCTACAATATACTCCCACCACCCAAAAATGAAACATGGTGAAATAGTGTACGATAAATGTTGCCTCTCCTCTGCCCATCGCTTGAGACCCATATATGGCCTCCATGTGATGACCCAAATCTCATCTAACTAGACTCACCAATAATCCACCTCCTTTAAATGATGATAGGTGAGCGAATCATCTAAGCTATACATAGTCGGCTCTCTACTTATCTATCCCTCCACCCAATTGACTTAAACACCACAATGTGCTCCCAGGCCTACACCTGTAACAATGTCAAGAACCCCACACTCCTCCCCTAATGCCCTAAACCCTAGTATTCTATCTGATGAAGGTCCTAGTATAGCTCGACTAATGCTAGTGAGCCCCATGTCACAGGGACTTTATCATCAACAATCTACATGATCATTGATATCAGTGCCAAAATCACTCTTGTACCACTAGTATTTGGCACAATATACCCTAAAACTAGCCTTCACACATAAAAATAGATCCTCCTCTCTGCTGCTACCCAATCCAAGTCTCATTTAGAGGGAATTGGCCACTCCAAATATGATACTACACTCTATGCCCCACCAGTTTTTGTACCACCGCCTTTCTAGATATATCCTTGTCAGCCATCACTAGCATCCCCTACACAGGTAACTGAAAGATCCTATAAACATCCTCTAAAGTCACTATCATCTCCCTTATTAGTAAGTGGAATGTGTTAGTCTTACTATGTCATCACTCACATAAGGCTATAACCATTACCATGTATGTTCGTGTGTGCAGTAACATACTGTCGATCCTTGCCTAGTCTATGGGTGTAAATTTCTCTCTAATATGTAAAACAGTTGCACATCACTCTCGAAACACCAAAGCATCCAACAACCATTGCATACAAGAAAACACTAACGACAATTTTCTTTTTCTCCTTTCACACAGTTTAACCATGTTAAAACCCACCCCCTAACCCCTTTTTTCCCACCAAAATTTGTACTTTACCCTTTCCCAGGGTTCCCGCTAGAGCGTTCCCATGAACGATCATGACCCGCATTTCAGCTGTTACATTGTATAGTGGGATCGCTCCTTAACTATTTCTTCCTCCCCAAAACCCTAACTAGCATTCTCGCTATCTCAAGTGCACCCTCACGTTCTCATAGCCCCAACTTACTGTGGGAACGTGCCCAACCCATTACCCCTACAGAATAACTTTTCTCCATTGTTGCGTTGACATAGTCATAAAACTACCCTTCATCATGAGATTGTGTTCTTGCCAAAAGGAATGCATTTTGTCTTGTAAATTCACTACCCTGCATAAAATTGAACGTAGATTTGCATTCTTGCAATAACCACTTTCCAAATTCGTGATCTCGCAAAAATGCCTTCTGACCCCTTTTTCACCCCTACCCTCTAGAAGATTTTGTGATATCGTGATCTTGTCGATCCCTAGAGCAATCCTGCCAAACCCATGCCTACGGAAGTGTATTTTCTAAATTGTGAGAACACTATCAAATGAAATACATAAATCACAAGGAAAATTTTTTTCACCCTACCGATCAGTCTAGTGTTTTTTGCACACGTACTCATCGTACCACATCTGCCCGATGCGTCGGTCATCCCTGTGAAGCCATTGCATCGTCCAAATTAGAGCTCCAACACAACAATATAATGATGTTAATATAAGAGTAAATGACCCTTTCTACCCATCCTAGTCTCCGTTATAGACCTCCTGTGGCACACTTTTTTCCTCCTTGACCCTTCTTGCACCCATCTTTTCTTCCCATCCTATTATTGTTACAATTTAATTATCTTTTTAACACTCTTTCCCTTCTACATCCTCCTGCTCCCATAAACTTGTTATAGCTTTTCAATAATTTGTCACATTTCATTTTCTCTCCCCACCACTTTCTTGCGGGGACATCATGCAGCCTATTCAATCCTCTTCTATTCAAGACCAAGGCAACCATATTTCTTTAAAAATCTCCTTTGCGTCATTTTATATTCAAACTTCTTTGAAATAGTATTATCCCAACACTATGTCAAAGAGGGGCAAAATGTAGACACCTAAATCTGATTACATCATTAGGTAATCTTATTTTGTCATCTTCTAGGACATTATTGATTAAATATTTATTATTTAATTAATTAATCGTCATCCCCTAGGTTATTTATTTATTTAATTAACTATAGTCCAATTGATGAAAGAAAATGATAACCAAAAATTGATTTATCTATTAAATCCCTATTCCTCTATTAAATCAAATAAATGTCAAAATCTATCTGTTTTAATTTTTCAACCCTCTTTTATTAAATAAATCATCCTAAACCCCTAAACCATCCCTAAAACCTATCTTTACTCCTAATCCAACCCATTCATCCATACTAACCTCACTTAGCCACCTAACTAACCCATCCCATTAAAGTTAAGCCACTTACCTCCTAACCCCCTTTCTAAGCTAAGCCTAATCCCCCTCTTAAACATGTGCATAACTTTAAGTAAGGGTTAAGACTTGCTAACTCAAGCCAAAGTCAATGGTCTCCCTTGTCCTATTTCATCCCTATCCAAGAGCATTAATGGCTCTTACATGCCATTAATGCCTCTTACATCCCTCTTACACACTCTTCCTCCCTCATTACTCCCCTTGACCCTCCATTTTGACCACACAATCCCCTTGTGACACTTGTTATAGGGCTAGAGCCCTAAAGAAGCACAATCCATGTGCTCTCCTTTCATTGCATCCTATCCCTTCCTCACCTTCTCTCCATCTTCACATCCCAACCCTCAATCTCACTACCCCTTAGCCTATAAATTGAGTCCTTACCCTCTCACATTCCATCATCCATCGATGCAAACTTATAGTGCCCCACTAACCACTCCAACATAGCCATTTTACACCCTCACCATGATAAAATCCATCTTCACCGCCATTATTGAACCTTTTACCCACCTTCATGTATAACCATTTATCGTTTGAAGCTTAAGCACATCATGAGCGCACATCCCCCATCTATCATAAGTGTTAAATTTAGTTTGTGAATATTAAATTTACTCTTAATGTTCTTAACACACTAGGTTTTTAGCATTACAGGTAGGAACAACATCTAGGACCAACATAGAACCACATGCTTCTTAAAGAATCAACCCAAAAAGATGATTGACTAGAATGATGCAAATTATCATTGTGACACCAAATGATAAAACAATTAATGTTCAACCAATAGTAACACACATCACACAATACACATGTAATTGATGAAATAAGATGTTTAATATGCAACCAGTTGATATTGTTATGATTAACAAGACAAAAATAACAACTAAATGCAAATATATCTAATATCATAAAATAATAATGTAGATAGAAGAGAACACAAGACACAAAGTTTTAATGTGGTTCACTAGTCCCTAGGCTACATCCACCAAAAAATGAGCCCAATATTTTATTATTTAGTGATTACAATCTATACTCCCTTATAACTCAATACCACCACAAGAAGCTATGATCTCATCACACATTATGAAATCCCTAACCCTAAGCCATTTTATACAATATTTTTGTTTAAATTAAAGCTAGAATAATTACATGCTAGCCTGTAGAAAAATAGTAGATAAAATAACCCCCAAACCCCTACTTGGGGATTAGCCTAGCCTCGAACCTCGCTGAGAATTATGGAAAGTGTACACCACTTCCCTTATGAACCACCACAAACTAACAGAGACACCCAAAAAATACCAAGTTGTTAGTACACTACTACCCAGACACTAGAGGTTGAGACAAGGACGTAACATTAGTGAAAACAATAAACCTTGTATTGTAATAATAAAAAGATAAGCTAAAACTAATGGAAATATAAAAGGAAGGGTGTAACATTTATCCAAAGATTCAAAGGAATAACGATCCTTCTATTTTTCATTCAAGGAAAACTAAATATTAATCTAGAAGGTTTTATGGATACACTTATACATATTATAAACTTTTTTCTTTTATTAAATCTTTTGGTAGAATAAACATTGCTTCCCTTATTGAGTTTTTAAAAAGAATTTGATCTTTTTTTTATTAAAAAAGAAAAAAGAAGGTTCTGGCTCGTGGAACAATCAGAGAGAAAGCATGAAGGGTTGACACTAGCCACCATTAACAATGTATTAACAACACATTAACAACAAATAGTGCTATAAGACTAGATGAACTATTAAAAGAGATTCAATAATTCAAAGAAGCATTGGGTGAGGAACATTGAGTTTACATTATACTTAGAAGAGTTTCAACTATTAAAAGAGATTTAAGAAATTCAAAGAAGCATTGAGTTTACATTATACTTAGGAAAATGTTTGAAAAGACAAGACCATGGGATATAACCAAAAGTAGTTATCAACATTGAGTTTAAGACCATGGGATTCAACATTGAGCTTAAATTATTAACAAAAATTGATCTTGTTGAAATATTAAAAGAAATTCAACAATTAAAAGCAACATTGAGTGAGGAACATTGAGTTTACATTACACTTACAAAAATGTTTGAAAAGACAAGACCATGTGATATAAATTAAAGTACTTCATCATTTGAAGATCATGAAAAAATATGTAGATTTAATGGATAAGTTTATTAATTTTGGTGCATTAGCCTCTTTTCAATATTCATTCATACACCATGTAGAATAGATTGAGAAACTTTGTTGCAAGGAGTTTCTCAATGACTTGGGTTGGTTGCTCATAAGTTTCTATTATATCCATCTATAGTTCATTTTTTGGATATTTTTATTTGAATTTATTTTGTAACAATGAAGATAGTAAGTTTTAGATGTATTACTATTAGTAAAAATATCAACTATCAATTATTAATGAGTATTGTCTTGGGGTAAGTGCATGAAGATGGTGTGCAAAAAGTGGGGTATAAGTGGCCACTTTTGTTCAAAATTAGGTAAACTCAAACTTCAAAGAGGCGTTTGAGGATCGTGTACTCATAATTAAGAGTTGTACAAAGAATACGAATTGTATTACTCTAAACCTAGTTTTTAAACTAAAAAAGGTTTTAAACTGATAAGATTAAGAGGGTCAAACCTCTTGTCCATGAAAATATGTTCCTAATTTATTTATAAAAATATAATATAGCTATTTTTGTGCACTTTATAAAATATATAATTAGATTTAGTATTTTTCAAAACCCTTTTGTAGGATGATAGGTAAGAGTGAGATATAGAAGTTATGTAAATTTTTGTTGAGTATTTCTATTTTTATGAGTTTTTGAAGTGACAAAAAGTGACAACATCCTAAAATAATGGCACATGTTTGTGTGTTCAACATAACTTGCATAAAAATAAATGAAAACAAAAGCTTCTTTTTTTTTGAAAGTATATAGAATCTAGGGTAGAATAGTAATATGAAATTTATTTTGAATTTTTTCAAGTATCTAAAAAGTTATGAAAAAATGATAGACTCATATCTATGAAGGTTTTCAAGAAATTGAAAAAGAAAGTTAGATTTTACTATGCTAATGTTGTCCAAAAATAGAAAAATGTATATGGTCAGAAAGATGAGAAAATGTGTGAGATTATGGTGTTAATTTTAGAGATACCCATTTGATCATGTGTAAACGTGATAATAAAAACATTGAGAAATCATGTTGGAAGATGAAAAAACATTTAAAGGGACAAAAGAGGAGGGAAAATGAGCTTGCAAGCCTTAGGGTAATTTTCCAAACCTTTTACAAACCCAAAACTAGTAAGAGTTTTGATGTGCAAAATAACCCTCTCAAGTTTTGAAAAGCAAAAAGTGCATTTCTAAATTCTTCATAACACATACAAGTTATGAAGACATAAAAAATACATGCTTCTTAATTGAGCATACACCAAGTACATGTAGATTTAGGTATATAATATGTGTCTTATACATTTGTCTATATGCATATCTATAGCTCTATATACATATATTTGTATAGATATATGTATACATGTTTGTATACATGCACAACTCTTCTTGTCTCCTCTTTCTCACATTCCTTCTCCATCAACTTCTTAGTCTATTATGAGCCCTAATTATCCTCCTTGATATCTATCTCATCTCTCTCCCCATACCTCTTCTCTCTTTGCCTCATGTGTCTCACACTCTTCTCCTTACTGCTCTCTCTCTCTCTCTCTCTCTCTCTCTCTCTCTCTCTCTCTCTCTCTCTCTCTCATTACCATAAGTTTTAGAGCTACAAAATTAGAAAGGGTTATGACAAAATAGGATTCAACACATTAAAAAAAAAAATATTCTTCTTCATAATTCATGTGGGTTAGGAGGATATTCTTATATTTTTTACTCCTTGTTTGAGGCTCAATTTTACCTTGAGCCAAAAATATTTTGAAACTCAAATAACCTGCATGCGTTATGCAAAATTTTATGTATTTTTTACATGTGCCCACTTAGTTGACCAACATCTCGATGCATTTACCCTTTCTTATATGTTACGCTCTAAGGTTTTACCATCAATATTTTGTTGTAAGAATAACTTAATGTTGTTAGACCCAAAATGTTAGGATTAACCACAGACAGAAATAATAGTTACATGCAAATATAACCAATATCATAAAATAATAAATCGCACAGAAGAGAACACAAGACACAAAGATTTAATGTGGTTCACCTAATCCCTAGGCTATGTCCACCAACAACAAGTCCAATAACATTATTATCTAGTGATTACAATCCGCAATCCCTTACAACTCAATACTGCTATAAGAAGCTACAATATCACCATACATTATGAAATCTCTAACCCTAAGCCTTATTATACAAGCTTTTTACTGCTTAAAAATTAGGGCTAGAATAAGTCATCCAATATAAAAATAGCAGCTGATGCCTTTTACAACATAAGGTCATTTTTGGCTTTAGGGGCATTGCCCTAGAAAACCCCCGCGAGGGCATTTCCCCTCAACCACACCATGTATTGTGACAAGGAGTGCACCTAGGGTACTACCCCTTGACCCTATCTTGGGGGCACTTCCCCCAAACCCCCATAGAAATAATATGGGGAGAAACCACATCGAATTAACCTTTGAGTCTAATTAGGCTCCACATCATAACACAAAATAGGTTAAGGAGAATATAAATGTAAAGTAGATTAAGTTTGTTATGAAAAATTATAAGCATTTATATTTCATGTTAAATTAAACATATCCTAATTTTCACATTAGCTCTCCATTGTTGACTTAGGATTTTTGGGGGTTCAATAAATCTCTAGGAGAAATTTTGTTATTCTCTTATCACATCTAACCAATCTTTTATCAAGGTGGATGTACAAAATATGAACCAAATTGTACACGAGATGTTGTGACTGGTGATTATTTAAAAAGAACCATGTAAATTATTTATATTTACAAACTCTAAAATTTTGACGAAGACTCAAATGATGAATACACTAGTCTTACAAAGGTAAAGTAGATTAAATTTTTTAATCAAACAAATCTTTTTCCAATGTATTAATCTCTCAAATTTACCAATCACTATCAAGAATATAAAGGATTAAAATAAAAAGATTAATATTAAAATTCTTTGATAAATGCATTTAGGTTAATAATATACAAATTCATTTAGATATATTTAGCTATAACAATGTACAAAGGTTAGTAGCATGTGTTATTAATAACCAAAAATTATATTACCCTTTTTTCATTTAAGGTTTGCAAGATTACTAGGGCTTAAAAGTATAGAAGAGATTATACATACTCTAAAAAATAGGGCCAAATAGATTGTAGTTTCATTAAAGGCCCATTTGATTTAATGACTTCTATCAATAGGATTGAGATTTGAAAGTGTTCCCTTTGGAATCACAAGAAATAGATTCAAGCACTAAACAACTTTACCATTATCACATCTCATGGTACATCTTCCTCCCAACTTCCCTTGATTATTATTATTATTGTTGATTTCCTTTGAGCTATACTTCTACTACAATAATATCTCATAGGTAGATTTTTATATTCATTGCTTATCCACCCTCTACCACCTCACTTACCATAGCTCTTTTTATATCCATTGTGGTTACCATTACAATTGCAACACTATTCATGCTCTTATCTTTCCTCCCACCACAAATATTTTTAATTTCATTCCTTGTTTATTCCTCTCTTCCTTCCTATGAACTCACCTCATTGCATATATTATTATAAATTCCCATAAATTCATTCCATTCCTCATTTTACCCTTTTTGCATACCTTATAATCAACCTCTTTCCTATTTTTTAGCCTATATGCAGATAGTTGCTTTTCCCCCAAATCTCTCTTCTTATAGCCCTCTGTTTACCCTAGATACACTAGTACAAAAGACTTAAAAGAAAAAAAGGTGATATTATGTTGACAGACCAATGCATTGTTGAGTTTATGAAAGTTAGGGACACCATTAGCGCATGCAATTTTCTCCCTAGTTTCCTCATCTCCTTTCACCAAGGGTAATGAACACAAAGATCTAAAGAATAAAGTGCATCAAGTGGTTAATTATTATAATATTTCTATCAAGAAAACAAATAAATCCTATAAAATTTATCAAGTTACTAGAACCTTTAGTTATCAAGTACTTCAATGTATAGTAAACTTGAATTTGATCAATCTTCTAGATTCTCAACAATTATAATGAACGATTATTTTGAAATTATTAGTGTTAAGGGGCATTATACTCAATTTTTATGGGTTTGAAGAATGCGATACAATATCCCAATGACAATAATGCGATGACATTAATTATAATAAAAATCATTTCACTATAGCTACAAATAAAAACATGCATATTTTCACCAACCACTTTCTTAGCCATGTTAATAACTTAGATGATCATTATGTTAATTAAAAAATTACATTGACTACATATACTCATTTGGGATGAATAAATTCTCAAGATACATCTTCTTGCTCACTTGACATGTTGTTGATGATATATTTTAGGCAAGGAAATCTCAAGCAATAATCCATATGATCTATTATATATGATAGGTGAAATACAAAATAAAGTATTGAAAATATTACTATTAATCTCCAAAAAAAATACACTGTAATATGCTAAAGACTTTGTAGTTTCCCACTACTTGATGCTAGTTAAGCATGCTTATCTAGGAGATAGTTGAAAATGACTAATTAAATTGAAAAACACTTTGGGTTGTCTCATGATACATCTTACAATTCGCTCTTTTTCTTAGATTCATCATTCTGGCCATCAGAGATAACACAACATCAAATGTTATGAATTGAAGAGTAGAGATTGTTAGTGTAGTTTTTTATTTTTCTTATTTTGCTAGGTTTTTTCTACACTTTTAATAATCTTTCTTAGGTTAATAAAGCATGTCTTATTAGGTGAATGGTTGTGAGGTGTCACCTTCCTACATGTGAGCATCCATTAGCTGTCTTGGGAAGATACTTTGCTATCTTTAGTTTGATAGATGGTTGCTCCTCATTGGTTGGTGTTGCCACCTCCTCCCTCTTCCTAGCCTATATAAGCATGCTACCTGGCTTGTATTTGCATCTCTTATTTTTGCATCCTCTTAATGCTATTTTGCTTCCAGCATTTGCATTACTCTCTTGGAGACTAACTCTATGATGCTATTTTGATTTTGTATCATTTGCATTCATAGTTTAGATATTTACTCTTTGCACTAGTTTTTTGGGTTATTAATCTTTTCAGATTCTAACATGGTATCAGAGCTTTTCTATGTGCAAGAGTAGATTTTAGTTTTCTTATTTGAGAGATTTGGGGGAGGCAAATAAACTTTATTGTAGTTTTTTGAAAAATGAAGTATGCTCTTCTCTTGCATCTTTGGATGATCCTGAGAATCAGAAAAGTTTTGACAAAAATGATTTTTCTCTAGGGTTTCAATCTCAAATCTGACAACCAACTTGCATATTTGAAGTTTTCAATCAGTTTTGCAGGTTCCAGCATGCCATTGATGGACTTAGGAAGCTGATCTAGCATTTGCATGTCATATTCTGGTTGCTGGAGTCATTTTTTGATTTTTGGAGCCATTTTTTACTGTTAAAAGCGTCTAAATTACACTACAACAACATCTTCTGTACATCAGAAAGAAAAATGCTTTTTGGGTTTTGTTCGCAGCCCCAAAAAACCATCTGGGTATCTTTTAGATTTTGCATGCAAGCTGTATATTTTGCAAAATCAAACATGCAAAGCTACAGCCATACCCCTCTCCATTGGCAGTCGCAGATTTGAACGCAGTTTTCAAATGTTTCATTCTTGCTCATATAGACTCCGATTTTGATGGTTCTTATTATGATCTTGGCTATTTTTTTGTGCTCTATCCACTACTGGAGTTGTTTTTTGATTTTCATGCATGAATTCTTCATAAATTGTAGATTCTCAGCTGTGACTGTGCACAGTTCTCATTTTGAAAACTTCGAAGGATCATAACTTTCTCATACGACCTCATATCGAGGCGATTCTTTTTTTGAAAGTGCATGATTTTTTGAGTAGATCACAGTAGTGCTATTTGTTTCCTTGATTATTGTGCCCAAGTTTTACTTTCAGCATATGCTCTTCATGAGGGTTTATAATGCATTGAAAGCAAGACCACTAAGTATTTCTTTCTAGTGGTAGTTGTAAACGCACTAAAATAAAGTGCCAAATCATATTTCTTTGGGGGGTGGGGGGGGTTCTTTGATTGAGTAAAAAAAGGGGGGGCATTGTCGTGGCTGGGTTCTCTTCTTTCTAGCATTTCTTCTCTGCATTTCTTCATCATGGATCAAACAAATATGCCCATCCTAACTCCATACAATTATTTTGAGTGGAAATCACGCATGACAATTCACTTAAGGAAAGCTGGATTAAATAGGATAACTATGGGACTTGAAACTGAACCTGCTAAAGATGAAGATAAGCCTAAGTGGTTTAACAAATGTGATGAGGCATTTGGAACATTGTGTTTGTCTATTTCTCCTGACTTGCTATTTCACATTGAGTCTTTGGATACACCAAATGAAGCATGGACAAAGCTAGAAACACTATTTGGCACACAAGATTCAATGAGGGGTCATATGTTGGAAATGAATTAGTTAGTTTGAGTCCAGGTAATTTCAACACAATCCAAGATTTTTTCACCAAATTGAAATCACTAAGGATGCAGTTAAAACAATGTGGAATTGAAAAGAAAGATGAACAACTGATTCTTAGTATTCTCTCTAAGCTAAGTTCAGAATATTCTGTGTTTGTCTCTACCTTCTATGCTACTAAGGGTGCACTTGGTACTCAATTCACCAAGCCATCTTTAGAAGATTTTGCTGTCAATCTCACTCGAGAACAGGACAAGCTAATCCAGATGGGCATTCTTAAGTCCTCTAAGTCACATGCCTTGGCTGCCAACCAAGGCACAAAAGAACAACAAGGACAAAGTAGTAACAACAATAGTAAGGACAAGAAACAAAAGAATAGTGAGGAGAAGAAGGATCAGATGCCGGTTTCTTCAAAAGCAACTATTGATACACCATCTTCCAAGGGCGATAAGCCTAAGAAAGAAAAGGTCAAATGTGCTTATTGTAAAAGACCTAGTCATGATGAACATAAATGTTTGCAGACACAATTTGATCACTCGACATACATTCTTGAGAAGAATAATATCAGTGTTCCTGAGTCTATCAAACAAAGTTCTAATGAAGGGTCTAACAAGGAAAAAGAAAACAGCAAGGGGAAAGGAAAGGGCAAGGCCCTTTTTGTAGTTGCTTCCTCACCATCCACTTGGGTTCTTGATTCGGGTGCTTCACACCAAATGGCTTCATCTAAGGAAGAACTTGCATCCTTGGAGCCGTGTACTATGCCTTCTATTTTGATGGGTGATAACACTCTTGTTGAGGTGTGTGGGAGAGGGTCTGTTGATGTGGGGGATGGTACATTCCATGATGTTCCTTATGTACCCTCATTGTCAACTAATCTCCAATCGGTACACCAGATCACTCACACAGGTTTAGGCAAGTGGGTTGAGTTCACTCCTAGTTCAGTGGAGATATGTGAGTTGCACAATGATTCTACAGTTGCAGTTGGGAGAGCAGATCATCAGTCACGACTCTATATGTTTTCTCACTTTGTTCCTGATCCTCCTTTGACTATTTCACTCACTCACTTTAATGGTGTGAGCAGATTATGGCATGAGTGGTTTGGCCATCTTAACTTCCACTACTTGCATCAGCTTAACCAGCAGAGCATGGTCACAGGGTTGCCTTCTACTTTGACATTGGAGTCACTTGGAATACATGATAGATCTTTTGATGGGTCAGATTCACTTGAGCAGTCTTCTACCTCCACTTTTGATGCAGAGAGTGATTCAGAGGACTCACCTCCTTCCTCTCCTAGTCATCATTTACAGGTTGATGATTCTCCTCTAGATTCTCCATCTTCTGGTCCACTTTGGGCTAGACAGACCTTGCAGTTTGCAGGTGATTGGGTTGGGGATCCATCAAACACCAAGCAGACTCATTCACAATTCCAGGATGCTCTACATATCTTCATTGCTACTACCTCAAATCCACAGTCCTTTCATGAGGCTTCTGGTATTTCTGAGTGGGATATAACTATGCCGGAAGAGTATAGTTCCTTGATGAGGAACCACACTTGGGATCTTGTCCCTTTTCCTAAGGGAAGAAAACTTGTTCGATGTAAGTGGATCTACCGGACAAAATTTGCAAGCTTTGCTGGAGGTGCAGGATGCTACATCTTTTGGGGGGGCCTCTTCCTCTCACTTGGAGTCCTAATTTTCTTTGGGGAGTCTCTTTTCTCTCTCTTTTGGGGGAATTTTATGTACATGGGTACCTCATTAGGCTTGACTTGTTAGGACCCATTTCTACATCCACCTAAGCTTCGCTTATGGGGGGGTGTTAGTGTAGTTTTTTATTTTTCTTATTTTGCTAGGTTTTTCCTACACTTTTAATAATCTCGCTTAGGTTAATAAAGCATGTCTTATTAGGTGAATGGTTGTGAGGTGTCACCTTCCTACATGTGAGCATCCATTAGCTATCTTGGGAAGATACTTTGCTATCTTTAGTCTGATAGATGGTTGCTCCTCATTGGTTGGTGTTGCCACCTCCTCCCTCTTCCTAGCCTATATAAGCATGCTACCTGGCTTGTATTTGCATCTCTTATTTTTGCATCCTCTTAATGCTATTTTGCTTCCAGCATTTGCATTACTCTCTTGGAGACTAACTCTATGATGCTATTTTGATTTTGTATTATTTGCATTCATAGTTTAGATATTTACTCTTTGCACTAGTTTTCTGGGTTATTAATCTTTTCAGATTCTAACAGAGATGAGGAAAGAAGAGTTCCACATATGAGAGGATGTTGACATAAAACATTAATCTATGAACATAAAATGGTTCATGTGTTTGTAGTTGCAGACACATGATTCATCTTATAAATTTGTTTAACCATCTAAAGACAAACTAGGAGGCATGAAATCTATCATCGCCTCATCCAACGTTGTGCACAAGGTATCTGCATTCTTAATATCATTGGATGTAGAAAATTTCTTTAGAAATATCAATTAATATCTCTTTCATGCAACTAGAATTTTGATGAGTGTCCTGTTACCACCATTTCTCTACTTGTCAAATAAAATGATGCAATCATTCTTTTCCCAAATTTTTATGTATTCTTCTACTAGTTAACTTATATATTGGGACTCTTGCAATAATGACCCACTCAACTCATGAAAATTTGAGACCTTAAACCACTTACTTTTCATGATCAAAGGAGTGATTAATTTCTCCCAATATGGACTAGAAGCAATGTTAAACAAAATATTATTGTAAAACAAAAATCTAGCACGTGCCAACTTTGTTTGATGTTGTGATTTTTTATTCCATGCACATCTGGGGTCTTATGGGAATAAAAAAGTTAAGACATATGGCTCCCCACACTTCCCGATCCTTGTGTGTGTGACCCAAAAGAAGAAGCAGTACCCAAACCTAGATAACTAAAATTTTCCATTAGAACTACCACTACATTTGTTGTCCTCTTTTCATTTCCCAACTTTTGGTCATATTCTAAGCCAAGCTTTTGACTGCCTCTCAACCTCTTCATGACATTCATTAGATTGCATGGAAGGCAATATTTGAGTTGACTTATGCAATGCTCATAAACCTTGTGCAATGATTACAAATAACATCTCCTCACTTTGTGCCTATCATGTTTTGTGTTTCTAATGGTCCCTCTTTCTAGCACTAGCTCTACATGCAAAAGGTGTTATCTTATAATAAAAATGCCAATGATCCCACTAAAAAAGAGGCAACATTTAAAAAAAATATTAATATTATAACCTAAAGTTAAATTGTAAAAAAAAATGTGATTATTTTAAAATGCTCTTTGAGAGGAGGTTGGACTTCTATCATTTATGAGAAAAATAGTTCACCTGTTCTATTTTATTGTTTTTGTTTCCCACCCATTTTTTAGCTCCATCAAATTTATTAATTTATATTCACCAATTAGACATAGAACTATTGCAATCACTATTTGGTATCAGTGATTAATAATTCTTATTTCTACCAATCAAAATCAATTATTTTTTAATTTTGTTAAACAATTAATATTTTCTATAGTATAGATGCATATTTCTTATGCTTATAAATTAACAAAATCAATTTAGAGTGATCTTATTGGCTAAAAGAAATGGGTTTGTATATACATATTTTTTCCAAGCACTATTCTCCAATCCATCTAATTATATGTTAGATTAGTATAAGTTAAAATTTTATTTTTCATTATAATTAACTCACCACTATACTTTTATATTATAATTTTTAATTATATAATAAAATACTATATATATATATTTATTTATTTATTTATTTATTTTTTTAAAAATTTGTAAATTTTTTTTTGTTAAAAAAAACTCATTAAACTCATCAATATATTTTTACATTATAATTTTTAATTATACAATAAAATATTATTAATATTATAGTTTTATTTGATGGAGGGTTCAAACATGCGAGGCAACCCAATGAGGCATGAGGCTTGCGAGCTACCAACCAATGAATGCCACCACTTGAAGATTTAGGAACACGATATGGGCCCACACGTGCTTGAAACCTCTTTGGCTTAGAGCGAAGGATTGAGGGGCATCCATGTCGTCAAAATCACCCAGGGCATGACCTTGGCCTCATCCCTTATGGTGTCGGAGCCTTGCACTCAGCAAGACTTGATCCCTAAAGATCTTTTTTCCAAAGTTATTATGAGCTTGCGGTCATGGGAAAACATGCAAGTGCAATTTTGGCTCACTCATCCAGATCGACAGACTTTTGATCTTCTAGTTTTTGCGGTGCCTTCACATTTGTTACACAAAGTGGGCATTCAGTCTTCTTGCCCTTGGTGGAAAGATTGGAAGTGGTATCCAAACACTCTGGTAACCAGCGATAAACCTAGGCTGGGCTACTGATGGCTGGTTCCTCACCTACCCATGGTTGATGTTCTCAACCAACGTTGGCATTTGCAATCTTTGCATCACACTTGGAGTCATAGGTTCTCCACTGTGTGGCATGCCATTATTGAACCCAAAATTGTGCACTTCACCTGGTGTATTCTTTTCCAGGGCTTGCTTTTGGGCTCCCAGCTACAACATCTAGGAGTTCTTGACCCCCGTTGCCCTTTTTGTGGTCAACCAGAGTCCTTTTTGCATATTTTTTGGTTTTGTAGATGGGCTTAGTGCTACTGGTGATGGATCCATGATCTCTTTCGCCCCTTCCACTCAAAACCTTTTTCTTGGCATATGGTTCTTGTGGGTGATAATACCTTGATTCCCTTTAAATACACCTAGATATGGCATGCTTTCATATTGGAGAGCTTATTTACCATTTGAAAAGATCACAATGCAGTCCTTTATGCTCACCACACACTTGACATTAATGTGGCTATGTACTCTAAAGCATGTATTTATAACAATGTCATGTTGCAGATTCAAGCACAGATGGATAAAGTTGCTTTGGAGGTGGTGCACTTACAAGAGCTTTTGGCTCATTGGGGTAATGCCCCCTGTACAGTTGCTCGTGTTTTGCTAGATTTGGCCTCTGGTGACCATACCCCTCCTCGCGATTGCCATCAAGGATGTAGTAGTTTTGCTCACCGCTCACGCATGCCTCGCTCTCAGCAGCGCCGCTCTCCCAACAGTGGTGCTTTTGGTCGGTGCTGCATTTCTAGAGGTTTCGGT
Organism: Cupressus sempervirens; assembly: GCA_028749045.1. Taxonomy (NCBI): domain Eukaryota; kingdom Viridiplantae; phylum Streptophyta; class Pinopsida; order Cupressales; family Cupressaceae; genus Cupressus; species Cupressus sempervirens. Next base: position 751,615,059 of record CM053784.1, read on the forward strand.
GATCTACACCACTCGACCTCACCTCCCCGAAGGTCTGGTTCGGGGTGGTCCCCAATGGCTCCTACTACTGGTTGGCCCTCTACTCACCCAGATCCCAAGTGGGTGTTTCCTTGGCTGGATTTAGCCATTTCTCCTCCAAGGCCTGAGGGAGAGAAAGAAGAAGATAATGCTGCTGCTGTGGATGATGGTTGGGCTCCCCCTGAGCCATCTTCTCTCCCCACTTTTGAGTGGGGCTCTAATGATAAGGATCCTCTTTCCTCGGCTGGCGTTGCACTGGCAGCTTGAGGATTTCTTTGTTTTCTACAATTTTTTTATGAATAGCTGATTTTCGACCAGTGGTCGTATGAACTTGCAGGGTGATCCTATATCCCCTGACCCCTTTTTTTGTGAATATGTAACTTTATTGTATTTTTATTAATATAAGGAAGGGACTATTCATAAAAAAAAAAAAAAAAATTTAATACTTATATTAAATAATCAAATTATAATTAAATTTATATATAAAATATAATTATAATTAACTACATTAAAAATAAGTACTAAGTCACTATGACACTTGTTGATGATGACAAAGTCTTCATAATGTACAAATTTGGTTGTTTAGCACTTTTAAAAAGTATATGTTTTACTGTTGGCTAAATTGGCTAAAAGAATTGGGTTCTTATATATAGATTTTTTCCCCAAGCACTATTCTCCAATCCAACTAATTATATGTTAGATTAGTATAACTAAAATTTTATTTTTCATTATAATTAACTCACTACTATACTTTTATATTATAATTTTTAATTATATAATTAAATACTATTTATATATATATTATTAATTTTTTGTTAGTAAAATTAACTCACCAATATATTTGTATATTATAATTTTTAATTATATAATTAAATATAATTTATATTATAATTTAAAACATATAATAATTAAAATATTTAATATTTATATTAAATAATTAAATTATAATTAAATTTACATTTAAAATTATAATGATAATTAACTACATAAATAATAAGCATTAGGTCACTATGACACTTATTGATGATGACAATTTCTTCATAATGTGCAATTTGGTGGTTTAGCACATTTAAAAAGTATAAATTATTAAAATCAATTTAGAGTGATCTTATTGTAGGCTTACTATTGTAATTCAACATATCTAGTGATTAATTTTTTACATCTCAACCAATTAGATATAATTATTTTTCTTCTAATTTTAAGTTTTGATTTTTGGATTGTTTATATATGAATTTTTTAGCATCTAAATTTCTTTAAAATATTTTACTTGAACTTGATTGGCTCTTATATTTGGGGTCTTATAGGAGGGAATTTTCTGGAAGCACTATCGAAATTTTAGCATTCACTTAAAAAAATAACATTGTATGGAAATAAATAGCTTTCGTTTGTAAATATTAATTTTATCACTAGTCACTCTAGTATTTGATTATATTAAAATTTAAATACTTTAATTTGTGAAAGATGACAATTAACTAATGTATATATTAAAATTTGGTACAATTCTTTCCTACATCTTAATACTATTTATTTTATAAATGTTTAGTTATCTATAGTAAAAAATAATATTAATGTATTAATATACCAATATGATTAAATACAATTAAGTAGTTATAATAGTATCATTGCATTTATGTGAAATTTAAATTTTTTATATTAAAGTTTTATCTAAAATATATATCAAATATTGATCAATTAGTAATAAAATTATATTTAATATTATCAATTTTTTTCTTTATTATTCTAATTAATTAAAACTATTATAATTTATAGTAAATACAACAAGCCACTTCGTGACACTTGTTGGCTAAAAGAATTGAGTTCTTGTATACAGATTTTTTTCAAGCACTATTCTCCAATCTAACTTTTAAGACAATTTTTAATGACACCTTGAGGAACATTTATGCATAATATATTAATTCCCAATTTATATGTTAGATTACTATAAGGTAAAAAATTATTTTCATTATAATTAACTCACCACTATACTTTTACATTATAATTTTTAATTATATAATAAAATATTTTAAAAAAATCATTATAATTAACTCACCAATATATTTCTATATTATAACTTTTAATTATATAATAAAATATCATTTATTTTATTAATTTATGTTATAATTATATAATAAAATATTATTTATATTATAATTTTAAAAATATAACAATTAAAATATTTAATATGTATATTAAATAATTAAATTTACATATAAAATCACATTAAAATAAAGTACTAAGTCACTATGACACTTAATGATGATGACAAATTGTTCATAATGTACAGATTTGGTTGTTTAGCACATTTAAAAAATATATGTTTTACTATTGGTTAATAATTTAAAATATTCTCTATCTATCTATCTATCTATTTTGTACGGAGATTAGCTTGTCCTTATATGGTAATATTAGCTAATAATTTAAAAAATAAATATAATGTTTTTAAGATTTATCGTTTTAGCCGTAGGATGTTTTCTCAGTTTCATCGTTTTAGCCGTTAGAAATAGCACTGCAGCATATGTCATAATTTATAAAAGATGTTTGAAATAGACGTTGACATAATAATAATAATAATAATAATAATATACGAACATTATAAAGTAGTTCATGTGTTTGGTAGTTGAATGCATGCATGGGATTCATGTTTTGGATTTTAACATTTATTAAAAGGGGTGATTTAAATTTTCTGGTGGCAGTGTTTGTGGACAAAAGTGTGGAGTTAGATTGTGGTTCACATGTCTCATGTTAGTGGGGTGGCATTAAAGAAGTTTTATGGATGTAAAAGCAAGTAGTAGTTGCCCCACATAATCTTTTTCTTGTGCTTCTTGCCATAAAAAATATTGTAAATTAAAAGAATAAAATAGAAATGGGTTTTGAGAAAGAATATGTATTATTTATTTTAATGTGGGATGGGATTCACAATTTTTTTTATGATCACATATAGGGAGTTATTCAGACAAGATGTGACACTTATCATAGAGATTTTAGATTATTTGGTGATACTACGTGTGGACCAAACTTCTTCTTAGATTGTGGATCATATATCTTTTGTTTGGTCTTGTGGAAGGTGGCACTAAAGTTGAATTTTATGGATAAGAAAGCAATTTTAGTTGTCTTATATGATCATTTTCTTAATTGTTACAATAGACAACAAATCAAACTTTCTTGTGGATGGTGGCAATGAAGTTAAATTTTATATTAGTAAGAAGACATATCTTCTTGTCCCCACAATCCTTTCCTAGTTGTCACAAAAGTAGAGCAATTCAAGATAACAAAACTTATAAAAAATTCAAAGAGAGTATATTAGTATTTTTTTAGAGAATAGTTTATGATATTATATTAAAAAAGTAGGTCTTTGTTCGTACTTCTTCTCTTATTTTTTCTTATTTTGTGAAAGAAACATTTTTGATGTAAAAGGCGACCCTGTCCTCACAATTTTAACACCAATTATTATTATTTACAATTAATTATAACTTTGCCTCCTTAATACTACCTTCAACTATAACATAATTCTTATAATAAGACAAACTTTGTCAAGTTTGAAGTATGAATAGAGATTGATTTCAACATTATATGAAATAATATGGATATTAGACTTTCTTTAATAGTTTGAATTTCTTTTCCCCATCCTAAATACATGCGCAAATGAGTGTAAGAGTTATGTAAATAAAAACCTTTCTTAAAAAATACGGAATACTATATTTTATGTTGTTTAACTTTCATAAATAAACATTATATTTTGTGGTAAAAGAAAATTGATCTAGATTAATTTTTAATATTAAAAAAAATGTAGATGCATGTTGAAACTACAATCTTGACATAAAAGTTATGAATAACACTTTCAATGAGGGAGTAAATTTTTTTTATGGAGTAAATTTTGACAATTAAGTTGTAGTTTGAATAGTATTATATTGATTTTGATTGGGCTAATGCTAATCCTAATGTATTGTTTAATTCATAGTACATAATTTTAGTTATAACATAATTGTGGATTCTATAAAGGCCTCCTATTCATAAGATATCAAAAATACTCAAAGAGACATAAGCCATCCACAAAAAGGATGTTGAACAATTCACTATTTTTCACATAGAGACAACCTAATAAAGAGAAAAATGCAGGAGATAGCTAGGCATCCATCCCTAAGAATTACTTACATGTCCATTGCCTATAATGCCACATCTTGAAAATAAAATTCAACATCTTTTAGATGAGCATACATCAAGCATTTTGTTCACTTTCTTATAAAACACCAGATTATCTTTATCATAGCTACTACCTCTATGCAAAACTTCATATAGTCTAGAAAGAGATAAGAAATAATCAACACACAAATAATAACTTCTTAGTAAAATTAACTATTATCAAAAAACATGTTTCACATAGCTCTTGTATTTGCCATCCTATTTTCTCTAATATGCTCATTCATAAACTGAAGCGAAACAAGATTGCTACTGACTAGAGTGTGCGTAAGTCCCATATCCAAGGCAATACCATTGTGTAGAGTATTATGATCACCCTTTCCTCACTTCATATGCCATTGCAACAACAATTGCCAATCCACTTAAGAATAGCTTGCATGATCCCAAAAGTGCATCACACATTTAAAAAGAAAAATTGCTCTATCATCAATTTAGGAATACCTACCATATTTCCACAATCCATATGAATAATGCTACAGTTTATGGAATTAATTGTGTGGAGATTTTTAACAACGGTGCTTTGAATCACATCTATTTCTTCTAGCAACTCTCTTGTATCTTGATAATGAATCACAAAGTGTGATTTGAAACTTTGATGTTAAAAGTTCCCACACAATCGAATCCATAAACTAGATCATTATTAGTAATACTATTATTAATACCTTCCAAACTAGAGTATAATAATCTTGTATGAGACATCAATATGATATATATAAATATGGAGAATACTTATATTGCCTTTGCGAGGCATCATAGTAGGTATCCTTTTATCTATTATTATCATGGTTTCATAATATACCCACCATACCTTATATAAATGCCCACTACCTGTTTAATGCTTTCTTAACTAAACTTTGAAGGTGTGAATTATCGATCCAAACACGCATTTGAAATATTGTCTAGTGTGACATTTGATTTCTAAGCAATATTTTAAATTAAGAAAAATAGTTTTTCCCATAAACTATACTTCTTATAAAAAATGCTCTATAAACAGTGATCTTAAAGACTTTTATCTATACATCTATTTATAATGAATGTGAGTTTCTTTCAATCTTAGATTACGAAAGTCTCTAGACTTGACTAATTTAACTTTTCCAAATAGAATTATAATTTTCACCTTATCATTCACAAAATACATTCCACAAAATAACTTTATAAATCAACCACCACACCTACATTACCTTTAAAACACAATAAAAACACTATACGGAAAACTCTCCAAATAATGTATAGCATTTTGGTTGGAGACTTCAGTCCATTAATTTTTTATATTCAAACAAACAATACTTGGATAAAATCAATATTACCATCTCTTCATCGCCAACTCTAAATCAAAAGCAAGAAACAAATAAACCCAAGCACTTGACACGGCTATTGAGGTGTTGAGTTTCAGCTCTCGATCCTGTAACTTCGTCAAAGGCTATATTTATTGAAATTCGATCTTGAAAAGAAGTGAAGTTCAAATCAAACAGCCCACGCCATTGCCAGGAGTAACAGGGGAAGCTGCAGAAAGTAACCTTAGAGAAAAGGATTGCGGCACATCCTTGCGACCCCACATTTTTACATAGGACAAATATTACTCTTCAAGCAATTCTAGTTTCTTGGTAAGACGGTCAAAATCAGGCACTATTTCTCAAACGTTTACATCAGGAAACGAAACTGATCTTGTTTTTAAATTTATATTTCTGGTTTTTGAATTTGCCAATGACCCACATTCTCTTACTCAATTTACAAAGTTGGGTTACTGTTTTCTTAACTACTCAATTACGGAGTCACTGTTAAGATTCATACCACCCATGAGGCCAATTGGTTTTAAGATTCACATCATTTTAAAACATGAACTAGATCCTAATTCATGGCTTAAGTCTGTTTGTTTGAATTCGCTTTCTTGAATGAACGATATTATAAGCTTCTAGCGGGTTGATGTTTTATTCACGTCCATTTTTTATGTCCATAAAATTTGTTCTTCTGGACTAACATGGGCATATCTCACACTTGCCGGATACGCTGTACTCAAGGCGTATTGTTTGGACTGAACAAAAAATTGTTGTCTTCCAGCGTATAAGGTATGTGGCTGTTCGAAGAAAATATTTTAAGCAAATAGCAGTTTCAATAAATTGGAAATTAATAGATTATACATATTACTTTTCTCTACATACGCATGAATCCATATCTATGCTGTGTGTCTGTTCCAAGTTTTTATTGGGATGCAGACACACTGTAGAGCAATCATACAATCGTAAATATTCATTGTTTGTAATTGCATGTAAGTACTTAGCATTTGCAGCATAGCAACTACATAGATTACAATGGGAAGAGGGGCCTTTCTTTGCAGCATAACAGCCTGGTATTTCTAAATGCATCTTCTTACAATGAATTCGGACACGAAAGCTTTCTCTTGCTAAACAATAATACATATTTGTTTGCATTGACAAAGCATTAAATATGTCAGGTAACCCCATTTGAAGTCATTTTTTATCTGGTATCGTCAAATCCTAGAGAAATTAAAATCCTTAAGGACTAGCCTGCAAGCACAATTCCTTTATTTCTTCGTATTTGAACTTGATTGATTCTCCCTTATCTCGTTCTACAGCTAAGTGCTTTTCAATTGTAACTCCCATCCTTATTTGACATTAGCCATTTTATCCACCACCCTAATTTTTTTTTTGGGTGTGTTTATCTTAAAGCTACGCTTCAATTTTTTTTGAAAGAGTCCTTCGTATTTTTTCCCTAAACCTTTGATGGAAACGTAATAATTCTAAGAGTGAGTAGATTTTCACAATCCATAAGATAATCTGTATTTGCTTCTGGATTCGATTGTGTGAGTGTTTTTTTCTTTTGATTGGTAAACGGCTGAGGCCTGAATTAATTATTATTATTATTTGTTGAAACTAACTATTATGAAGTGTTAAGCTCGAGTAGAATTGAACCCATGACCTCCCACATGAGAGGCTCACAAGTTACCATCATGTTGTAGGCTCTTGCCTGATTGCATGAGTGTATTTTTATCGACACTAATGCAGTCAAATCCAGAAGCAAATACAGATGTATTAATTCTTTCATTTATTTGTGACTATCTTGGAATCAGCAGTATTAGTCTCACAGCTTTTAAACTCCTCGCATACAATTGCTTTAGCTTGTTTTTTTTATGTCCTATTTTCTTCTGTCTTACAGTTCTGGACTACTTCTCATTTGTAAGGAGTATTTAGCTTTTAGTTTTCCTTTCCTTGTCTTGTTCTTTTGCTTGCTTATTCTTGTTCTTTTGCTTGCTTGTTCTTGTTCTTTACTTGGACACTGTTTGCTGCTCGCTTTGCTGGCGCTTGCCCTGTTGCACTCTTTCCAGTCCCTTAAATCCTTGTTAGTCTCTTGTTGAACATTAATAAATTTATCTTATCTTTATCTTTAGACAACCATAACACAAACTAACAGTTTTTAAAGGCTTACCTCTTTTAAATAAAATAACTTTATAATAATTTCCTTAAAAGAAGATTATATAGCACGAAAACCAGGTTCTATCCATGATCTCAGAAAGAGGCTTTAATGGCACTTCCAGTTAATGCAGACCTTGAAATTACAGTAATAATTTAGAAATTCAATTGGACCTATAAAAGTGCCAAAAATATAGCTCTAATACAGAGGACATACTGACAAGCAGATAAAATGGAGTGTTGAATCAATAAATACAGCTGTGATTGTAAATCAAACTTATGATCAGACTGTTATGAGCTATTGCAGATTTGAGGAAGACTGACTTATACTTATTTGCTTCAGGTGATAATTAAATCAGACTGGTCTGAAATTTCCAATCTGTAGAGAGAAATGCATTTATCAATTTTTGATGCATGTCTCTTGCTTTGGGTTTATATTTACAATGTTTCTAATGGACACATCATGAGCGGACATGTCCAATCATGTTGTGTCTTCTCATGAAGAGACACAAAGGCACCTAGTTCATCCTAACTGACCTGATACTAATCGGAGATGATTAAGCAACAAACAAAATTCATATATAAGTTTTTCAATCTGCATTTATTATGGAGGATCAGTTGCTTGATCCAATATATAATATATCTGATCAACACTTGATCGATATTGTGCAATAGATCATTTGTTCGATTACCAAGAGATAATATAATCTGGAAGTACAGATTTCTACATACTTAGCTTGATATGGACAATATGGTTAATTACAAGGATGATTTCGCAGATGGAAAGAATAATGTTTGTCTGTGTCTATGTGTGTGCATGTATGTATGATATATATCAATTCACTGGTGAACTTGTATACATACATGCACACACATATGCATACAGTTGCCAGGTCTATCCTTGAATTCTGACCGACGCTACCATATCTTAACACTCCTTCTTAGCTAGGGAAGATAACTAAGCGTGAACTGATTGAGATATCACCTAACTCATGATATCAAGGAGTATACAAAACATCAAGTCACGTGACATTTGTATATCCTTGTTATGGCATGTGTATTGACATCACATGTCTACCATAACATATCATGGAATGTCCACGGATATTACGTCACATAATATCCACCATGATAATCTCATAAAGAACATATTGATACACAAGCGATATCAAGTCAGCATGATATCTATCAATAAGTCCAAGAGATAGTAGCTATCAAGACATTTGCATGAATATCAAGTCAGCATGATATCTGTCATGTTAGTGAACATTGTAAAGTCCTCACCTTACAATGTTTCTTACAAGTTTACATTATTAGAAAGATCACCACCTTTCAATAATGTACACAAGGGGCCCATAAAGTCACAAAGTCACACACATGACAGTAAAAGATTTTACACGGAGTTACCACGGATTCTCTCATGTGGTGTTGTCAATGGCGTCACATACATGAAATCCACCATGAACCATATTAGAGGGTGGATCTATCACAACTACTCCCAGTGGGTGGAACAAGGGCTTCACTTTAAGCCTCTCTCTCAAAGAGAAGAATCCAATAATGTGCATTCCAAGAAATCACTGATGCCAAGGCTCCCTCTTAGCAAGGGCTTCATTCTTCACAACTCCACGCTAGTCTCCAAGTGCACAAAGTTTACTTTGGTTAGAGACTTGGTGAGAATATCAGTCGTTTGTTCTTTAGTGGTAATGTAACTTGTCTAAAATAAACATCTTCATAGTTGACTCCCTCTAAATTACTATGATCAAAGATCCATTTGGTAGATCTTCTAGTAGCTCTCTTTGTTCTAATCACAACATTATTTAAAGGAGTAGTCTCTCATGTTCAGACGTTTTTGTTTGATTTTAGAGTAACATGAGTGAATGTAATACATTATCGATTTATCCCCAGGCTAGGTGACACTAATATGATAATGTAGCTTCTCACTAAAGCTCCAAGTACATGCATCAATCCCTTGACCTTCTCGTCCAAGGTTGCCTTAGGCTTTTTTTTTCTGAATGTGATGCTAACCTTCAGACTACTCGTCTATGGTTTCCTGTGGTAGATTATCAAACTCCCTCTTGATTACTATAGTTTCCTGGTCACTAGAGAAGTCATCTCAATATGGTCTTCTCCCTCTGAATCAATCATCAAAATTTGACTGAACCATATCCTCTATTTGCTCCCTCTCTTTCCAAGGTTGCCTCTAATGAAGTGTCAGATTCCCTCTTGTTATAGAAGGATACTTATGATTCTGATCATAAAAGATATCACGCTCCAATAGCCTTGCTTTATTTAGCATGAACATCAAATGTCATAGGATTAAGTTGTGCACAATATATGGTAGCATGCCTAATGTACCATTCTTCTTTTCCTGCAAGATTATCCCTGCACATCTTTGATACGAGCTGTTTTAATGAAGGTCCATATCCATCAAAGCTGAAAATACATCCATACAAGCATTTGTCAAACAATGGGAATGGACCATTGATTATTATGTAATGTCCCCTCTTTAGTTCGACATGGCATTGATCATGGATTTGCCTATTCCAGACTCTCGTAGGAAAATGGTGTGGAAAGAGAGTCAATTCTGCGGATCAGATAGTCATATCTTGCTCTTGAAGAAGTGTTAAGAGGTTATATTTTATCATTATGTGATATTGGGGCCCACATGTTATAATTTTAATTTGAGTTGCACTTTTTACTTTATAAAATTACTTTATTATAAAAAAGTGCATTATAATGAGAAATTATAAAGGATGTTTCTAGCAACTTCTTAGAAAAGTGAATAAATAGAGGGCTGGGCCTCTCATTTGGACATGCTTGGATTGGAGAACTCTTCTACTTCTTCATTGTGAAGACATTTGTGGACTTTGGATCTGCAAATTATTCGATCTTTGGGAACGAATCACTCCCTTGGATTGGCGACTTTGAGGGTGTGAAATATCACCTGAATCGTTGCATAATTGGAGTTGGTATTCAGCCATCTCATTGGAGCTTATTGAGAATTCGTTGTTAGGGTTTGTTTTTGGTTGGAATAAGGATTTCAGATTTGCCCTATCATTGGAGAAGCATTTGACAAGAGTTTGAAGACAGAATAAGTGCATTTTCAGAATTGGCAAAGCAAGGTTCGGAACCACATAATTGCTCATATCTCCTCAACCCCTTGGAGTTATTTTTTATGGTTTTTTAGGGTTACTACCTAACCCTAGGCGCCCATTTTCCTTGCATTTGGGGGTCCCAAAACCCTAATATTATTTTATTTCAGCAGCCGTACAGGTACGGCCTGGTACGGCCCTGCTAGTTTGGGCAGCAGCAGCAAATTAAGGACAGTTTGGGGGTGCGGTTGGAGGTCTTCATCAACGATCTGCAGCAAAACGTGGTGTTCTTCCATAGTTCTTCAAACCAGGTTCTTGCATTCTGAAATATATGTCAATTTTTGGGTAAATTTGCTGTCATACAATCATTGTAATAATCAGTCCAAAATTGGTAATAAAAAATAATTTCAGAATTTATTGCATTGTAATTGAAATATAGTTCAATGGCTTTATATATTGTAATTCTGTGATTATATTCTGAAAGTATCAAATCTGAAATTACCATATTCTGAATATTGTTACTGTTACACGCCAAGTGTTTGACGAAATTCCTAAGTTCAGTTTGAGGGTTTCTGTGGCCTTTATAGAGAGGGTCATTACAGTGGTATCAGAGCTATAAGTCCTGCCATCCTGTGGAGGTCTTATAGGGAATTTGGAACAGCTGGATAGGAGGGAAAGTGTTTGATGAAATGTCAAAACACTAAAATCAGAGCATGCGACAAAGGCCTTATAATTTCCGCAATACCAAAGCAAGACAAGATAGGATTTCTGACCTGCAGAGCGAACAGTCTAGCTCATCTATCCTGGTGGACATAGAATCCAGTCATACAGACACAGGGGAGGTATTTTTTGATCAAGACTACGACTACAATATGGATAGAGGCGGGAATGCCGGTCTAGATCCGCAAGAGGAAAGATTTTTATAGTTATTAGACACCCTGGCACAGGGACAGCGATTAGCCGAACAAAGAGCACAAGAACAGAATCAGAGAATGGAGCTTATGATGCAGATGATGGCTCGACAAATGGGGTTGAACGCTAACATAGGTGGAGGAAATAATCAGAATGGGAATAATCAGGATGAGAGACATAATGGAGGCGAACAAATTGGGAACAATTTCGGTCATGCCCCCCAGCAAGCTCGGACAGTAAGTTCGAGGCCTATGATTCCTACGTTCCTTCCTAGAGCTCCAGAGCAGCCGGTACCAGAACCCCAGATCACTGACATATAGGATCAGCTGAGGAGAGATTGGGAAGCAGGAGGACCAGATTTTACAGCTGCAATCACCTTTAGAGAGTATATGGATGTGCGGATGAAGCATATGCCCCGTGGACAAGACAGGACTCAGAACTATGAGCTACGAAAGAAAGTAGGAAAACTACAGTTACCATATTATGATGGCTCGGGGAAGTCTACAGCAAGAGCTTGGGTTCAAAAGCTTGACACATACTTTCAATTGAATCCTATGTCTGAGGAAGAAGCTATTAAGTATGCAGCAATTCACCTGGATGGGTTAGCACACGAATGGTGGCATCATGGTATGATCACTATGGGTCATGCACACATTACCTCATATGTGGAGTTTACGGAGAGACTGATTGAACGTTTTGATAAGAAAGATCCAGAACTCCATTTCAAGGAATTAGCCCAGCTTAAACAGTGGGGCTCATTGGAAACATACATTTCAGAGTTTCAGAAACTTGCAGTGTTAGTAACAGATGTATCTGAATGAAGGCTATTGGTTTTATTTATGGATGGGTTAGTTGATCCGTTGAGAGGGTGGATTAAAGCTCTCAACCCTTCCACTTTGCAGGAAGCCATTAAGAAAGCTCGTGACATGGATTCCTCTTCAGCTTCTAAAAATAAATTTCAGGCAAAGAGTTTCCCTTCAGGAAAAGATAAGGACAGGAAACCCTTTCATAGAGAGGCACAGCTACCTAAGGAAGAAAGTAAGAGGCTGGACAAGGAGACACTTAATGACTTGCGTAGGAAGAAGCTATGCTTCTATTGCAAAGGCCCGTATGAGTACGGCCATGACTGTCCTATGAGGCCAAAAGGGAAGGCCAACCGGGCAATGTGGGCTTATTACGAAGGCTCAGATTCAGATGGTTCAGAACATCATGATGAGGATCCTGATGAAGCAGAGGGAGAGCAGGAGATAGACAGTGCAGGGCAAAGGCAGGAAACAGAGCTACATTTACAGGAAGCACGACTGTCTAGTATCCAGAGGGAGGGATCTTTCAGACTTCGGGGAGGCTTGGCTGGACAGAAGGTTATTACATTGTTGGACACAGGTGCCACGCATAATTTCATTGATGCACGATTTGTAGAGAAGCGTGGACTCATTACTGAGGAGTTCGAAGGACTAAGAGTCAAGGTAGCTGATGGATACACTCTTCGTTGTGACAGGATGGTACGAGACTTACCTTTGCGCTTGAACAACTATGAGTTTAAGGCGGATTATCATGTGGTCAACATGGGTGACATGGACATAGTACTTGGGATGCAGTGGCTACATTCATTGAAGGTGGTTACCCTGAGATTAGAAGATATGGAGATACAATTCGAAATAAATGGTAGGATTCATGTGCTAAAGGCTATCCGTAATGGAGACATCAGGACTATCTCATTTAGGCGGCTGGAGAGATTAACTAGGCATAATGATATAGAGTGGGCAGCAGTTTGTACTTTGATACCTACACAGGAGGAGCAACATAAGGTGGAATATCATCCTGATATCTAGAAGTTGAGGATTAAGTACGAAAAGGTATTCAGTGAGATTCCACCAGGCAGGCCACCAGACAGAGGTATTGAGCATATTATTGAACTGGAGGAAGGTGCTAAACCTATCATGATCACACCATATCGACATCCAAAGCAACTCAAGGATGAGATCGAAAGGACCATTGAGGAGTTGCTAGCTATGGGGCACATCCGACCTAGTAAGTCACCTTTTGCATCCTCTGTTGTTTTGGTAAAAAAAAAGGATGGAACGCTTCGGATGTGTATTGATTACAGGGCATTAAATAAGAGAACCATTAAGAACAGGTATCCTATTCCTCGCATTGATGAGTTGATAGATGAATTGCATGGGGCCTGTTATTTCACGAAAATTGATTTGAGATCAGGATATCACCAGATCAGAGTCCGTGAACAGGATATTGAGAAAACTGCTTTCAGATGTCATTGTGGGCACTTTGAGTTTGTAGTCATGCCTTTCAGCCTGACCAATGCACCTGCCACTTTCTAGTCCACTATGAACAGAGTTTTCCACCATCAGTTGAGGAAATTCGTGCTGGTGTTTTTTGATGACATTTTGATCTATAGCCAATCATGGCAGGAGCATCTAGAGCATTTGGAGACGGTGTTGAGCATTCTACAGAAGGAGTCCTTGTATGCAAAGGAGTCCAAATGTGACTTAGGGATGACCGAGCTGTTATATTTAGGACACATCATTAGTGCAGAGGGAGTGCGGATGGATCCTGAAAAGATTCGCGCTATTGTTGATTGGCCTCCACCAGAGAACCTTACACAGTTGAGGGGGTTCCTTGGTTTATGTGGTTTTTACCGCAGGTTTGTCAGTGGCTACTCACGACATGCAGCTCCCATGACAGATTTACTGAAAAAAGGGGAATTTGTGTGGACTCAGAAGGCACAGGACTGTTTTATGAGATTTAAGGAGATAATGACTACGTGCCCAGTTCTAGCATTACCTGATTTCACGAAGCCATTTGAGCTTCAATGTGATGCATCTGGAGAGGGAGTAGGTGCTGTACTTATGCAGAATAAGCACCCCATAGCTTATGAGAGCAGGAAGCTCAGAGGCCCTGAGCGTTCATTCAGTATATATGATAAGGAGATGTTGGCCATCATGCATGCTTTGGCCAAATTCAGACAATATCTTGTGGGTAGCAAGTTTTGTATTAAAACTGATCATAACAGTCTGAGGCATTTCTTGGGACAGCAGGACCTGAATGATCGCCAACAAAAGTGGGTAAGTAAGTTGCAGGCATATGATTTTGACATCTCATATGTCAAGGGAACTCAGAATGTTGTTGCAGATGCTCTATCTCGAAGGCCACACCTCACTCTTATGGTTCAGATATCAAAGGATTGGCGACACTTGATTATAGCAGAGTATGCCAGGGATACATGGGCCTCCGATATAGTAGAGGGAACAGTGATTGATACTAGATACACACTTGTGGATGATTTGATCATTTACAAGAACAGGATTTACCTGGTCCCAGGATCAAAGGTTAAGCAACTGATTATGAGAGCACTTTACGACTCACCGACAGCAGGCCATCCCGGGTACTTCAAGACTTACAAGTTAGTTCGAGAGCGGTTCACTTGGAAAGGGCTGAAAGCTGATGTTTTGCAGTATGTTCGAGAGTGTCTTGTTTGCCAGCAAAACAAACAAGAACACAGCTATCCGGCAGGGCTCCTACAGCCACTTTCGATTCCCGACAGGAAGTGGGAATGCATCTCCATGGACTTTATCACAGGTTTGCCCAAGGTACAAGGACGAGATTGTATTTATGTGGTGGTAGATAGATTAACGAAATATGCTCATTTCTTTCCTATCACCACTACACATTCAGCAGCTCAGGTGGCAGAGGTTTTCTTTCGGGAGATTTTCAGATTGCACGGCTTGCCTCAGAACATTGTGAGTGATAGGGATAGCCGTTTCATGAGTCACTTTTGGCAGGAGGTATTCCGGTTATGTGGCACGGAGCTTACACCCAGCACTAGCTATCACCCACAAACCGATGGTCAGACAGAAATTGTGAACAAATGGGTGGAAGGGTATTTAAGGAATTATGTGGCAGCTCAGCAGCGAGCTTGGGTCAGATGGATATATCTCTGCGAGTATTGTTACAATACTACATATCATATGACTATATAGATGACACCCTTCATGGCACTTTACGGTTATGAAGCACCTAGTTTCCTGGATTTATTGTTGAGCGACAGTCGGGTACCCAGTGCAGGTGAATTATTATAGGAGAGTAAGGATATAGTTGCTACCCTCAAAGACAATATTGCAAGAGCTCAGAACCAGCAGAAGCAGTATGCAGACCAGAAGAGAACTGAGCGTAGTTTTGAGGTAGATGATATGGTTTACCTCATGTTGCAGCCATACAGGCAATCTACTCTTAAGAAGAGTGGGGCAGAGAAACTTAAGCCACGCTATTATGGACCATTCAGGATTATCAGGTGAGTTGGTGAAGTGGCTTATGAGTTGGAGCTTCCCGCAGACAGCAGAATGCACAATGTGTTTCATGTGTCACGCCTCAAGAAGGCGTTGGGTCAGAATGTGGTGCCTTCTGCAGTATTACCTCCTTTAGACGATGAGGGAAAATTGATTTTAGTACTAGAATCCATTCTGGAGAGCCGAGAAAAGCAGCTTCGTAGAAGGGTGATCAGAGAATACTTGGTTAAGTGGAAAGATTTACCTGTTGAGGATGCTACTTGGGAGGGGGAGGCTATTTTGCAGCACCCGGCGTTGAGATTGCTTGAGGCCAAGCAATTTCAGGAGGGGCGGACTGTAATGTCCCCTCTTTAGTTCGACATGGCATTGATCATGGATTTGCCTATTCTAGACTCTCGTAGGCAAATGGTGTGGAAAGAGAGTCAATTCTGCGGATCAGATAGTCATATCTTGCTCTTGAAGAAGTGTTAAGAGGTTATATTTTATCATTATGTGATATTGGGGCCCACATGTTATAATTTTAATTTGAGTTGCACTTTTTATTTTATAAAATTACTTTATTATAAAAAAGTGCATTATAATGAGAAATTATAAAGGATGTTTCTAGAAGTTCTAGCAACTTCTTAGAAAAGTGAATAAATAGAGGGCTGGGCCTCTCATTTGGACATGCTTGGATTGGAGAACTCTTCTACTTCTTCATTGTGAAGACATTTGTGGACTTTGGATTTGCAAATTATTCGATCTTTGGGAACGAATCACTCCCTTGGATTGGCGACTTTGAGGGTGTGAAATATCACCTGAATCGTTGCATAATTGGAATTGGTATTCAGCCATCTCATTGGAGCTTATTGAGAATTCGTTGTTAGGGTTTGTTTTTGGTTGGAATAAGGATTTCAGATTTGCCCTATCATTGGAGAAGCATTTGACAAGAGTTTGAAGACAGAATAAGTGCATTTTCAGAATTGGCAAAGCAGGGTTCGGAACCACATAATTGCTCATATCTCCTCAACCCCTTGGAGTTATTTTTTATGGTTTTTCAGGGTTACTACCTAACCCTAGGCGCCCATTTTCCTTGCATTTGGGGGTCCCAAAACCCTAATATTATTTTATTTCAGCAGCCGTACAGGTACGGCCTGGTACGGCCCTGCTAGTTTGGGCAGCAGCAGCAAATTAAGGACAGTTTGGGGGTTGCGGTTGGAGGTCTTCATCAACGATCTGCAGTAAAACGTGGTGTTCTTCCATAGTTCTTCAAACCAGGTTCTTGCATTCTGAAATATATGTCAATTTTTGGGTAAATTTGCTGTCATACAATCATTGTAATAATCAGTCCAGAATTGGTAATAAAAAATAATTTCAGAATTTATTGCATTGTAATTGAAATATAGTTCAATGGCTTTATATATTGTAATTCTGTGATTATATTCTGAAAGTATCAAATCTGAAATTACCATATTCTGAATATTGTTACTGTTACACGCCAAGTGTTTGACGAAATTCCTAAGTTCAGTTTGAGGGTTTCTGTGGCCTTTATAGAGAGGGTCATTACATATTATTCCCCCCACAATGTAAAATTCCCACTCTTCTATCGTTGCACAATTTTGCATTTCATCAAATATGGCAAACTTCATTCTGATTAATAGATCTCAAACAGGTTTAATCTGTTTGAAAGTTAAAATTCTGTCCAAAATTGACTGCTAACAGAATACGTTCTTCTCCTTGTGATAGTAATCACTCAGGTATTGCCCATAATCCAATTTATTATGATCATTGCACTCATCAACTGAGCTATCAATAAGAGTATTAGATGTACCATTAATACTGGCTCTACAGCTTCACCAATATTTGTTATATTTTAAGAACATGAAATTCTTGATGTTCAAAGAATAAAGCTTTCAACTCGTTCTTTTGATCTATCTATCCTTTTTTCTCTTGAAAGATACATAGTTGGGCATTTGATGATTGTATAATTCATGAAATTCCTCCTGGAGTGCTTTAACATGATTTTCACCATTACTTTCATCTATTGCAGACCTATCACACAATAGACTATGTTAGCTTGAAGTAACAATATTAGCAAAAACTTTATAGTCTCTGCCTTCCAGAAATTTTGACAAAGCTCTTCTCCTCATTCTTTGACAAGGTTTATCCTTCGTTGAGTATTAAAAAGGCCTCACATGATGCTTGTGATTTTACACTTGCTTCTCAGAAACAATACCCAATTTCAAATAAGAGAGTCGAATTTCTTATTTGCATCTGCCCATGAATTACATTTTCTAGAGTAGAATTGTTGATATGGTTCTTCATTGCATTGTAGCCAAATTCACCAAGACCGATGAGCTTACAACGAATATCCATTCACTTCACATTTGCAGTGTTTGGATGGACAATTAAAAATCAGTTGCCAACACCAGGGTGTACAACCAATACCTAGACAACATCTTGCTAATAGAAATAGTTGATAGAAACTATTGTTAATTGAGATATAGGATTTGCGCCACAGGAGCTTATGCTCACTGATCATTACCACATATCAGACCTCACATCTAACACTTGATATTATTGCTTGAGCATTGCTAATATTTTCCTTATCTTCCTTGAAATCTCCTCACACATGGCAAGTAAAGAATGTACACTCTATATAATATATTCTCCTTACTATATATAAATAACTCAACGTTAAACTTGAATAATGTTAAACAACCTATTGGGAATAACTCTTGTATTGTCTAGGATTGTTGTGCCCAACATCTATGAATACCATAATTGATAGTTTGCAACAACATAATCTTCCCGTTTCTAAAAATAATGAGCTTGATTCCCAGTATCCAATTAGGCTAGTTTGTATTTTCTGTAATTGGGAAACATTTATATTCTCCTTTCCCCAACAACACAAATGCTAGTAGATATATAATGCATGATACCTAGATCAACTGCGATCAAATTTATTCACCCGTAAATATCAATGGTTAGTATCGACATTAGACCTCTGTTCAATATTGCATCTTCCTTTGCTCACAATTGCTTCCTATGTCGCTATTTATTGGAAGTGCCATATGGTATAGTATTTATTTTCTGATTCAGCATGATAGGTATGTGAAGTTCACGCAAAATATAGTAATCAAACCACCTCAAACAAAGACTAGAAATGGATGTAATAAATTCATTCTCCAATATTGGACCAGTAGCGATCTTATGTCAAACAGATGAATGATTTTGGAAGGTTATATACAAATTTATATGACTCTTGATTAGTACATTTACATCATGAACAATGAATGAGAAGTTGTGTGGAGATACTTGTCTTTAAGAAAACTAATACAGTAGAGCATTGAGTTTGAAGTTGGTGACTTTGTGATTATTGTTATAAACGAGGGCCTGAGGATTGTGTATTTCTCAATTGTAGAATTTGAAATGTTGAAGTCGGGATTTCTTCAAATAAAGGTGTCCCTCTTTTAATCTCGGACAACCACTCTATTAGATTTAGATGACACAAATGTCATCTAATCCTTGAAGGCTCGACTTCTACAACATATTTCCTCTATGACTATTGCTATGACTGTTGGAAATCTAATGAGAAAGTGAGATGCAGAGGGGGGGGGGGGGGTGGGGGGGTGAATCAAGATTTCTAAAACTTTTACCACTTCAAACATAAACCATATCAAACTTAATTCATCACACATCTCAACCTTGACCTTAACCATGCATCATCATGTAACAACCTGTAATATCAGATCTAACATTTACTTGCATGAATAAAACACATAAACAAGTAATCAACATATTACACAAACAATTTTAATCACTTCTAATGATCTACCCTGTGAGGGGTTTTCTCTGTTAAAAGCTAACAAGACCGTTAAGTCTACCTTGATTAAAGGACTTTTACATCACAATAAAGTGAGTTCTTTGTTAGGAGATTTAGAATAGGCCTATTAGGACCACTCTGTTAAGAGATTCACTTGATAAACTGGTTAGAATGTAATCAATACCATGATCTTTCGGTTTGCACTTGATTGCTGATAAGAGATCTTCTCTATCTAAATTGTAATCACCTCAATGTGACTGATATGCAATATCTCCTCTTTGCATTGCTTGGTCACCTTAGTCCTTCAACCTCTGATTCACCTTCAACTTCACAATCTTCTCGCAAACAACTTCAAAAACAAATTTTTTTGTCTTAAACCCTTGCTTTATAGCCATCTATAGAAACTTCTAGATCTTGGTCAATGATTAGGATTCATCCTTTTTGCCACTTAGTCTCTCCTATTTTTTGTTCGGTTGATCATACAACATAGGGATTAATGATCTGCAATTACAGGTTTAACTACCTCCTTTATTAGCACCTCGAACTTAGAAACATGTTTCATGCTCAACAAAATGGTTTACATATGATTTTGTGCCATTCCAGACTGAAATACAAAACACTGTGTAACTCGGCATATATGGCTTTTGGTGCTCGGCTATGCTTGTTCTTCATGCTGTCCCTCGACATGAACTTGACTCAGCCAAAACTGAATTTACCTTTTGAATTGCTCGACACATGTTGCCTCCTGAATCACTCAGTAACCACTGAAATGCTCAACAACTATGGATTGTTTAGCAGTTACTATTGCTCGACACATGCTGAATATATACACTTCTTCACATTGTAGCTCGACCTGTATGGTGGCTCGATTGTAATGATGACTGACGAACTCTTACTAGTAAATGACTTAGTGTTTTGCACTAATAGACAATTTTCCTTTAGGGTCAACAACCTCCCCCTTTGGCATTAGTGGCAAAAACACTTATCATTATAAAAAATGCATACATAACAAAACATCAAAACTATAACTCCCCCTTTGTGTGAGCTTCATTTCTTAGTTCGGTAACTATATACATTGTGTTGGGTGGATATTTACAACCAACGGTTTGGGTAAAATTCAGTCACAAAATAGGTAGACCAGCCACAATGTGTGAGATAGAGTCTCTCCTACCTTAAAGGGAAGGCTCCCTCTTCTCACCATTCGTTGGACCAACTCAAGGTAAGCAAGAAGTTGAGAGATTTGAAAGGGTATTACCAATATTTTTTCCTCTTAACTTTCATAAAAGAATCCACTTACCTGCTGTGCGAGCAATGGGCAAGATGAAACCTCAAACTACACTTCTATCAAAAGTTGTAAACGGTGAGACCAATAAACCAACACTAACTCAAAGGCTAGCTGAAAGCATACCAGTTTGGCTCTAAGTCCGGTCTTAATCTATGCTATACGAATATCTTTACTTTTGGGGCACAAAGACTTCTAGAAGTAAAGAATTCTAACTATTTTTGTGAACTAGGAAAGAGATACAAGCTATAGTCAAAGCTCCTAGTCTATATATTTCCACAACCGCTCCCAGTCAAAGCTTTGGCTCTGATTGCTTCCTAACTCTTTATACTCAATTATTAAGAACACAAAATCACATGAATCAAAGATAACAAATGTAAATCATAGTCAAAGCTTCCAACTTGCACAAGTCACAGTTGTGCTCAATCAAAGTTCAACTTTAATTGTTTCTTTGTATTTATTTTTCTTTCAAAATAGTACTATACAATCAAAGTTATGCTTGCACAATTTCTCCAAAGCTCTCTTGCATACAATAAAAGCTGATTTTTACAATGAGGGGGCACTCCTTTATATAGGCAAAGAAGTTGAGAAAAATGAGGAAAAAGTGAGAGCAACTCAACCAATTTTGACCTGCTCTAACTAACAAGAGAAATTATTGGATTACATATCATAAGGACATGTAATTCGTATTACATGTAATTACACAATTTCATGCAATACATCCTCTTCAATCTACAAACTTGTAAAAGAGAAGAAAGAAGATGGAAAGAAGTGACACAATCTTAAGAATTGTTCTTAAGTGCTTTAAACTTGATGATGACATCACACACTCTAGGAAGATTTGAGATTTTCATTGTCTTTGATATAGCTTCTATTCTAACTGCGTCGGCATATGCTGATTTTATAATTTTAGAATTTTCTGTGAGAGAATCTTGTAGGTGCTTTGCTAAGGATTTGTATAAAGCAAACCTATTCATTATGTGAGAACCAAAATCTTCAGAGTCTGGATCAGCATTAACTTTGATTGTATATTCTGAAGTCACCTTGTTTATTGCAATCAAGTTGTCATGCTCAATAAGAACTTGACATTCCATTTGTTCCAGGTCACACATTACCTTAGTTTCAATTGACTGACAATCTTCTAAGGCTGCCTGCAACTTTGTTACAAGTTTCCTCAACGTCTCTTCTTTGTAACCCATGAGTCCATGAGATTTGTAAAACATCTCGCAAGACACGACAACATCACATGCAACCAGACCGTCAAAATCAGAATTGCAATTCCATCCCAATTACACAAAATCTCCTTGAAGGTGTTAGCTTCCCGAGTCAGAGATGCAATCAGATCATGCAACACCTCTTCAATACTTTTGATACATTCAAGGATTTTGACTGAATTTGTGATGACTCGAACTCCTTCAGAGACAATTTCTCCAAACCAAATTTTTGCCACTTCCATGATCTACTTCTCTTAAGGCATCTGAGATGTAGTGAATGCATGTTGCAAAGATTGTTGTTGAATAACCTCATCTAGGCGAACAACCTCTTGCTTGAGCTGATTCTTCTTCTCCCATACCTCATGATTACTCTTTGATACATTGGCAAGTGCATCATGAGCATCTTGTAGACAACCCTACCGTGATTGCTTACCAATTTCGATTTAAAAAAAACTTGTAATCCGAACGGTTAAGTTCTTTAGTCAGTTTGTCCACCAAAGGTTCAACAACCTGTACAAACTTAATCTTATCGGAATCAACTACGATCCTTGAAACAATCTTATCTATCAAAGATTTAGACTTGGTTTTCTTGATAGGAAGATTATCTAAGAGTAGAACAATCTTCCTTCTCTTCACAGTGATCTTGCCCAACCAAGTAGGCAAACTAAAACCTTCACCTTATGAATCAGGGACAATAGCTACCATCAACATTGATCCTGATTGTATTTCCTTGGTGATTGAGCATGCTTTAATTTGTACAGTTGCACCAAGAGGTACCTGATGAGAAGATTCTGTCATGAATGTTTCAAAACTAGTTATTGAAGTATCAAGTTGGGAAACTTGACCTTTCATGAATGTTGGGAAATCTTCAAACATATTCCCCAAATTCTCGCATTACTCAACCGTGAGAATAGGAGACGCTGAAGAGATAGGAAGTGCCAATGTGTTTACTTCCAAGGCAGGGATGGTAGGTGTGAAAAATGTGGAGAATATATCCACGTCATCATCTAGGTCACCTAGAAAAGACGGACCTTGCTGGTTTATTGGTCATGGAGGAGATATGATCATAACCTATCCTTCCTCTTCATCCTCTTCATCATGTTCTTCTCCAGATTTCTCCTCATCAGGTTCTTGAGCTTGCGCAAGTGCTTTTGAGGGATCTGAAGAAGATTTTGACCCCTTTCCACCTTTCAACTTAAACTGAGGGATTTAGTCAGAATGGAAGAAGATGCACCATCTTTGCTTAAATTTCTAGTTGGGATTTCCTTTCAGGTGGTCCAAAACTACCATAGTCTACCCCAAGCTTAGGATTCACCCTTTTTAGGCCATTGATTTTTAACCATTTATTGGTATTTACCAAGATAGATTGAAATCTATCAAAGATGGATATGCCTTCTTTCTATTACCACTGTACAGGAAAAGAACACTCCTTATCAAAACCAGCACGATGGTAATTTGGATAAAGAATATTGTCATCATCTTCAATTTGGAGATTGGATGGGATTTCAAGCATGTTAAGATCTATGATTTGTTGCAAAGTGAGTCTACAGTAGTCCATCCTCATGATGTCCAGCTTTGTGCGTAGGTCAATCCATATGTCCTCTATGCAATGGACATGAGTGAACACTCTTTGAATCATTGAGTGCATTCATCGATAATCAAAATCATACCTAGCCTTGAACCTTTTAAATGTGACAAGCTGAAGTTCTACCTCCATATTCTTTGCCTTGTAGAATGAATTGATCATATATTGACCAATTACTGAGGGTTTGGCTGTAGTGATACCAAATCTTGGCCTATGTTGGGTATTTTGATATGATTGTACTTCCATGAGTTGTCTGGCTAATTCTATCAGTATGATCTTATCTGTAGCATATCTTAGTAGAGTATATGACTCTCCTTTGAAATAGCCAACTCTCAAATAAGTGAAAGTTGGAAACTTTAGAAAGAAAGCACCAAATTGATTAACCCTATTCCAAGTTTCATCTGACACTCGCTTGATTACCAACTGTTTATCAAACAAACACCGGAAATATGTAAAAAATGTATCTTGGACTCTCCTATAGTGGTATTTGCTATGTGACAAGGTGATTTGGTCATAATAGTCCATAATAGGAACCTGTAACCGATCTCCTTTGGTGAAAAGATCCGAGAGAGATCCCATGGATGCATCTATGTAGACTACATACGAGTTCACGTAGAATGGTGCTAAGGTTCCTACATTAAGCAATTGGTCATAGATAGGAGTACCGATAAGTTCACCCCAGAAGGTAGGTTCTTCATTATCAAAGATCTGGAGAATGAATTTATACATCCATGGCTCGAAGTCTCTAGAATCTTTGAGATCGAATATCCTGCTAAGAAGAGTAATCAAGTCTTTGCATTTTGGATTGAAGTTTGACCTATGAATGGTTTTAGGCCATCTCAAAAAATTGTTCCTTCTAACCTTTAATTAATATGTATTTATATACTTTTGATAATCCACCCTCTTTTCATTCCATAATTCCAAAGACATATCCTTTGACAAGTCTACGCACTTTACATTTTGAGGAACTTCAAAGATTTTTTCAATAACCTCTAGGTCTAGGCTAATGATGACCTTTCCATCTACATTTTTTATTGTCTTGGTCTTTGGACTGAAATTTCGTGCACATCCCAAGACGAATTTTGGTTCCAAGGCATCCATAGAGAAAGTAAACACCAAATGAATATTACTATTCTTGATGTGTTTCATTTCATGAGTCGAAGGAGATTCAATCCTTTGTATGAAATCAGCCATGTCAACGTGCCCAATCTCTGTGTCAGAAACATTATCAAGAGGCGATAACATTTGAGATGCATTCGCATGAGCTAAATCTTTATCGTATTGATACTTTATCTTTCCTTTGGATTTTGAGGATGAGGGCATATCTTGTGCTGTAACATGAAAATTCCAAAATGTGAACACATAAAATTAGAGGATATTGATTCCATGAAGACGTTGATTCTGGATCAGCAACAAAGGATCTATGAAGGTCAAAATACTTATAGAGTATGGATCAAATACTCAAAAATCTTGTGTAACAACCATGAGTGAAATGGTAAGCATATGCAATGGCTGAAATGCGATTTTGGGATATGAAATACACATAGGTGAAGGATGGGTCCTTATGTAAGTACCTTGAGGAATGAAGGCTAGGCACATGGGAAAGCGTGCAAATGATGACTCTTGACTTTTAAAGAGTGACATTTAGTCAAAATTGGGTTCTTTGGATGCAATTGCATGTAAAGTGATTTACATGTAATTATGACTTGATGCAATCATGTAATGAGGTTCGAAGAATGAGATTACGTGTAAATGCATATGACGGATGAGGTTACATGTAAATGTGAATGGAGAGTGAGATTACATATAAATGCAGATGAAAGATGAAATTACATGTAATTGCGCTTGGAATGTAATTGCATATGAAAAGAATGGATGCAATGTGCCTTGGCATGTAATGATGGCTGTGGAGTGAAATAATGGACTTGCATAGAAAGGTGAAAAAATGGAACGAAGTGAAATGCACTTAAGTTCTTGGAAAGAGCTTGTAACCTCTTCAAAAAGAAGAAAAATGAAAAAGCAAGCAAACAACCAACAAAGACAAGCACAAAACAAACACATACCTTTGGTCTTAGACTCAAATATGTCAACAAGCAAGTTGCTCTTTTATGCAAATTTGAATTTGGATTTTGGAAAAAATCCAAGCATGTAAAAATGAAGATTTTCATCTTATTTAAAGAGAAATTGCACTTTTCATGGCATATAGTTGGAATGTGCAAAACAAGCCAAAATATGTAGCAAAATAGCAAGATAAGCATGAATTAATGAGCAAAGTTGAGAATGTCTACTTGGAGATCAAAGAGCCAAAATAGGAAAATTGATAGGTTTGAAGACCAATTCTCCTCCAAATCCAAATTCACAAACTATTTGACTTCCTCCACACTTGCTAGTAATGGATGATTGATTGGCATTCAGTGGTCAGTTTTGGCATGAGAAACCCCAAAATGTGCTCAAAGATCACTAAAACACAAACCATTTTTGCTAAAAACCAAACCCTTGGACCTTTTTTGGAAAAAAAGGTGTTCTTAAGATGCCATGACATGAGTCATTTTTTTCATCTGAGGTAAAAAACGTGATCTTAGAAACCAATAACAAGGATTTAAAGGACCAAACAATTCATCTAATAGCCAAAGTGTGCTCAAAAACTACCAAGAAATGGATGTTTTTGCAAAAACGTGGTCTAGAGACCATGAAATTCAACATTTTTTGCATGAGATTCAACACCAAGGGCATGAGAATGCTAGAAGATACAGAAACGACCTTGATCTTGGAGATTTCTGTAATGTCCCCTTTTTGGGACATTAGACGATTTAATGACATATTCATATAATATTAAAATTGACTATGAGAGCTTGAGTTAAAATTATAAAAGGTCAATTTAATATTATAAAGTGGGCTAAAAGTGACAAGGAAAGATAGGACGAAAAGATAGGATGGGAGTCGAAGAGTCACAGCTTTGAGGATTAAAAGGAGAGAGACTCATTCATTCAGATTATGCTTGGTTTATGATTCAGATTTCAGTTTCTCTCTTGCGAGAGTTATTCAGAAAGCTTTAGCTTTGATCCAACAGGAGGACATAAACCCTCATGCTAGTAGATAGTGGACGCAAACCCATTGTTTGTGGAGATGCCATATCAGGCGTCTCGTGTGTGCTTACAATTTTTTTCTTAGTATTCCAGTCTGACTGTAAAATTGCATTTAAGATTGGATTTTGAATGCTGGTTATTGTATTGCTGATGTATAATGCAATAGCATATTTCAAGGGATTTTATGAGAATCTATGGTTTTATATTGATGATTTATAATACATCTTCATATGTTTATATTTTGTGAATTATCTTGAGGTAAAATCATGTAAATATCTATTGGGGATATTTCAATGGTATCAGAGCTAATGATCCTATCAGCCTATGAGGTTTCTAGAAATTGTTCATCAGAAATCTCTATGAGATTTCATCATAGAGGGTATATTAGTATCAAAGTTGAAAAAGAAATATTTTCTTCCTAGGCAAATATTTCTAGATGGAGTTGAAGTATAGTTGCAAAAAATATATCCAAGTTGGTTGTATTGTGGGTTTTCAAGTTACAAAGAAATTATTTAAATCCTGATGCTTGGTCTCAAATATTTAGGATACTCAACAATCCAAATACAATAATATTGTTCATATTATTTGAGGGTAGAACATTAATGTTTTATACTATGGAGAAAAAGTGAAGACAAGTGAAAAGCTTTATTTTAAGGAAATTGCGAAAAGGTATTGAAAAATATTTGAGATTCTTCCTCTTGTCGAAGGTTTATTCTGGCCAGTATTCTCCAAGTTAATTAGTTGAAGAACTATTCTGTCTAATATCATAATTGACTGGGACTTAATGTCCCATGGAATATTCTCATTGGACTCTATTTTCCAGATGTACTTCTTCATTACTGTGACAGTATATGCAAGTCTCCATTACCAAGAAGGTTTCTGCAAATGGGACATGAAATTTAAGTATTGTTAGCAACTTAAATACTGTTATTCAATCATGAGCACTGTTGTTTTGAGTTTGAAAGTTATGCCTAAGATGCTCTGTGTGTGCAAGAACTCGACTTAAAGGAAGCATTATGGGCTAGGGAATCATTTTTCAACCAACACTTTGGCTAGGCTAAATTAGTCGGGTAGGCTTGATGTAATAACGAAGGGTTGATGTTCTAATATTGGAAAAGAGGAGTGGTCGAGATGGAGGATAAGTGTTTCAATTTTGAGAAAGATTCTATATTGTGAATGACAAATGGAGTGTAATAACCTTGTTTAGTTATAGCTAAATCAAGCATCAATTTCTTTCACATTTCAATGGTTTGACCACTTGGCAAGCAACCCAATTACCACTGAATATATGATGTCTTAAATTTTCAAACACAGTATTAGGATGTACAGGAAATTGATTACAAATTTATTTAATTTTGGCCTTATAAGTTTTGCATAAATAAATACCAAACGCTAATAAAAAATTCTAAAATGATTCACACTAGCCTCTGAATTCATTCATCAACAAACCATATATCAATATAATGAAAAGGGAATTTAATTGTTGGCTGATTATAAATTAGAATTTGAAGCCAACTTGTTTACTTTCAAACTGTAATGTTCCGAACGATTTTTGTAATGTTCCCAAAAGTTTCGGAGATGCTCCCGAACGATTTCGGTAATGTTCTCGAAAGTTTGGGAGACGCTCCTGAACGGTTTCAGTAATGTTCCTGAAAGTTTCAGAGATGCTCCCAAAAGGTTCTGCTCTAATACTACTGTAATGTTCCGAACGGTTTTAGTAATGTTCCCAAAAGTTTTGGAGATG
This sequence comes from Cupressus sempervirens, assembly GCA_028749045.1. Taxonomy (NCBI): domain Eukaryota; kingdom Viridiplantae; phylum Streptophyta; class Pinopsida; order Cupressales; family Cupressaceae; genus Cupressus; species Cupressus sempervirens. The sequence goes on from CM053784.1 coordinate 751,643,726, forward strand.
CTTCCGAATGGTTTTGGTAATGTTCCCAAAAGTTTCGGAGATGTTCCTGAAAGGTTTCTGCTCTAATACCACTGTAATGTTGTAATGTTCTTGAAAGTTTCAAAGATTTTTTGAATGGTTTTGGAGATGCTCCCGAAAGGTTTCAGAGATGTTCTCGAAAGTTTCGGAGATGTTTTCGAAAGGTTTCTGCTCTGATACCACTGTAATATTCTGTTCTAGAGTTTCCTTATGAAGTCTTGTAGTATGCTTTAGGTAGTCTTGTTGTGTGCTTCAGGTAGTATCCCTCAATGCTTCGGGTGACCAGTGCTTTAGGTTAGTGCTTTTGTCAGTTTTTCGGGTCAGTGCTTTAGGTCAGCGCTTTGGGTGGCTAGTGCTTCAAGTTAGTGTTTCAGGTCAGTGCTTCGGGTGGTTAGTGCTTCAAGTAATTCTCCCTTAGTGCTTCGGGTGGCCAGTGCTTTAGGTGTAATGTTCTGTTGTTCAACTACCCCTCTAGACTAGATCTGTACAAGTATAAACCTGATGAATGTCAAAATCAATTTGTCCTATTACACACGGAAAAAAGCCTGAAAGAGGTCGTATGGAATGAGGCCGTACGGTAGCTGCTGGGAGGCCAAATTGATGGTCGTATGGTAAGGTTGCTGGTCATACAGTGGAGAGAAAATGTAGTATGGTATCTTCAGGTGCTGGCCGTATGGTGTCAATGTAGGTCCGTATGGTGAATGGGTGAGGTTGTACGGTAGATATATAGAAGCCGTACAATAGATGTAGAAGGTTGTACAACAAGCTTGCAGGCCGTACAGTATTGTGGGGAGGATGTACGGTGGAGTGAAGGAGATGATGTAGTGGTGAGGTGGGGTACAGAAAGAATGTAGAGTTGTTCATACAGTAGGGGAAAGAAACAAACGATATACGAATGGAGTAAAGAAGAATATCCAGTCATGCAACAAAACTTATAGATCCAAATTTTGTAGATACACCAAAAGAATGAAGATTGAACACAAATAACTTTCAATATATATTTGCCAAAAGATGGTGCTCCGATTTGCCAGATCCAAAAAAATTATTACATGCAATGGAATAGGGTGAGGGTTGAATCCCACTGAAACCGAATAAGCCAAGTAAGGAAGATCTTTCACTTCCGAAATGGTGAACAATATAGAATTCCAACGGGAATTCGCAGTACAAAATAAATAATCAGAATGCATAACTACAACTACATAAAGTCGTGCTTAAATACCGGTCAAGGAAAACCTTTCCGAGGGTGTACAAAGATAGCCGACGACAAAACTTACCAATGGAAACTAAAATAAAAATAGGTCTGAGATATATCAAATCAATCGGGACAACAAATACAAATAATAACTTGGGCCCATATCAATTAATTAAAGTAACTAATTAAAGGTCCTTATATTATTTAAATTTTGGGACCAGTTAATTAATTAATTAAATTAAAAAATTACATTAAAATTTGGGGACATGACACAAACTATGTAATATTAATTGAATTTTACATAAAGAACCTAGTCTTTTCCGTAGAATGTAATTGCAAAGTTAAATTGAACGCTGCCTGGTCCAATTTCAATCTGGCATCACAATCTACCCTTACAAATGCTACTCAAAACAAACTCCAATTTGCAGACTAAACCCTTGTCCAACAACAGAGAAATTATAATATTCAATTGTATACATGCTCTTCAGGCACAGTTAATATAGAAAGAGGGGATGATAATAAAACTCAAAAGTCCACAATACCTTAGCTATGGATTCTCAGAATTAAATCTACAGTACTTCAGCTGTAGATCCCAAACCCTTATACTTTAGCAAAGGCACAAACTTCAGGTTCAGAAATGTCACAAAGACAACAAGAGCAAAATAAGATAATCAAATAATTGGATGCTTTACTCATCAAATAGGCTCATATTTATAATCTCCAAATGGCACAAAGTTTCTCAAATGACTTTTGCTCTCTTACCTTGCACACCAAGGCTCTTTATGACATTCCTAGGCAGCCTTCTATCCACCCCTCTTCGCCTCCTTTCGCCCACCTTTTTACCCCCTCCCACATTTATGAGGTGATCAGATCCATGAAGTGTAGTAGAGCTGCTGATGAGGAGGATTTTCAGGCTGAGCTTTTTAAGTTCGGTGCCTCAGTTTTTGGACCCTATCTCTTTATTCTTTTCAATAGAGTGATTCATATTAGTTTTTTGATCTCCTGGTCCAGACATCTGATTTATCCCATCCACAAGACCAGCCCTGTATCAGATCCGAGGAACTATAGAACTATCATGATTGGGCATACTTTTGCTAAGTTGTATGCAACAACCCTTAATGCTATGCTTTCTGTGGAGCTAGACAGAAATAGTTGTAGGGCTAGAGGGCAAGCTGGTTTTCGGGCTGATTTTCAGACTATGGATCACATTTTCACCCTACGGGCTATTATTGAGGAGGTTAGACACAGATCGGAGAAGGTGTATTGTTGCTTTGTTGATTTTTGCAAAGCTTTTGATTCTTTTCCTAGGGTGGCTCTGTTTGAGAGACTTAGAGAGGTTGGTATTTCTGAGATGTTACGTATTGCTATTACGAGATTGTATGAGACTGTAGTTGGCAGATTCAGAACTCCTAAGGGCTTCTCGGATCCAATCCATAGCACCATTGGGGTTAAGCAGGGTTGTCCTCTCTCTCCTACCTTGTTTGGGTTATATATTGATGAGCTTGAGGACTTCCTTCTGAAGTCTTTGCTCCCTAGAGATGGATGTTATCTTCATTGTCAGTCGACTGGATGGTCTCGACGGTGTTTCTGTAGCCGACGGAATGATTGTCATCGGTGTTTTGTATTTTGTAGCCGACAGAATGATTGTCGTCGGTGTTTTGTATTTTGTAGCCGACAGGTAAATAGTTTGTAGTGGACATAATGTTTGTGGCCGACGGACTCCTCCAGGAAGGTTTGGCGGATAGTATTTATATCCTGTCTGGGATCATTGTAAATCATCAATCTTCTACTATCAATACTCTTATGAAGCATAATGTATGTCTGGCATGTGCGAATATAATTCTGCTATTCTGTTCCATTGTTTGTATGTGTTGATTTCTTTACCAGTACGGTAAACATTTGGCACCGTTGCCTTATGAATCTGGAAGGTGGGAGGAATGAAGATTAATGCCAAATCAGCTTAACAAGGATCTGAATAAGGTCAAGGGAAAAGATGGAACCCGTACTGCGCAAGAGAATTTAATTCTAGCACAGCAAGCTAAACGCCAACAGAGATTTCAGAAGATTGCCGATGGAAATCGGAGCGCCAAAGAATTGTTGGAGGAGACTCGGCAGCAGGTGGAATTGGTGAAAGAAGCACGGGAGGAGTTCTTGAATTTGTGTTCGCCGAGGGAAGAAAATTCAGACGGAAGAGCATCAACTCGCACGGCTCGCAGTGCTGAGGGAGCACGAGCGTGGAGTGACCTCTTCGTCCGGGATACACTTCCACGGGAGACAACTTCAGAAGATCCTTCTTCTTCACCAAGGTTCGCAGCTGTTGAGACCTCCGGTGTGGGAGTTCAGACCTCCGGTGTGGGAGTTCAGACCGCCGATGTGGGAGTGCAGACCTCCGGTATGGGAGTTCAGATCTCTAGTGTGGGAGTGCAGACCGCCGGTGCGGGAGTGCAGACCTCCGGTATTGGAGTAAAAAGCCCCAGTGTTGCAGGACTCAGTAACGCCTCTCCACCAAATTCAGTTGTGATGGCGAGACCCAAAGAAAAGCTGCCGAAGTTTGAGGGCGATGGTATAGCCGACCCCATCCGACATTGTAAGACATGTGAGATGATCTGGCGGGCAAATGGAATCACAGATGCCAACGAATGGGTCAGGCAATTTTTGGCAACCCTACGGGGTGTGGCGATTGATTGGTTTTCGGATACGGATCCACAAAAGCTAAATAGCTGGGATAACATTAAAAAGGAGTTCCTGGCAGAATTTAAACTCTTGTGGGATGATAATGAAATCGTAGTAGAGATTTTCAATACCAAACAGGGGAAACACGAAACTGTCCGCATCTACGCCAAGAGATTAAAAGACTTAATAAACAAAATGGAAAGCAAGCCGGCGGATGGATTGCAGAAAAGATGGTTCATGGACGGCCTACGCTTGAAGTTGCGGAGGAAAATGAAAATTGTGCCACCGTTGTCATATGCAGACGTGTATAACAGAGCACTGGACCTTGAAAGTGAGCAGAAGACAAAGAAGAAGAAAACTAGCTCCTCTGATTTCTGATGATGAGGAGCCTGCTGGAGATGATAGCAGCAACGATGAAGGCAACACCAAGAAGGTTCGTGCCCTACAGAAGGATATGGTTCGCATGATGAAGGAGTTTAAAAACATGCAAAAGGAGCCAAAAGGCAGTGAACTGTGGTGCACAGAGTGTAAGACCGACGGTCATACTAAAGGATCGTGACCAAAGACCCAATTTTGTGACATTTGTCAGATCATAGGCCATTACACAAAAGAGTGCCCCTTTAACATGAAGACAAGAGGATCTCCGCAGGTGTTTCTTACACAGGAGGCTTCCCCGTCGGGCAGTAGCGAAAATACGAATAGTGCAAGTGCCACATCCGGAGGATACAAGAATAATAGCAGAGGGCAAAATAACAACAATACAAATAATAACAATAATAATGGGAGCTGAAGTCGAACTCAGTATGATGCAAACAGACGACCGATTGTTCAATGTCGAGCATGTAATTTGTGGGGTCATTTTGCGCGGGATTGTACAGCGGCAAACACACCGAAATTATTATGTAGATGGTGCGGACCCGGCGATCACGAAGATTCCAAGTGTCCAAAGTCTGGAGTAAACTTGATCACTGTCAGCACAGATGTAGAGGAGGTTCTGGCAATTACACTCTGTGATAGCACAATCCAATCACTACTTCCACACTGGCACTTGTCTCCTCAGCTCATTACTACCTTTTTTACACCATTATCTCCTTTGCGTGGTGTGAAGAGGCCTTCTAGCTCTATTAGATGTACCGGGTTATCCAGATGTGTCAGATCTCGTTTTGGATATTTACACCAACGACACTCCTTTGCGAGAGGCCAAAGACAGTATAGTGCCTCTACACATCGGCATGCTTATCATTCAATGACTAATTTCTTTTCGCCTAAGAATGACTCCTAGTCTCTCTTAGTTTCTCTGTCTCTCTCTCTCTTTGTTTGTTGTCTTTTCGAGCACCTTTGTGTGTTCCTGCTGGTGTTTGCATCACTTGTGTAATCTTTCAGTCCCATAGACCTTTTTTGGTCTTTTGTTGGACATTAATATCATTATCCTATCTTATCGTATCTTATCTTCACTTAAGAAGCTTCCCACACACAACATTAAAATATAATAAAGTGCCATTATAATCTGATATATTAATTGCTTTTGGCTCTAAAAATGACCTTTTCCACCATAATTTAAAATTCTGACATGTAAGGCCACTGTTTCTTGTTCCCATGATCTCAAACTTTTTGTCTCGGTTCCAACGAGCTATGATACTGAGGTGACCAACCAACAACACTATCAAAAATAACAACCTTAGCATATATATATGAATAATAATAATTCACCCGTCTTGCGAAAATTACTTGAGCCCCACTTTGTATTCCAATCAAAGTAACGTGAATCGGAATCGTATCGGAATCGGCACGGCCGAATCGAATTGTGAATCGGGGGTGAATCGCCGGTGAATCGGCGATGAATCGACAAATTTGAAAAAACCCTTTAAATGTAAAGATTTTAACAATTTAAGACTTATTTCATGCACCCTTTATTGAATATAACTTAAAAACACTATAACATCATCAAATAGAATCTAACATACATAAACATGAAACATAAAATCCGTCACATACGTAACTATGTTATCATTATGTACTAAAATGTAAATTGTATGCTAGCTGAAGTAAATAAAAATCAAATGATCATAATGATTCAAATCATAGAATCAGTAAGATGAAATCATGAAGATCTATAAGACATCAAATCATAAATGTATGTATAAATCTAAGATGAAGATCCATGAAAGTTTGAAACATATGTCTATCAGTGATTCAGTATCACTATCAATATCTATACAGTGTAAACAAAATATAAAAACAAGGCTCCAGCTCAAGCTTCTGAGTATCCAGTTTGCCTATGAGAAAGGTGTGTAAGGTAGGTCCTAAAGGACTGCCGAGCCATGTCCCCTACATGGGCAATGGGCTCATGAATAACGTCGCTAGGGCCTGTGTCTGTGCGTGCACGTGTGCGTCTACCAATGCCTGAACGTGCTCTAGCTGCCTCCTTTGCCCTAGCCACAGCCTCAGCCTCTACATCCACCTGGTCAACCCACGCGCGGTCTTCCTCAGTGAAGACTGGGTCCACGGTCTCTGTGATCCACTCTGATTCTGGATCAATCTCCTCTAGAATGATCGGAGAGGAGTCAGCGCCCAAAATCTGTCTAATCCTAAGACAAAGGTTGTAATGAACAAAGACAAGTCATTCAACCTCTGCACTGTCAACCTGTTTCTCCTCTTCGAGTGGATGTGCTCGAACATGGACCAACTGCGCTCACATCCAGAAGCGCTGCTCGGCTGACTCAGAATGCGGATGGCAATTTTTTGAAAGTTTGGGGTTGTGGCCCCAAACATTTGCCACCATCTATTTGAAATAAGGAAAAAACAAAAACAATTAGTCTCATTTACAGATTACAACTCTAAAATTAATGCATTATATAATCAACTTTAAGTTTAGAATCTAGATTCATGAACATTCAATATATTATTTAATTTTTACCTGGCTGTAGTGTTGTCTGAGCATTTATGGCCATCCTGCCAAAGAAAAGTGGCCCCTCCTTATTGTTGAACTAGTCTAGCTCAACAATCGCAGCAGCGCTATTTTCATCTCTACTCAATCTCTGAATCACTGTGTATAAGCCCGTGAGAACCTCCACATCCGCCTTGAACTCAGGACGGAAACGAAATGCTGGATTTAGATAGTACGCTGCTGCGTGGATGGGTCGATGGAGCTGATTCTGCCATCTCCTATTGATGATGTCCCAAATAGGGCCATACCTGTCCTGCACTCCTGCATATTGGGCTCTGATGGCCTCCTTGGCCCTATCCATGCCCTCATAAATGTAGCCCATAGAGGGCTTCTCCCCATCAGTAGTTCGTAGCAAAGCTACAAGGGGCTCAGTGACCTACATATAAAGTAAAACAAAAAATTTGAGTCAAAACTTAAATATAAAATAATATAACTTAAAGTAAAAGCAAAATACTAAATGTTAAATTGCAATAAATTTACCTTAAGGATTTCTCTAGCGGGTTTCCAAAAACCATCCTCATCAAATATGCAATCTGCCACATCTAACCCTACAGTGGTCGTAGCATAGGAAGAGCAAATCCACTCCTGCCCAACAAACATGCTCCTCAATCCATCCCTTGATGTCAACAAGGACTGCAAGGTGATGAAATTCGAGGCAAACCTCGTGATACCTGGGCGAGCTAACTCCTTGCCTTTTGTGTACTTCCTCATTGTGCTAAGGACAAATGCATGATTATAAATGAATTTGCATATATTTTTTGCCCTTTCCACACATGACTTGACAAACTCAAGTTTGCCAATTTCCTCCAACATGAGGTCAATGCAGTGTGCTGCACAAGGGGACTAAAATATGGTGGGGTGCCTCTCCATCAAAAGTTTACCTACAACAATTTTAAGTCAATTAGAAACTCAAATTTCAAAATTCAAATAAATTTATTTTCAAAACTTGCAAAGTTAAAAGTCTACCTGCTGCAACATAATTTGCTGCATTATCCGTCACCACCTGGATCACATTTTGTTCTCCCACCTCTGCTATAACTTCCTCAATAGCCTCACATAAATATGTGGCATTTTTCACATGTGTGGAAGCATCAATGGATTTTATGAACATGGTATATCCTACAAGTAACAAAACAACGAATTATAATATTAAATGGATCGTTAACGAATTAGCATTCAACAAATCAAAATTTACAATGTATGTAGGAAAGTAGAATGATCAATCACCTCCACAGGATACAAGAAAATTGAGGAGTGTTCTATTCCTCCTATCGGTCCAACCATCAGTCATGATGGTGCAACCCTTTGCAATCCATTCCTTTCGGTTCTCCTCGAGGTCAACCCTTATGTCCTCTACCATCTCATCCAGGAGGTATCCGCTCAACTCAGCCTCAGTTGGGGCTTTAAACCCTGAACCACAAATAGCAACCGCATCTATCATATTCTGCCAATAAGGAGCCCTGTCACAAATAAAAGTTTAGATGTCAAAGACTCAAATTATAAAAAAAGTAGATATAATTAAAGTTTTACTTTTACTTTTAATTTTAGCTTTAAAGAAAACAAAGAAAAAAGAATCAATTACTTGGCTGCAATAAATGGAATGTTGCAAAAGTACCAAAATTTGCATATCTCCTTTCTGGCAGCATCGTGAATCTCCTTGTTCAAACCCATGCCCTCAAGCGTGGGTTGAGAATCAGGAGTAGTGCGGGGCACAAAGTAACTATCCATTCTGTTTTTCCGCACTCTAGGCTGCAATAGGTTGGTGTGGGACTATCTCAGTATGTGACCGACTAGCACTAGCACTAGCACGAGCAGAAGAACTAGGATAAAAAGGAGGCCTAGAAGAACCCTCTCCAACACAACCTACAGATGCGGAAGCTGATGCAGATGCAGATGTGGATGCAGCTGCGGATGCGGGAACATGGGAGCCAATACCCCTTAACCTTTCAACTTGCATTTTCCTATTTGCTTTGTCTTTTTCAATTTTTTCTAATGCCATTAAGTGAGTGCGTTTTGCCTCAGGAGTTTGGTGAGTGCAAACTGTAACATCATGTCCAGGTATAGCAGCTATGTGGAATTTCAATCTATAAATACCCCCGGAAGTTATTTTTTCTTTACAAAACATGCATTTTGTTTGATATTTGGTTCTTCCAGGAAACTCTTCATTATATTTCCAACATTCATCTTTTTTACCCATTGGAATTTGCGAAAAATGAGAGCAAAGGCTGCTGCAATAAATTTTTTTATGTAAAATATCAAAGTTTGAAGCTAATAAAAATTAGAAAACAACAAACCCTAGCTTGCAACTTAGTAAAAATAAAGAGCATTCAAGATTTACACTAAAATTCTTGAAAACTATAGAAATTTAACAAAAAATGCATAATACACTAAAAATTTAACAAAAAATGCATAATACAGTAACATGCAAGAAAAAAATAAGTACTTACCTCTTGCAAATGAGTTGAGGAGTGTTGATATTGGCTCCTTAATGCTCCCAAAGCAATTGATGGGCTCCCCAAATGGCCTGCTGATCTCTTTGGTGCTCCTCCTTCTTGCCGGTTGGAAACCTATGGCTTTTCTTTTCTCTTCTTCTCTCTCACTTTACCTCTCTTCTACTCATGCTTCACAAATAGAAGGCCCTTTAGGGTTATAACAAAGAGAATAGGTCAAAAACAAAGTGAAAAAAACAAGTGATTTTTTTAAAAATTTCAACTTCCCTTTTTACATGCCGCGGGCGATTCATAGCCGATTTTGGCGATTTTTACTTGAATCGCCTGAATCGCCGATTCAGGCGATTCATGGCCCAGAAATCGGCGATACCGATTCACGATTCAAAAAAAATCGCGCAGGATGAATCGGGTCGCGGAATCGCCGATTCAGGCGATTCTCGTTACTATGATTCCAGTGACAATTCATTTCGCAGAGACTAATAATAAATTGAAGACGATATTATTGTTGAAGGAAAAAATCTTATGATATTGTATTTGATAGCCGTATCACATATGCAAGGAAAGTTTGTATTGGCCAATGACGGGTATTAGACTTAGCTATTTGGTATTCTTCCAAGAGGCTTGAGTGTTACTTGGTGTTATTCATCAAGGACGTTAGATGAGCCTGGTTGTTGTTGTATATGAAACCTTGCTATTGCTATCAGAGGCTCTTGGACGGGTAAATAGATACATATAAATTTTGCTTCAAGCATTGCCGCTAAATATTGTCGATAGAAGAATCCGAGACTCTTGCTGCATTAAATTTCTTGCACAAGCGAAGCACAATTGATTAAAAAAAATCTTGGTGAAGAGGATGGTTTCTTCATGTATCCGTGTGAGTTTATAGTGCTTACTGGAAGACTTATTAAAATTGCTAACATAGAGAATCAGGCAACCGGACTTCGTGTTATATGGTTCTAAATATTTTTGCCAGAAGGAATTCTAATGGTGGTGGAAGCTTACAAAGGTAGTCTTGACAAGACCAAAACTCATATCCGGAGGCACTAGCATAACTAGATCATCTTTTGTGAAACAAGGGGTCACTTTCGGGTATTCGTAATCACCGGTATGGTAGGTAGGAAGAGTCTCTAGAGTCGGTGGTTATATTTGTTAAGAAATGGTAAGAGCAAGCAAGTAATTGTAAAGAACCAACAAGTCAACAGAGGAGATCTTGTGTTGAGTCATTTTTTGTTTATTCTGGTTCCCTTCATGTCAGTTTGACGAAGTCAAAGAAGAAGTTGAATGACAGTTACAGGGATGTCCTCAGAATAGAGTAATGCATATAGGAGAAAGAGTTGTCTTTGTTAAATCTGGACCTATTTCTAGTTCAATAACAACATTTGTATGTTGTTTGAGAAGGGATTTGATTTGAAACAGTTGTTATTGAAAGAGCCCTAACAGCTAGCGATGCTGGTGCATTCCGTGAATGTTGGATGAGCTGGAGTATGTTTTGAACATGTTTAACACCTAGGCTGGAACAATATTGCTAACTCGTTAATTTAAGGAAGTATCACAGGAACAATCAAGACCAAAGCTCTTGCTGTCGTTACCTTGCCTATTACATAATATTACTATTAGTTCTCAACTGATTCAAAGTTGAAATTTAATGAACTTTTCATTGCGTTGTGCTTACAGTTGGGTTTAATTCGAATCTGAGGTCCTTTCAAGAAAGAATTGTCGAAGATCACACACGAGGAGTATCAACTGCTTGGTCGGAAGTTGTCAAGACGTCCTTGCCTTCCCGAAGAGATAAGAACACGCAAAAGGATTTCTTGAGCCTTACTGATTGGGTATTGCAGAATACAACATTAGGAAGTTGTACCTCTATATGGTAACAAGTCCCACTGATCTATTCATATATATATATATATATATAGTTAGTCTGATCCCAGCCTGCAGTCTCCTAGAAAGATTTTCTAAATATACTCACCAACAAAGATGCAAAGATCATTTCTAATGTGAAACAAATAGAAATAGGATCAATCCCATGAAATAGAGTTTCAGCAGCAAGCCAACTGTTTGATAGAATGACTGAGTTAGAAAGGTCAGCTCAAGGCAGTTTATTATAGTGGCACCCAGAATGTCATTGCAGATTTTGAAAGTTTGGGAGGGTTGGGTGAAAAAACTGTATAAACTAAGCATCTACCATTTTCAGTTTAGTGGACTGTAATGGTACAACAAGAAGTCTTCAAGGTATTTAAATTTGCAAACAGGTGATTTAAGCAACCCATTGTAGAAGTTGCAGTTACAGTCATGGAAGATCTAAAAGGTAGTGTTTTCTCAGAGGAATTTAACAATACATTCAATGGCCCTCAGCAAAAAAAACTTGCAAAAAGAAAAACAATTGAGTCGGCTATACGTACTTGGATTGCACCTAGAACAAATGGAATCTTCAAATGATGTTCTTTCCAAATTGGAAGAGATAGAAACATATTTCACGAGAATAGAGCCGACAGATGGTAGGCTCTTAAATTGGGCTTTACAACTTTCAATGTTGACCTTGGTCTAGCCTAGGTTTATAGAGCATCCAGATAAACAAGTTAACCTTGTGGTTGCTTCTTGTCTCAATGAGATCATGCGAATAACATCTCCTACAACAACCTACAATGATGTGGTGATGAAGAAAAGTTTGTTGCTGATAGTGAAGAACTTGAAGGGTTTACAAGTTAAAGGAATTTCTATGAGGCAAGAACAAATTTGCTTGACATGTGAGGACACTAGTTTACTCGATCATGTTTATGGAATTCGTAAATATGAAGAGGAGGCTAAAAAAATTCAGACCAGCACAAGGAAAAATGTAGATAAGATGATTTCACCTGTGGATAAGGAACATACAAGTTTCTACATTGGTGATTTGGAGGTTAGTCTTGACAAACATGTTAATGAGGTTGGTTGTACTCGAAGTAACATGTTGGAGTCTTTGTATGATGAACCATATGTTTCTTATATGCATGATATTAGCTTCAATGAACAGTCTAGGATGACACTACAAGATGACGAGTTTTATCAACATAACAATAATGAGATGCATGTCTTAAAGATTCAGTTGAAGGTTAGTAAGACATGGTTGTGGCATCTTTAGTACATTATGATAGAACTCATACGATGGTGGAGGATCTCCATAGGAAGGCTCAAAAGGTAGTGAAAGAAGATTTTCTTGTTGCTGATTTGCAGGTAGTCAAAGCAGCTCTTGAATCTATGAAATCAGATTATTTATGTTTGCTTTCCGACAGAGATTATATTCTTAAGGTTGCTAGAATATATGTTGATTAGTAGAATAAAGAAAGGAATGAGATTATGGAGCTCAACAGGGAGTGTAATTATGCTCATGAGGCATTGGATGATACTCAGATTTCTCTTTACGAAACAAAAAATCAAGTTAGGATCACAAATCATTTTCGGGAGCATGAGGGTAAAGAGAGATAGGAGTTTTTCCAAGAAGTAATTGGTGAACTTGATAGCATTCAATAGACTTATGACTTGGATAGTTCTCTAAAAAAGTACCAAAATTTCAGATCACATTAAGCTTGTAGACAACTCCATGTTTGAAGTGGATGCTGATTGGACTTCCGATAATCCCCTTTTTGAAATAAACAAGGGAACTCCTCTTGATTTTCGTGAAGAGGATGATCTTGACTTAAGAATATTGGATCCAGATACAATTCCTAGCAGTGAATCTTGGTCATAGGATTGGTGTGGTGAATTGACTACGGTCGCTCGTCCTTTGATCAACCCAAATATGGTTCCTGATTTCAACCCATATAGGAGTTGGACGGATTTCATACATCAGCCATTGAATAGATCTTGGTGGAGTATTAATGAGAGTTATGTTTCAATCATAGGGAATAGTTTTTCAGCTTCATTCTTACTCAGCACCCATGTACTTAGAGGTTATCTAAATTGATGGCGACAGTATGGTATTTGATGTGCCCATGGTGTTGTTTTCTGCTTTTGAGCAGCTCATTTCTTACATCAATTATTTAGGTCGGGTCGTCACCATCTATTGGATTATACGTAGCTCCTTGATACATTTCTACCTCATCATATCAGCTGGTCATGACAACAGGGGTTGGGATCTAGGTGTTGACTGTATGTATCTATGGCATTTTGAGGATGTTATTGTAGTTCTACACACTTTGAGACTGGATGCAGTTATCATCAGAATTGTACAGCCTATAGATGTAGTGATACTTCATAGATTAACATGGTATCCAGGGATGTGGTTGATGGAAGGGTTGCATTTTGATACCTTGCTTCACAGTGTGGCAGGATTTGTTTTCAGATTGGGCTACAAAGCTACTTGCAATTTTATATGGAATCCTGGTACTGATTGCTTGAGGACAAGCAATCTCGAGGAGAAAAGATTTGTAATGTCCCCTTTTTGGGACATTAGAAGATTTAATGACATATTCATATAATATTAAAATTGACTATTAGAGCTTAAATTAAAATTATAAAAGGTCAATTTAATATTATAAAGTGGGCTAAAAGTGATAAGGAGAGATAGGACGAAAAGACAGGAAGGGAGTCGAAGAGTCACAGCTTTGAGGATTAAAAGGAGAGAGATTCATTGATTCAGATTATGCTTGGTTTATGATTCAGATTTCAGTTTCTCTCTTGCGAGAGTTATTTGGAAAGCTTTAGCTTTGACCCAGCAAGACGTAAACCCTTGTGCCAGTGGACAGTGTGTTTGCTGTACTGGTAAAGAAATCAACGCATATCGACAATGGAACAGAATAGCAGAATTATATTCGTATATGCTAGACATACATTATGCTTGATAAGATGAATGATTAATAGAATCTCTCTTACAATGATCCCAGACGGGATATAAATACTATCCGCCAAACCTTCCTGAAGGAGTCCGTCGGCCACAAACATTATGTCCGCTACAAACTATTTACCCGTCGGCTACAAAATATAGAAACATCGACGACAATCATTCCATCGGCTAGAGAAACACTGCCGAGACCATCCAGTCGGCTGACACCATCCCCCCAAAAAGAGAAGTCATCTCCTGACGAATAACAAAATATCTGAGACAAATTAACAAACAAAATACATTAACGGACTAATTACAACAAGATAAATCTGCTTCTGACACATCACTGTCACCTTCGTCTCGTGCCTGTAGCCTCTGCTAACACAACACTGCCTCCTCAATGAAGCTGACCTTGATAGCCACCTGTGCTGCTTTCTCTGTTTTCATTTCCTTGGTACCCTGAGCCAAGTGTCGCTGCACTGCCTCCAACTGGATGATTAGCTCCTCCCGAGCTCTCTACGCATCCACCAAGACAGCCTCCCAGCCAACACCTACTCCCAATGCCTCTGGTACACAGAAAGTCCATGCCTGCAGCAACTTCAACTCTTCTCAATTGGTCAGATTCCCACGGCTGATATCCGCAACGACTGGGGGTCCAGGGGGTAGCGCCCCAGGTGCGCTCCTTGTCACAGTACAGGGCGGGGTCGAGGGGCAGCGCCCCTTGCCGCCAAGACCAAATTAACACTCCGAACCCCACACAAAATTGCATGGAACACACTATTTCTGACATTTTCTGCCAATTCTACACTCTTTCTGGCAACCCCTGATACTTCCCCTTCCCGTTGGCATCCTCCGTTACTCATTCTGAACTACTTCAATCTGTCGTCATTTTAAAAAAAAAAAAAATTTTGCAAACCCTCCTGCTTCTGTTTGTTTGTTGCTATTTTGACTCTCTACAAGTTCCTCCTTCCAATGCTTTTGTTCTCCGCGACCATGTTCTGTGCGGAACCCCAACAATACCTCTGGCTTAATATTTCTTTTTCTCCCACGGAAACTTACAACAACTGAAACCGTGAACATTCACCCATCCGCAGATTGGAAAGAAATCTCCGCAAGGCGCGTGAATACCTAGCAGGAAGAGGACCTCCGGACAGGCTATGGTAATTGAAAGAAACCCGAGCACAGGCAAAGAGAGGACAACACTAACGCATCCAACACCCATAGTGGTGGTTTGGGCAACTCATCTTTTTTCTGGCGGCTATATCTACCTTATGAGCAGATTCCTTCTCCTTGAACCCTCGATCTGTTTGAGACCTCTTATGCAATTAAATTGATGGCTTTCCTCCTCACAAGTGGACGGAGCAGCCGAGGCATACATAGGCTGATCTCTTCATTATGATCCCTTCTGTACAAGATTGATGCTTTCGAGGGTCTGTTCGCCACCAAGAGTATTTTCGATGACCATGCTCAAAACCACAGAACCTGATTTCCCACCTTCTACCCAAATTTCTTTGTTAAAAGAACTCTGGCAGTGATTTCTTCCCTTTACCGTACTGGTAAAGAAATCAACACATATAGACAATGGAATAGAATAGCAGAATTGTATTCGCATATGCTAGACATGTCTCACATGTGCTTACAGGTTCTTTATTAGTATTCCAATCTGACTGTAAAATTGTGTTTAAGATTGGATTTTGAATGCTGGTTATTGTATTGCTCATGTATAATGCAATAGCATATTTTAGGGGATTTTATTAGAATCTATGGTTTTATATTGACGATTTATAATACATTTTCATATGTTTATGTTTTGAGAATTATCTTGAGGTAAAATTGTATAAATATCTATTGGGGATATTTCAATTTCAAACAATTTCATGGGTAGATTTGGATGTTTTTGAAGAAAAACGTGTTCTTGGAGAGGAAAAACATGAAGTTTTTTGCCCTTCAATCTTCAAATTTGGGTTCTATCTTTGCCAATGCATGAAAAGATATGCAAAACACACTCTAGGAAGGAGTTTTCATATTTTAAATAACATGAATTGGACTCCTTATGCAAAACACACTTTAGGAGTGTATTGACATATTTTAAAAAGCGTGCACTTGATGTCTAGACAAAAATCACATTCTAGGAAGGGCATTACATGTATTAAAAACATTCCCACACAAGTCTATAGTGCTAAATTGTACTCTCCAAGGGGCACTGCATGTTTTAAAAAGGCTCCAAGATGCAAATCGCACTTTTGGGGACCCATTGCACAATTAAAAATGCATGCATTTACATGTTTAAGTGTTTAAAAATGCCTTTTTCAGTTCAAAATCGTGGTCTCTAGAGGCATTTGCATATTACATATAAATGGGTTGAAAGACATGTAATTGAGTGACTTAAGTGATCAATTTGTAATGTTCTCATCATAAAATAAATAAATAATCAAATCATTGTTTATGGGCTAATTGATTTAGTATATCTCGGACCCATTTTTATTTAATTGTTTCTGTACGTGTGGTTGTTAGCTATCTTTGTAAACCCTCGGGAGTTCCTTCGAAGGGTATAAAAAGCATGACATGTAGGTAGTAGTTGGTACGTGATTTGGATTATTTTATTGTATGTGAATTCCTGTTGGAGTTCTGTATTGTTTGCCATTTCGGAAGTGAGAGATCTCTACTTGGCTTTCTAGTTTTGGTGGGATTCAACCCTCACCCTATTCTGTTTGTATTACTTGGCTCAGATCTGAAAAATCAGAGCGCCATCATTATTTGCAACTATAATATCATCTTGGTTCCAAGTTGATGTTTTGTGCATATTCAATATTTATTATGTATCTCATTTGGTAGGCCAAAGGTAATTATAGATCTTTGCATTCATTTGTTATACTTAAAATCGGACACATTCCTTCCTACTCTTCTCACCCTCCTTCCACCGTACGCAACTCATAGTCTTTGCTTTCATCATACATCATTCCCCAATGCCTACCACACAAGCCCTTTTGCATTTCGTACAGTTGCCTCTTGCACTGTCGTATGTTTTTGCATCCTGTATCGTATAGTCAACTCTTTACCCTCTTCACTATACGACAAACTCAGACTCCGTTCTATATCCCGTGAGAAACCCATAACTACCAAGTTTCCCTCCCACTGCACCATGGGCCCACCCTTGCTCAAGAGCAATCTAACATCCTTTGTCCTCATGAACACTTATCTGCAGGGTGCCCTTGCATGCAGGGGAATCTTTAGTTCCCTCGAGCCATAGCCTCCCACCCACCCCTAGGGGCCCTCCCCCCCTACACTATTGCTTCTGCTTCTTTTTATTTGGTCTTAAGAGTAATGGGGAGTGACCAACTTCTCCTTCACCTTATAGTCTCCCTGCACTGTACAACCAACATTGATTCACCATAGGGTCACCCAGGCATCACTGTACAACCAACAAATCACACACTGTATGGACAACATTTGATTGTGTTGTATGGTCTCATAAATTCCTACTGGGTTTAGGGGTACTAAATCGGAAACAAAATATTATAGTGGTATTAGATCCATAGGTCCTACCAACATGTGGATAGTGAATGAAAGTTTATAGCCAGAAAATGACATCCCATTCAGTTGATAGAATGGCAGATCAAGAACCACTCCTACCGAAATCATGGCATAGATTAATGACACTCAACGAGGTATGGAAGAAACTCAGGAAATTGGCAGACAATAAGATATATGGGGAACAAAATGGTCACAACACTGATTCGATGTCAATTAAGGCAAACCCTCATCCAACACACTCTTGACCTTCCATGCCGACTTTCCCTCCATGGATGGAAATACCGCATGGAGGAAGGCAACCAACCTTTGAGGAAGTTCAAGAACAGTTGAAAGAAGGCTGGAAGAATGCAAACTTGGAAGAGGATATATCCTACAAAGATCATGCAGAATTGAGAATGTGATATTCCAGAGGTAGAAACCAAGGATTTTTTAATGACGATCTTAGAAGAAAGTTGAGTAAAGTCAATTTGTCACCATTTGACGGATCCGGATCCATATCTACCCAAGCATGGGTAATGAATTCCGATACTTACTTCCAGCTTAATCTAATGTCAAAAGAAGCAATTAAATTTGTAGCACTCCACTTCGAAGGAGTGACACATGAATGGTGGCATCATGGCACTGCCATGCTGGGGCATGACCAAGTAAATACTTATGTAGAACTCATTGAAAGATTGATAGATCGGTTTGATGGTAAAGATCGGGAACTTGATTTTAAAGATCTGGTACAATTAAGGCAAACTGGATCTGTCGACCAATACATCAGAGAATTTTAGAAACTCTCTATTTTGTTTAAGGACATCTCTGAAAGGAGACAAACAATGCTCTTCGTGGTCGGACTGACAGAACCACTGAGGGGTTGGGTAAAAAGTTTACATAATGTGAAAACTCACAATGAATGTTTCCTTACAAAGTAAACTATATAAAAATCTTTTTTTTAATCTTTCCTTACACATTTTCAACAAGATACAATAATAAGAATATCCTTCTTTACATCACGATGAAATGAACATGGAGACTTAACATCCTGACACATTTGCAATGACATGCAGGATTTGTATCTTCACACACACTGGGTTTCCAACATTGCCAAGAATAAACACTAATATCTCCAAGGAATCCATCTTCACAAAATCTGCAACACAACACAAAACTTGGAACCACGAAGGCTCACCTCCCATCCTAGGCTTCTATGAAGCCACCCACCGAGCAGGGGAAACAAGATCCAAACGGGATACACACGTACAACATATGATAATGCATGAGCAACTCACAACACAACACATAATACTCCCTTCCAAGGTTTACACATTGATTCACCTTTGGAATCATAAGAACATTGGGTCAAGGTGGGCTCTTCAAGAGGAGATTTGCCATGTCAATGCAACTCACACACATTGAATTCACCATGCCTGTACAAGGCTTGCATCATACATGCTTTTCATCATAATTTTCCACTTATCACCCCCAAAATTCATATTTCCACTTATTACCCCCAATTATATTATCAAGACATTGGCTTCAATGGAGCCCATACTCCATGAAATCTTCCCCCTTCTCTCCAAGAGAAGAGGCTCTCTACTACATTGTTGAGCCCAACTAATCCCTTCACCCAAGGCTTCTCTTCCCTCCCAAGGGTGAGTGAAGGCTTCACACCCATGATCACATTCAACATTCAAATCAAAACAAAAAAATCAAGAAAGAAAGCTAAGAAATTTACATGAACACAATACACATTCACATTTTCACAACACAATACCCAAATCTACAATACAAAGCTTCACCACACAATGCATGATTCCATGACACAAACTCCATGCTTGCAGATTTGTTTTGCAATACTAAAAGGAAAGAAAATGAACATGGTTTGAATCACCAACCTTGGTCCAAGCTAAAAGCAATGATAGTTGTAGTAGAGCTACCTTAATCTCCCTCCAAAACCCTAACTGTCTCTAAACGTAGAGAGTGGGTGAACACAACACCACTAGTTTGTCCAAGACTTTTTAATAAGGCCTTCTCACTAACTATTTTAGCAAAGACACCTAGCCACTTCCTCTTACAAACTTGTCTCCTCTAAATTTGTTATATTTGACTTAATGGGAACATGGGAGAAAACACATGTGACAACTCAAAATTCGAATTGATGGAAGAATGCATGGGTAAAGGGCCCCCCTAGGCTGTCTAAGCACTCACATGGTCAAAACTAGGTTCCTAACTTGATATATTATCATATGGGTAACTTATTTTAACATAAAAGACACCTTAGGACCACCTAGCCCTGGTCAAGTCAAATTTCGAAATTCCTTTGATTGAGACCCATCCTACCTCTTCTCAAGTGGGTTTACTTTACTCATAACAAGGTAATTATTTTTACTGTAAATTGCCACCATGACCAAAACCTTAAATGACATGTCAAATTACACACAATTTCACAAGTGTCAAGTGACACAAAAACACATTCCACATCACCATGACATGTCCCTAATGCATCTTTATGATTAACATTTTCACATACAATCAAACTTACATTTACGAAGCAAAATACTTTCACAACAAGGCTTTTTGAATCTTCCAAAGATTTTCCTTGGTTAAATTGTGTTCACATAGCTTTGGAACTTGTTTCCCCCCAAAATTTTCCATGGTTCTACTTCTTGCACATTAAACTTGAACATCAGTAGTCCAAGGGTGTCATATAAAAAATATATATATATCATAAATGTATAAAATTTTGAATTTTATGAAATCCATATCAACATATTTTAAATTAAATTTCCTTTTTTAATCATTTCAAATAATTCATTCAAAATGTTAAAATATCAAAATCTGCATATCATATATCATCCTAATCAAATTAACATTTATCTGCATGTCATAAATCATCAAAATCAATTTATCATTTATCTGCATATCATAATCTAACTCTATCATGTCATAAAGTTGCATTCAAATGTGTTCGATTATCCCATACACAATATTAGGTTCTTAGTACATATCATAAATGCAAAACACTACTGTAATTCCAAAATCAATAAATAACACAATACCATTGTCCATCTAAGTCTCAATAAGTGTCAAAATATCAAACTCTTGAATGTCAAAATGCAAGTAAGAATATCTATGCTATGATGGGTTAGGGTGAGGCCTTACAACTAGCTTCTTCTTACTCCAAGTGACACCACCAATTGTAGGAAAATAATTTTGCACATAAAACAATATGCAAACAAGAAGTGAACCAAACTTACACATACTATTCTTTTCCCTCTTGATGCTTTCCAAATTTTCGGCCAATTCCTTTAACTATAAGTTAGCCAGGTCATAGGTATGACCTTTCTTTACAATCTTCCATTCCACATCTACTGCCACGCATGGTGCACCATAGTAACGAGAATCACGACGATTCACGTGATTCAACGATTTGATTCAAACCAAATGATTTTTTGGATCGGTGAATCGAATAAGCGATAAAGAGTTTATGAAATAAGTTACTAAATTTCAAGGGTTTTTTAAATTTTCCGATTCATGGCCGATCCACGATTCAATTTGGCCTTGCCGATTCCGATTTTTGTTACTCTGTGGTGCACTATCCAGTCGGCTTCACTGATAGAACTTGTGAGCAATAACCCTCATTGCAAAGTCTATCTTAGCGTCTTTGATCGTTGGAATCGTCATTCCTCTTTTGTTCCATTGTGCCAATGTGTTTGCTTCAATTACTTGTTTTGACACCGAATTGTCTTCACTTTATCCGTAACAGGGTATCCGGCAATTCGGTGAACAATCTATTTTGTGATCTCAGTGAGTCCACCTTCCAGCCATAATTCCATCTCATGTACTGGGCTCAAAACATTCTTTATCCACTATATTTTGAAAATCCATAGAAAATCTACAGCATGTGTGAGTCCAGTCTTGACAATATGCTAAAAATCATCCTTCAAATTCTCATCAATGCACAACTTTTCATACGCACTCAGTTTAAAATCACCAACTTCACCAATCTTACATGTATAACAAGATCTTACATCATGATTCAAAATTACCCTTGGTGGGATAGAAGATAGGGCACTTGACAAATCTCCTTTCACTGCAATCTTTGGGTATGCCTTGAACTTTGGTGGCTTAACAAATTCATTTTAAATTAATTGCACATTACCAACCTTTGATGCTTCACCTTTCTTTGCAATAGTAGAACTCAATGCCATTTTCTCGTTTAGAGTTTGATCTTGTAACTTTGCTTCACTCAGTATCAACACAACTACTCCAAATCTCAATGTTGACGACACACTATAAGATCTTCTCAAATTTGCTCAACTTCACTTGGAAATCGCTCAAACTCTGTCAACTCTTTAAAACTCGAATGCAACGTGCTCAAAATAATTAACAAAATATGCTATATAGGTCGAAAAATTTGATTTTAGGGCCTCATAAATGTTCTGTATACGTAGTGGGTGCAATACAACTATCTTGGCTAATACTGCAAAGCTTGCTAGTAACACTTCTGTAATGTCCCTGTTTTTGGCTAGTTCGTGTGGTTGATAGAGTTAGCTCATCATAGTGACCCTCATGAGTTGACAAGGCATTTTGGGGGTCTCAGTTATGGATTTACTATTTTTAGTAAGTCTATATTTAGTAGTTTCTATTTTTGGTAGTGCAGTGGGTGGCTTGGTAGTTGGTCGTCACCTGTGGTTAATCAGGTTATAATTGCATAAGTTCTGATTTATTTATTATTCATTGAGTTGCATTATTATAATAATGTTTATATTATTATAATAATGACTTTAAGAGATATTTCCAAAAAGCAAGTTGGAAAGTTTCTAGTGTTGAGTTCTTTTAGGAAACTTCCACGTTTTCTAAAGTGGAGTTTTAAGGAAACTTTTGCTAACAAAAGCTTATAAATGAGAGCTCATTTCATTGGGAAAGACACGCTGGATTATATATTTGATTTTGTGCCTTTGTGGCTATTTCTAGGGTTCTTAACTGTATGCCCTTGCTGATGTATAAGGGTTTGGAAATTCTTTTGCAATTTAGCTGTTGAGGTATAGCTAAGATTGCCTAATTTCTCTACTGTTCATCACTGTAGCTGAGAAGTGTTTTCATTCGACTAGTGAAGTATAGTGGATTACTTGTTTTTCTCCAACTATATCCATTGTGGCTCTGGAGATTGATCTTTCGGAAAGAAATTGATTGTATTATGCTACATACTGGCAATCAATTTGATGAAGTTTTGAGGAATTTGGTGACTGCTGAGGTTGGCGTTTGAGATTCCCATCAGCTTGATGCCAAGGCTGTGAATTATTGAAGTTTATCTGTGCCAAGAAGAATTGTATCCAATGGCACTCGGAATTAATAGCCTGTGATTTGTGAGTAGTTGGACATCTTCCATCTTCCAACCACAATGTGCTTTGGGAGCATTCAACAATAACTATGGAGGGTTTGACAATGTCTTCGGCCTGCATTTGTGGATATCCTTGGAGACTTGTGTTGAGGAGCTACCGTAGGGACTCATATTCTGGTCTTCCCTTTCATCCGGCAAGCACATCGAATTAAGCTATAAGGAAATCAAGTTCCTTACTCAATTAATTGGTGGAATTTGATTTATGTTCTTTGTGTTTCCTTTCTACATAAAATTATGAATAATGCTGAAGTTGTGTTGTCAACATTCCTCCTGCACTTTTAATGTATTCTGAAAATTAATCCTAATAAAATCAAGTAACACAAGAGCTTTGTTCATTGACACTAGTAATTCTGTTGGAGCGTACTTGGGGTTTTTACAGTGGTATCAAAGCGGTTTCTTGCCAACCTACAAGAATTGGGCTCAGGTTTTATTTTGTTCGGTGTTGACTTTGAAGATTTTTAGATCTGATTACTAGAGTGACCAACACTTTGTTTTCTCTAGCTATGGACAAACATAGGACTGATAGTTCTAGAAATCAATGGAGTACTAAGGAAGTTAGCATAAAAATGAATGCTTTGCAGGAGAGTATGGAGAAACTTAAGCTTCATCAACAGAGGCTGGCAGAGAGCTTGTCGGATCCAATGAGAGTGGAGAGGGCAGCGAGGTATATGGTTTTCGCCTTTAGAAGGACGATATTGAGGTTGCAGGGAAGGAAGCTTGAGTTTTCCCCGACAGGCGTCCATGATGTTGATGTTCCTTCATTTAGTACGACACCTGCTAGTCCTATCCGCAGTATTAATGATGGACTAGTTTCGCAGGGATATGTGGATTTTCCCGTGATGGTGATCAGCACTGAGCTTCAGCAAGTTTAGGCTCTCAGAGTAATCGCTATCGTTAGTTCAGAGGCAGTTGATGATGTAGTTGTCACTGACTTGTTAGACTCACTAGAAGTTGTTATTGGTGACTTATATGTTAGTTGCTATAGTGTTGCTCTAGTATAAGAGGTAGTTGCTTCCTTAGGTGGGATCGAGGCATGTATGGAGTCACCCAACGATGATGTTGGTGATATAGGTGTTACAACGAAGTCGAGAGATGTAGATGCAGATGGTATGGACACATTTAATGATGCTATGAGCTGCACTGGGTATGATATCCCTTATCAGATATTGGATGACGACTCCAAGGAGGTTTTTGATGGGTCCTAGGATCGATGTTTGCAAGATCTTACTATTGGGGTGGAAGCTGAGACATGCGAGGAGATTGATATTGCGAGGGCTTCCATTTCTTTAGATGACGAGTGCAAAGATGATGGCAGACATATGAGTGGTCTTCTGGTGGGCAGTTGTGATTCAGTTTCCTATCAAAGTGCACTTTGTGAGATAGAGAGAGATTGTATAGGAGTTAGGAGTTATAGAGACATCATGTGACCATTCAGCTGAAGGTGAGTGATAATGACATTTCTTCAGCTCTTGGAAATCATGATGTTGTTTGTCAGATGCTAGCTACATCTGGTTGGGGTGCTCCTATGTTTGATGAGCGCGGTGATGGTACTCTTTCTCTAGCGGAGGTTCATGCACTTTGAGAGGCTGTTAGGATCTTGAAGCATAATTTCTCACAGCTAGTTGTTCACCAGGATTACCTTCTGGAGTGGGGTAGCACCTGTCATGAAACATTGTTAGAGAAAGAGGAGGAGGTGGTGGAGCTCACCCAAGAACTTGAGGTGACTGTGGACTCTCTTCAGTGTACTCAGTAGGCTCTTCAAGAGTCACAGTTACGATTGGATGTGGTAACCATGGAGTCGGAGCATGTTCGGACCACACCAGCCCCAGATCCAGTTTAGTTGCATATTGTGGTTGGTGGTGTGTTTGCTTCTACGGTTGGGGATGATGGATGTGATGATGTGGCGGATACATCCATCTAGGATATGGGTGTAGTAGGTACAAATGAGATGAGAGTATCAGGGGAGGTGGGCTCTCATGCTGATTTGCTTCCTTCTACTGGAAGCAAATCTATTTTTTCATCTTATACAGCTGATAGCATTGGATAGTTGGCAGTGCCATAGTTTCAAAGGGATCAACTATGGGTCGCAGGGGAGTAGGTGGATGCTTCCACATATAATTTCTACTACACAGTGTCCTTCATGGAATATCTATTGGAGAGTTCAGATGTGAGGGAGTAATCATACAGTGTCTGAGGGTACTCTCATTCGAGGCTCTCATGCTATTCAAAGGTTAGTGGGAAAGATTGTAGAGACTTTGTTTGCTATGCTTCTCCACAGGGATTTTGAGGTTGGGTTTGCTGAGAGGGTTGCCCAGGATCCTACCCGACCAATAGTTCGAAGTCAGAGATTGGAGCCATCTTTTGATTCCCAGTTTGTTGATGATGAGTTCTTGACAAAGATTGGGAGTTTTTATTGGCACTACACTGTAAGGAGTGCTCATCATTTTTCTTTTGACCCACAAGGAGAGGACTTGATTTCATGTTGGTGTGGGTTGGCTCCAGTTTCATACCATCCATTATGGGATGGGTTAGCACCGTCTTTTGCAGATGGGATTGATAGCTGCTTGTAGCATCTCCACACCCCAAACATTTTGGCAAAGTTTGGAGTTGGTGTTAGTGATCCAGGTACATGTGCCTGTTACCGTCTTTACAATGCAGTTGGGTGTGATTATCAGTTTGATGGGAACTCAGGTGTGGACAGAGTTGGTATTTCAGTTGCATTGAGTTCCAATGAGTTGTTGCCTTCATCAGCACCTCAGGTCAGTTTTCGGATGATTCTGATGTTGATGTCCGTTATTTTGGGTGTTGGTGCTATAGGGGTTGCTTGTATACAACAGGGATGGTACACAGTTCCACCTTTGGGATCCGGGTGGATTGCGTGTTTATTTTGCTTCGGGATTGCTTGGGGACAAGCAATCTTAGGGAGGGAGTATTGTAATGTCCCTGTTTTTGGCTAGTTTTTGTGGTTGATAGAGTTAGCTCATGATAGCGACCCTCGTGAGCTGACAAGGCATTTTGGGGGTCTCATTTATGGATTTACTATTTTTCGTAAGTCTATTTTGGCAGTGCAGTGGGTGGCTTGGCAGTTGGTCGTCACCTACAGTTAATCAGGTTATAATTGCATGAGCTCTAGTTTATTTATTATTCATTGAGTTGCATTATTATAATAATGTTTATATTATTAATAATAATGACTTTAAGAGATATTTCCAAAAAACAAGTTAGAAAGTTTCTAGTGTTGAGTTTTTTTTGGGAAACTTCCACATTTTTTGAAGTGGAGTTTTATGGAAACTTTTGCCAATGAGAGCTTATAAATGAGAGCTCATCTCATTGGCAAAGACATACTGGATTATATATTTGATTTTGTGCCTTTGTGGCTATTTTTTGGGTTCTTAACTGTATGCCCTTGTTGATGTATAAGAGTTTGGAAATTCTTTTGCAATTTAGTTGTTGAGGTCTAGCTAAGATTGTCTAACTTTTCTACTATTCATCATTGTAGCTGGGAAGTGTTTTTATTCCACTGCTGAAGTATAGTGGATTAGTCGTTTTTTTACAACTGTATCCACTATGGCTTTGGAGATTGATTTTTTGAAGGAAATTGATTGTATTATGCTACATACTGACAATCAATTTGATGAAGTTTTGAGGGATTTGGTGATTGTTGAAGTTGGCATTTGAGATTCCCATCAGCTTGACGCCAAGGCTGTGAATTGCTGATGTTTATTTGTGCCAGGCAGAATTGTATCAGATGACACTTGGAATTAATAACCTGCAATTTGTGAGTAGCTGGACATTTTTCCTCTTCCAACCACAATGTGCTTTGGGAGCGTTCAGCAATAACTACGGAGGGTTTGACATTGTCTTTGGCCTGCATTTGTGGATATCCTTGGAGACTTGTGTTGAGGAGCTGTCGTAGGGACTCATATTCTTGTCTTCCCTTTCAGCCGGCAAGCACATCTAACTAAGCTATAAGGAAATCAGGTTCCTTACTCAATTAATTGGTGGAATTCGATATATGTTCTTTGTATTTCCTTCCTACATAAAATTATGAATAATGCTGAAGTTGTGTTGTTAACATTCCTCATGCACTTTTAATGTATTCTGAAAATTAATCCTCATAAAATCAACTAACACAAGAGCTTTGTACATTGACATTGGTAATTCTGTTGGAGCCTACTTGGGGTTTCTACAACTTCACACTCCTTCAACTCGGCTAATACTACAACTCAGTCATTAGTAACAATCTTTGCTTGGCCACTTAACACTTTCATTCTCCAATATTGATACTCGGCCGCTACTGATCTTTTAATTCGGCATCCATACACATTGCTCAGTTCAAATTTTCAAATGTGTCTTTATGCATCTAATAATATGCTAATTTGGACTTTCATGCATTCAATATTAGGAATTGATGTAGAATTTAGTAATTTGATATACAATTCCCTACATACCTCTTTATTTAGTTTGTGATGGGGGAATCCTGTGATCCATTGGATTGGGTGATCACAACTTCATCATTTGTACTGCTACTTCCTTCATATTTGTTTTTCCAGGTTTTGTTCATTTGACCTCTCACTTCTTCAACATTAACCTTTTCTTTTCCATTGTTCTCTTCATTATTGGGTGTTGGTGCTCGGTTCCTACATTCTCTACTTAGGTGACCGATCTTCTGATAGTGGAAGCATACTGGACCAAAGTTTCTTTAGTTTCTTGTCCTTCCTCTTAGATGTATCCTTGCACAATTTTATGCAATATGTCCATACTTTCTATATAACTAACAATTGACCCAATTATTTTAATCCCAATTTATTGCATTACCTTGCCTAGTTGCATTTCCTTGACCTTTGTGTATCCAACTATTTTTTGCATTAGATCTACAATCTTTTTCCTTATGACCATACTTCTGAAATGTGTAGCAATAACCTATAAATCTAGATGTAGTTATTGTCTTATTGATCTTTGATCTACACTCATATGTTTGATGTCCATGCTTGTTGCAATTGAAACAATAACTATCAAATTTAGGCTTAGGATTGGACTTAACAGTTTTGCTCCTGTAAACATTTGTTGTACGACATGGTTTTCCACAGTGATGGTATGTAGGCTTCTTGTTCTTTGGTTTTACATTTTTTTGTTCTCTATGTTTTGATCTCTCTCCTTACTCGGTAGATGACATGAACTCGGTATAGCCTAATCTAGTAGTGTCATGAGGTCTTCTTTGTGCTTTTAACTGTTCATCAAGTGGTCTCATTGCTTCTTTAGAACTGTTCATTCTTTCAATGATTTCCTTTTCAGCTCTCAACCTAGTTTTCAGTTGATTGTTCTTTGATCTCAGATTTGCAATCTTTTCCACTTTCCTAGCAATTTCATGATTGGCACTTAATAGATGATTGACCATGTCAAATTGATTGTGTGTCAACATTTGTACTTCATTGATCCTCTCATCAAGACTTGTTGCCATTTCCCTTTTGTCTTCATCAGCCATTGCCTTGTCTTCTTCAGCCTTTATCTTTTGTTCATTAACTTCACATAGTCTTACTGATTGTATTTCATGTTCTATTTTCAGTGATCTTACTTCTTCATTCAGGATGTTATTCTTCTCCAATAGATCTGCTATTGCTGCATCAGTTTCATTGGACCTGCCTTCATCACATAAGTCCTTAATGATTTCTTCTTGGTATTGTCTGTCATTTTATTGGATTGCCATCTCCTTCCTTCTTTTCAAGGATTTCTTTAGGTCCTCCTTTGTAGCCTTGACTTTCTCATATGCAAGCTGCAAATCAAGCTTCTGATTCTCAACCACCTTTCCCAGTTTGTACGCTTTCATTTCCAAGATCTTTGACTCTCAAGTGGTTAAACTTCTTGCTTGGAGAACTTTTCTCTGATACCAATTATTGGAAATCTACTGGGAAGGTGAGATGCTGAGAGGGGGGGTGGGTGAATCAGGATCTCTAAAACTTTTACCACTTCAGACATAAATCATATTCAAACTTAATTAATCACACATCTCAACCTTGACCTTAACCATGCATCATCATGTAACTTGCAATATCAGATCTAACATCCACTTGCATGAATAAAACACATACACAAGTAATCAACACATAACACAAGCTGTGGTAATGCAGAAACCCTCCAATGAGAAGGTAAAACTGTTGTGGGGATGGTATATAATGACCCTCTTCAAATCTGCTCTCAAAAAATGCTGATGAAAGCTCAAAGAATTTCATCAAACAATTCACATGCAAGGGACATATGACTGATATAGTATTTCAGCTAGCTTTAAATGACTCTTTTTTCAATTTGTATCAATGAGAATCTTGTGCTAGAAGACTCCAAATGGACTACACAATGACTTAACGTGAGTGTGCTACTAATTTTGTCAATATTCAGTGCATATATATGATCTAAGCATGAGAAATGAACACCTACAGCCAACTGGCATTTTTACAAGCAGTTGGTATGCAAACTAACTAGCTGATAAATAATGATATTGAATTGCTTAAATGACACCAACAACTATTATCTTCTTAATTTGCAATGAAATTTCTAATACAATGCTCATGAAATATGGCGAAGACTTTTGCCATTTACATGGATTACAAAATGATAATGTTGGTATAATGCTCACTTACAGCTGAAACTTATAACACCTAAGAAAGCAATACTAATAAAGGAACCTAGTTGTAGATGGCTGTAATAATTTGTCTTCAATGCTGCCCCTTCTACTTTGCTTTTCCAATTTGTTTTTTCAAATTGCTTTTTTGGATCTGCTTTTTGAACTGCTTTTACGGAATGCTTTTTTCGCCTGCTTTTTCGGTTCCGCTTTTTCGGACTGCATTTTTGTATCTTCTTTTTCGGACTGCTACCATGTTGAATCTCAAGACCATATCTTTCAATGGCGTCAAGATTTTCAGCTTGAAGGGATTTCGTCCTTCAAACTATTGAGACATAATCTCCAGAAAATTTTCCAATTTCTTTGATATTTCCAAGCATGCATAAAAGAAGCTTTTCTATTTCTTTTATAGTGTTCTCACAAGAGCTCTATCTTTCGTTTTCTCAATGTGGGATAAAACATAACTCTCTTTATGTAACTTATGTCTCCAATGTGTTATAAAATAAGGGGACTCCTTTAATTTAAATATTTTCAACAAACTATAGTCTATGCATTAATAAAGTTAAATATTTAAATTTAACTTTGCAAAATAGCTTTATCAATGCATAACAAATTTTATCAATGATAAAAAAGTCTTCTTGCCGATTTTAAACAATTACCATCGACATACCGTTGCCATTGGATGTCCGACCATGTCCAAGATGACTTATTATAAATAGTAAGTATGCCCAAAGTCACTTCAAACCCCTTCAAAAAGACCTGCAACTAAAACTATATAGGCCAAATGGCCTCTAAGCCTCTTTAATGTCCTGGTTAGCCTACTGGACCGTGGGGAAATAGGCTAACGACAACATCATGCTATGAATGCTAAAAAAGGGACATTACAGTCCGCCCTTCCCAAAATTGCTTGTCCTCAAGCAATTTCAACTCTGGATGCTGTAATATTTGCTCATTTTCCCAAGTAGCATCCTCCACTAGTAAATTCCTCCACTTGACCAAGTACTCCTTGATGATACGCCTGCGAAGCACCCTCTCCCAGGAGTCAAGTATAGCCTCAGGAACCAAGATAAGCTTTCCCTCATCATCAAGAGGTGGCAATACTACTGAAGGCACCACATTGTGGCCCAATGCCTTCTTAAGGTGTGACACATGGAACACATTATGCACTTTACTGTCTGCAGGCAACTCCAACTCATAAGCTACTTCGCCCACTCTCTTGATTACTTTGAACGGTCCATAGTAGCATGGTTTCAATTTCTTTGCTCCACTCTTCTTGAGAGAGGACTGTCTATATGGCTGTGACATGAGGTACACCATGTCTCCTACTTCGAAAGACCTCTCAACCCTGTGGTGATCAGCATATTGCTTCTGCTAATTTTGTGCCTTTTGCAAATTTTCCTTCAAGGATTGCATAATGTCCTGACACTCCTGCAAAATATCCTTGGCCTTAGGCACCCTACTGTCCCCAAATAAAAAATCCAGAAAATTAGGAGCATCATACCCATATAATGCCATGAAAGGGTACATTTGAATAGACATATGGAAAGAGGTATTATAACAGTACTCCCCTAGATGTAGCCACTTCACCCAAGCCCTCTGCTGCCCTGCAATGTAGATTCGGAGATATCCCTCAACCCACTTATTCACTATCTCTGTTTGTCCATCGGTTTGGGGGTGGTAACTGGTACTTGGAGTGAGCTCTATTCCACATAACTTGAACAACTCTTGCCAAAAGTGGCTCATAAATTTGCTGTCTCTGTCACTGACTATGCTTTGTGGTATCCCATGTAGTCTGAATACCTCTCGAAAAAATAGTTCTGCTGTTTGTGCTGCTGAATATGTAGACGAAATTGCAAAGAAATGTGCAAATTTCGTCAATCTGTCTACCACAACAAAAATACAATCCCGACCCTGTGCCTTGAGGAGGCTTGTGATGAAATCCATGGAAATGCTATCCCACTTCTTCTCTGGTATGGGTAGGGGCTGTAGTAAACCACTTGGAAAGGAATGTTCCTGTTTGTTCTGCTGACATACTTGGCACTCCCTAACAAACTAGTGAATTATGGTGAATTATGGTGAAAGGATTTATTTAGTACCCGGGTCTGTTTTGAGTCCTTGGCACTCCCTAACATACTTGTCCTGCCAATGGTGAATTATGAAATGCCTTCAAAATCTTTTGCTTCATAGCAGACCCGGGTACTAAATAAATCCTTTCCTTGTAAATGATCAGATCATTTACAACAGTGTATCGACTATCCTGAATAGTTCCTTCAATAACATTAGATGCCCAACTATCTGCCAAGATCAACTCTCTCCAATCATCCATGACTATCCCAACAACAAGCAAATGAGGCCTTCTGGATAAAGCATCTGCGACAATATTTTTCTTCCCTTTGACATAGACTATGTCAAAATCATAAGCTTGTAACTTACCCATTTTTGTTGCCTGTCATTAAGGTCCTTCTGTCCAAGGAAATGTTTCAAGCTGTTATGATCTGTTTTTACTGTGAATTGGCTCCCTGCTAAGTGTTGCCTGAACTTAGCTAGCGCGTGCATGATTGCTAGCATTTCTTTGTCATAGATGCTGTAAGTTCTCTCAACACCTCGTAATTTCCTGCTCTCATATGCGATGGGATGTTTGTCCTGCATGAGCACAGCTCCTACGCCTTCTCCTGAGGCATCACACTATAGCTCAAAAGGCCTGGTGAAATCTGGAATGGCTAAAATAGGAGATGTACTGATCAGCTCCATGAACCTGTCAAAATAATCCTGAGCCCTCTCTGACCACTTGAAATTGTCTCTCCGTGTCAAATCTGTAAGTGGTGCTGCTATCTGTGAAAATCCCTTCACAAATCTGCGGTAGAACCCGCAAAGCCCAAGAAATCCCTTGAGTTGTGAAGTGTTCCTCAGCGGTGGCCAATCCAGAATGGACCTAATCTTGTCTGGGTCAACCCGAACACTTCCTGCACTAATAATATGCCCTAGATAGAGCAACTCTGTCATCCCGAACTCGCATTTACTCATCTTAGCATATAATGACTCCCTCTCTAGAATGCTGAGCACTGCATCAATATGCTTCAAATGTTCCTCCCAAGTATGGCTGTATATCAGTATATCATCAAAAATGATCAACACAAACTTCCTCAATTGATCTCTGAATACTCTATTCATACAGGACTGGAAAGTGGCAGGGGCATTAGTCAACCCAAAGGGCATGACTAAGAACTCAAAATGTCCGTAGTGGCATCTAAAAGCTGTCTTCTCCACATCCACCTCTCTAACCCATATCTGGTGGTAGCCGGATCTCAAATCAATTTTAGAGAAGTAGCATGCATCGTGCAATTCATCAATAAGCTCATTGATGCGCGGAATAGGGTATCAGTTTTTGATTGTCTTCTTGTTTAGCTCAATGCACATCCTCATTGTACCATCCTTCTTCTTTACCAATACTACTAAAGAAGCGAAAGGAATCTTGCTTGGCCGTATGTGCCCCATGTCAATCAACTCCTTGATTGCCTTTTCTATTTCATCCTTATATCTCTTTGGATGGCGGTAGGGTGTGATGATGATTGGCTTAGCCCCTTCCTCTAACTCAATAACTTGCTCGATTCCCCTATCCGGGGGTCTCCATGGAGGTATCTCACCAAACACCTTAGTATGTTTGGTTATTATTTTTTGTACATCCGGTGGATACTCCTGTTTATGCTGCTCTGTCACCTCAGGCATTACTCTGAACTCTGTTGTCCACTACACCTGGTCGTGTCTGAAGAAAATCTGCATCCGCTTGAGTGACACCACTCGAAGTCTCCCATCTGACAGACCTCTGAGCACTATCTTCTTACCATTTGCCTCAAACCTCATTTCCATTTTCTGGAGGTTAAATGTAAACTCTTCTAGAGATTTCATCCTATTCATCCCAAGCACCATATCTTGATCACCAATGTTGACAACAAAGAAATCTCCCACCATGTCATAATCTCCCAAACGAAGCTGCAAGTTGGAGATTTTCTTGGTACAGTCGATTTTAAAGCCGTCGGCAACCATCACCTTAAATCCCTTATGCTCTTCTGTATGTAGCCCTCTATGTGACACAAACTTTTCATCAATGAAGTTATGTGTTGCCCTTGTATCAATGAGTGCCACAAATCTTTGTCCATCCAAAGTTCCCCTAACTCTGAAAGTGACGGCCTCCTGTATACTGGACAACTGGGCTATCGTGCTATCACTGTGTGCTTCCTCATGTGAAGAATTATCATCTCCATCTGATTCTGATGACTGCTCTAAATCTCCATCCACTGACTCTTCGGCTGAAAAGTACTCCATCTGCTTAGCTTTTGCTTTCAATGGACACTTATGTGACAAATCCTAGGGGTCCCTGCAATGAAAACAAAGCTTCTTCTTCCTAAGATCATTAAGTGTCTCATTGTCCAACCTCTTGCTTTCCTCCTTAGGTGGTTGAGCCTTTCTATGAAAAGGTTTACTATCCTTATCTTTCCTCGAAGGGAAACTCTTTGCCTAGATTTTATTTTTAGAAACTGAAGAGGAATCCATGTCACGAGCTTTCTTAATGGCTTCCTGCAAAGTGGGAGGGTTGAGAGCTTTAATCCACCCTCTCAACGGATCAACTAACCCATCCATAAATAGAACCAGTATCCTCCGTTCAGATACATTTGTTACTAACATTGCAAGTTTCTGAAATTCTGAAATGTATGTTTCCAATGATCCCCATTGTTTAAGCTGAGCTAACTCCTTGAAATGGAGTTCTGGATCCTTCCTATCAAAACGTTGAATCAGTCTCTCCGTAAACTCCACATATGAGGTAATGTGTGCATGACCCATAGTGACCATACCATGATGCCACCACTCGTGTGCTAACCCATCCAAATGAATTGCTGCATACTTAATAGTTTCTTCCTCAGGCATAGGGTTCAATTGAAAGTATGTGTCAAGCCTTTGAACCCAAGCTCTTGCTGTAGACTTCCCTGAGCCATCATAATATGGTAACTGAAGTTTCCCTACTTTTTTTCGTAGCTCATAGCTCTGGTTCATGTCATGTCCACGTGGCATATGTTTCATTTGCACATCCATATACTCCCTAAAGGTAATTGCAGCAGTAAAATCTGGACCTCCAGCTTCCCAATCTCTCCTCAACTGGTCCTGTATATCAGTGATTTGGGGCTCTGGTATGGGCTGCTCTGGAGCTCTAGGAGGAAATGTGGGAATCATGGGCCTTGAACTCACTGTCCTAGCTTGCTGGGGTGCATGACCGAAATTGTTCCCAACTTGTTCACCTCCATTATGTGTATGATCCTGATTATTCCCATTCTGATTGTTACCATTCTGATTATTTCCTCCACCTATGTTAGCGTTCAACCCCATTTGACGAGCCATCATCTACATCATAAGCTTCATTCTCTGATTTTTTTTCTGTGCCCTCTGTTCTGCTAATCGCTGTCCCTGTGCCAAGGTCTCTAATAACTGTAAGAATCTTTCCTCTCTAGGATCCCGAGCATTCCTGTCTCCCATATTGCCAATAACCTGTTCACCTGTATCAATATGATCCTCTAGATTTCCCTGTTCCTCTTGTCCTATGTTTAGACGAGCCCTGGTTTTTCTTAAATTATAGTGATGAGTTAAAGGTTGAACACTCCAATCTATCATATCACCACCTGTTCATTGTGTTTGTACCCACTAGGATGGCAGGATAAACAAGCTTTGATACCACTGTAATGACCCTCCTCAAATCTGCTCTCAAAAAATGCTGATGAAAGCTTAAGGAATTTCATCAAACAATTCACATGCAAGGGACGTATGACTGATATAGTATTTTAGTTGGCTTTAAATGACTCTTTTTTCAATTTGCATCAATGAGAATCTTGTGCTAGAAGACTCCAAATGGACTACACAATGACTTAACGTGAGTGTGCTACTAATTTTGTCAATATTCAGTGCATATATATGATCTAAGCATGAGAAATGAACACCTACAGCCAACTAGCATTTTTACAAACAGTTGGTATGCAAACTAACTAGCTGATAAATAATGATATTGAATTGCTTAAATGACACCAGCAACTATTATCTTCTTAATTTGCAATGAAATTTCTAATACAATGCTCATGAAATATGGCGAAGACTTTTGGCATTTACATGGATTACAAAATGATAATGCTGGTATAATGCTCACTTACAGCTGAAACTTATAACACCTAAGAAAGAAATACTAATAAAGGAACCTGGTTGTAGATGGCTGTAATAATTTTTCTTCAATGCTGCCCCTTCTGCTTTGATTTTTCGATTTGCTTTTTTGGATCTTCTTTTTGAACTGCTTTTACAGAATTCTTTTTCCCCCTGCTTTTTCAATTCTGCTTTTTCGGACTGCTTTTTCATATCTACTTTTTCGGACTACTACCATGTTGAATCTCAAGACCATATCTTTCAATGGCGTCAAGATTTTCAGCTTGAAGGGGTTTCGTCTTTCAAACTATTGAGACATAATCTCTAGAAAATTTTCCAATTTCTTTGATATTTCCAAGCATGCATAAAAGAAGCTCTTCCATTTCTTTTATAGTGTTCTCACAAGAGCTCCATCCTTCATTTTTTCAATGTGGGATAAAACATAACTCCCTTTATGTAACTTATGTCTCCAATGTGTTATAAAATAAAGGGGACTCCTTTAATTTAAATATTTCCAAAAAACTATAGTCTATGCATTAATAAAGTTAAATATTTAAATTTAACTTTGTAAAATAGCTTTATCAATGCATAACAAATCTTATCAATGATAAACAAGTCTTCTTGTCGATTTTAAACAATTACCATCGACATACCATTGCCACTGGATGTCCGACCATGTCCAAGATGACTTACTATAAATAGTAAGTATGCCCAAAGTTGCCTCAAACCCCCTCAGAACTATCTAGGCCAAATGGCCTCTAAGCCCCTTTAATGTCCTGGTTAGCCTATGGGACCGTGGGGAAATAGGCTAACGAAAACATCATGCTATGAATGCTAAAAAGGGGACATTACATGGTAGCCACAAAATCTTCACTACTGAAGCAATAAAGTGTGCCTGTTAGGCCTACATTTTTTATAACTTCTGATGATCTACACTGTGAGAGGTCTACTTTGTTAAAAGATAATTTTTTTGTTAAGTCTACATTGATTAAGGGACTTTTACATCACAATAAAGTGAGCACTATGTTAGGAGATTTACAATAGGTCTATTAGGACCACTCTATTAAGAGATTCACCTAATACATTGGTTAAAATATAATTAGTACCATGATCCTTCAGTTTGCACTTGATTGCTGATGATAGATCTTCTCTATCCAAATTGTAATCACCTCAATGTGACTGATATGCAATATCTCCTCTTTGCACTGCTTGGTCACCTTAGTCCTTCAACCTTCGATTCACCTTCAACTTCGCAATCTTCTCACTAACAACTTCAACAACACGCAATTTTGTCTTAAACCCATGCTTTATAATGGAAACTTCTAGATCTTGATCAACAATTAGGATTCATCCTTTTTGCTGCTTAGTCTTTCCTATTTTCCGGTTGGTTGATCATAAAACATAGGGATTAATGATTCGCAATTACATAATTACCTCCTTTATTAGCACCTCAAACTTAGAAACATGTTTCACGATTGGCAAAATGGTTTACATATGATTTTGTGTCATTCCAGACTGAAATACAAAAAATTGTGTAACTCAGCATATATGGCTTCTAGCGCTCGGCTATGATTGTTCTTCATGCTGTCCCTCAACATGAACTTGATTCAGCCAAAACTGAATTCACCTTTTGAATTGCTTGGCACATGTTGCCTCCTAAATCACTCGGTAACCACTGAAATGCTTGGCAGCTACTACTACTCAGCACATACTGAATATATACATTTCTTCACATTGTAGCTTGGCTTGTATGGTGGCTTGGTCACAGTAATGACCGACCAACTCTGCTTGGTAAATGACTAAGTGTTTTGCACTAATAGACAACTTGCCTTCAGGGTCAACAATGTCTACCATCTTAACTCAAATGCAGCGATTCAATATGGGGGTGTCTTCTTATGGTCCTACATGCTATAACGATATATTTGGGCTTCTGATTTTCTCCATCACAAAATTTCTCTGAGGCCTCACTTTATTGCCTTAATCTCTGATGAAGTTATACCAACAAATTTGTCTTTCATGCCGATGATTTACTGTAATATGCTCCATCATGGGATTCAACAGATGTCTATTATTGTGCTGGAAGATGCAATGGGGAATTATTGCCTTCCCAATCCTTAGTATTTACTTTAGATCCCTCGATGCCTGTTTTCTTCTCTGGATTTCACTCCGCGACAATAATATTTTATTCCCCTCCGCTTTGTGACAACTCAATATCAGAAAGATCCCTAAGACCAAGCTTTTCTCTGATACCATGTGATTGTAAATTAAACTAATTATTAGACTGTCATGATAATGGCTATTGCAGATTTGAGGAAGACTGATTTATATTTATTTGCTTCAGGTGATAATTAAATCAGACTGGTCTGAAATTTCCAATCTGTAGAGAGAAATGCATTTATCAATTTTCGATGCATGTCTCTTGCTTTTGGTATATATTTATAATGTTTCTAATGGACACATCATGAGCAGACATGTCCACTTATGTTGTGTCTTCTCATGAAGAGACACAGAGGCACTTAGTTCATCCTAACTAACCCGATACTAATCGGAGGTGATTAAGTAATAAACAAAATCCATATAGAAGTCCTTCAATCTGCATATATTATGGAGGATCATTTGCTTGATCCAATATATTATATAATATATATTGATAATATATCTGATCAATGCTTGATCGATATTGTGCAATAGATCATTTACTCGATCACCAAGTGATAATATATTTTGGAAGTACAGATTTCTATATAGTTAGTTTGATATGGACAATATGGTTAATTAAAAGAATGATTTCTCTGATGGAAAGAGTAATGTTTGTCTATGTATATGTGTGTGCATCTATGTATATCAATTCACTCGTGAACTTGTATGCATACATGCACACACATATGCATACAGTTGCCAGGTCTATCCTTGAAATCTGACCGATGCTACCATATCTTAACAACAGAAGCAGTGCAAATTTGTATTAGGTCCTCAGTGAAAAAGCCATGGGAATAAATAGAGCAATTGAAATCATAAAAGATAAATGTATATAACCAAATGGAAATTGCTAAATTGTCAAGTTCTGGGGTAATTATGACTACTAGAGAGGGACATATTTCCCTTATGTTTATTGTTTCTGTGAGATTAGGAATGCATAATAGGTTGTAGAAATCTTTTCTATTACTACTCTGCCAAAGCATTTGAGTGTGTAGACTTGAAATTTCCATTAATGTCAGAATCACAAATCTCTCAAAAATGCTCACCACAAGGAATTAGTGCTATAAGAAGGGACAAATAACTGTTGGAAACTTGTTCAGGCTTCTATCATTAAGGTTGTCCTTCATTGGACCCCTTCTCTAGAATACATCACCTGTCACCCATAAAGTTTCTTACAGTGCTTTGGAAATCTCTATGTAGGAATTCATTCAAATAATTGGCACAGAAGACTTCTGCTTTGACAGAGTCCAAGGAGACTCCCTTGATCATTGAAAGTAATCATTGTAGTTCTATGTTTTCTATTAAATATTTCTGTACCCCATTGAAATTGATCCCTTATTTTCAACATATGCTTTATTTAATTTTCAATTTTGGGGCTTAAAATTTCTTTGAATATGCACTATATAATTCAAGTTGTAAGTGTTGATGCAATTCATAAATGATTTATTCAAGAGAGAGTTGTGTTCCATTAATAGAATGTGCATTACCAATTTTCCACTAGGATGGTTGATTTTAATGGTCTATATGTAATGCTATGTCACCGAACCTGATTGTGGAGTTAATAATGCTTTGAAATATTTTGTTCTCTATTTTGTAGCTATCACAAAGGCTCATCTTTATGTACTTAATCTTGGAGGTGGACGTTCCTTGAAAGTTGTCTGGGGTCATTAAAATAAATAAGCTTTTTTTTCTTTCCATTAATTTCTATCCAGTTATTTGATGTCTATAAAGGTATGAGTAAGCAAGAAATCTGTTTTAGATTTTTTATTCACAAATTCCATTTTGATGCTTATGCATGTGGATTGAACTTTTTTGGTTGCAGATATTTTCAGACCATCACAAGTTCAATATGATGCAGTCAATGAATGATGCACAAAAGACGTGAGAAATCATAATATTTCATGATCCACATATCCCAGAGAACTTGTACAGATATCCGTTGTGGACTTCATTTCTAAACAATATTGAATGGCTACAAGGTCAAAACACAAGAGAGTGCTTACAGATTCTGCAATTCTAATACCCAACTGGGGCTCCCTTTCATTTCCAATGTCACCTTCTGGTTCCCCATTGTTCTCTTGTGCTTCTCCATTCAAGTGCTCAGGATCATCAGCTCATTTTTCATGCTCTTCTCCAAATAAAACAATGCCTTTGGAGAATTCAGATGAGCAAGTAGAAGAGTGGCTAGAAGCTATGAGATCCTCTTCACCTCCTCAAGTTGGCTACCTAGACACACAAAAGCGAGATGCAAGAAATGTACTGAATACTGAGTGGCTTGTAAGTTTTGATTTCATTCTTTGTACATAGTGGTGGTTATGTTTTTCTCATTGTATGTTGATTTCAAATACTAGTGGTTTCAATGTTCCAGAAAGATGATTGTTTATTTGAAAAAGTCTTTATTTGTGAAACCGATTGTCTTTTACTTTTTCTGGGACTTTGAAAACATTATGATTTATTGAAATGAGTGGCAACTGTAACATTTTCTATAAATTACATCTTTTCCATCCACTTTCGGGATTACTCGATGGAATTGGTTGAAATACAAACAGAAATAGGACATCCTCATCCCAATTGAATGTAAAAATATTGACCATTAAGATATGTGAGGGCAATGAATGGCTATCTTTCCTGTGTTGAATAATCCATGGAAGTCATATCAACTCTTATTCATTTGAGTTTGGTGTGATGGGATCCAACTCCAAATCACGTAGTATCCATTGTAATCTACACTACTGGCTGCCTTGTAGTTTTTATATTGTAGAAGATAAGACAAGTGTATGCTAGAGTTTTCCTTTCAATGAAAATACGTCTGAATTTGTGGAAAAAACATAGCCTATAATGGATCTACTTGTGTCAACAAAATTCAATCAGATAGAGTCCATGTAGCTGCAAAGTCGGAACTTTGAACACTACTTGTGTGTTGCAAAAGTCAGGTG
The DNA here is from genome assembly GCA_028749045.1 of Cupressus sempervirens. Taxonomy (NCBI): domain Eukaryota; kingdom Viridiplantae; phylum Streptophyta; class Pinopsida; order Cupressales; family Cupressaceae; genus Cupressus; species Cupressus sempervirens. Next base: position 751,684,658 of record CM053784.1, read on the forward strand.
TACCTTCAAGATAATATAATAACGTGCTACTTATTAGTTGAATGATCCAGTTTGTGATAAGAATAAAGGAATATAGGTAGAAAATTAAAAGTTTGGTTGAGTGGTGTAAAGTAGATCAAGTTGTTCACTATTTATTTGAATATTTATTAAGTGATCATCAGCAATTACAAATTTCCATTTGAACTTCTCCAATTGAATTTTAGTATATTTTACTCAAGAGAGCAAGATTGAATGATCAGGTTGCCCAAGCACTACATCAAATTAATGGCGAAGGAATTTCAAACCTATCAAGTCAGAAACTGCATATAAATTCGACTTTATTCTTTGAATAGCATTGAACCCACCATCAACATAGACAATGAGATTCACAATATCATCACCATCACTTTTGAGTTAGAAATTCAGATCAAAGACACTTTTTTGAATTGAAAAGAACTCAATAAGTGCTGATTGTTTTTTGATTTAGTAGTTTAGTGGATCTTGCTTAAGTTCATGCAAGGATTTGACAATCTCACTCCCTAAATGTTTCAAATCATTGGAAGTAGACATAGAGGATTGAAATGAAATGAAAGATTTAATAACGTCCACAAGGCTAAGGTAGCCTATGGGACCCACACTAGAAACCCTTCAAGGAAGGGGAGAAACTAATCTAGCTATACACTTTTGGTTAACTTTTCTCTCTGTCATTGAATTCTGATAATCAAAGCCGCGGTTCTCTTCACTTGATTCTCCTCAAATAAGCAGTTCAAATCTCTGTTCTTTAATAACTTTGCATACCCCGATTTGATGTCACTGTATGCTGGACATTCCTTGACAAAGTAGTGCTCTGTCTCTACCACCCCCATATTATAGAATAAACAAATTTTGTCTATTATAGAATAAGCAGTTCAAATCTCTATTCTCTAATAACTTTGCATTCCCCGATTTGATGTCACTGTATGCCAGACATTCCTTGACAAAGTGGTGCTCTGTATCTACCACCCCTATATTATAGAATAAACAAATTTTGTCTATCCACTCTTCTTTTGGGACCTGCCATCTACCCGTTTCACATCTCAGCTGGTGTGAACTAGTTCTGATTTGCGCTATCAACATTCTTGCTCTCTAATTAATAGGTGCCCTTATATAGGCCTTTTCATCATAACTAGAAGTGGGATTAAATTCTTTAGTGTAGTAAGTTTTTTCCACCCCTTGTGTTTGTAATGTCCTCGTCATAAAATAAATGTATTTAATTAAACTTTGTAACGAGCCGATTGATTTAATTTGCCTAGTCCTATTTTTATTTTGTTTCCGTAGTTTGTGTCGCCATTGGCTAACTTTATACACCCTCGGAAAGCTTTTCCCAACAGGTATTTAAGCACAGCTCGTAGGTAGTCTATAGGCATGCTTTTGGATATATTTGTCTGTACTACGAACTCCTGTTTAGGGTTCTCTGTAAATTTTCCATTTCGGAAGTGAAAGACCTTCCCTATTTGGCTCGTGTGGTTTCGGTAGGATTCAACCCTCACCCTATTCCGTTGATGCATGCAATACTTCACTCGAATCTGGCTAGTCAGAGCATTATCAGATTGCAATATTCATTGCGTGGGTTTAATCTAATCTCTTGTCCTGTGCAACTCCAATTGTTGTTTATTAACATCGAGCCTTGTTATTTATCAACACTATCTGTTAATCTACAAGGTCTCTTTGTGCATGTACCATCTATCATAGTTTTCATCATTCACTGTACGGCCTCCCAGTTTGGTAGCGTCACTCGCTCTCCCACACATTTCCCCCTCTGCTCGTACTTGATCCACTCTCTACATTTTGTTTTCCCCTGCCACCGTACATACTCCTACCATTCCATACAGATCCATTTTATCACCATACTGCATGCTAGGAATTACTGTACGATCTGCTAGGACACTGTACGAACTGCTACCACAACTGTACGATAGTTGTGTTGCCACTGTACGGACCCACTTTCCTTCACCGTACGGTTACTTTGTTATCCACCGTACGCATTCTTCAAACACTACTCTACATCAATCTCATCTATACGATATCATCGCATTTCCCTCCGTACACTCTGTGCCATACGCCGTACACTGACTCCCACTTGTGCAAAATCATCTGAAGGGCAATTCGGTTGTCTGGAACATTATAGTGGTATCGGAGCTCTTCGATCTTGCTAGCCTGTAGAAAGTGAATGAGATTTTATAGCCAGAAGAGAGGGACACATTCCGTTGATTGAATAGTTGATGAACGGGAAACGACCGATGCCAAACTTGTGGCACTTCTGAGGGAACTTGCCTGGAATCAGGCACAGATCAGGGATACGTAGCGACTCATGGAGGAAACCCTCAAGAAGTTGACGGAGAACAAAATATCTGGAGAACAAAATGGACACAGCACAGACTCAGTATCGGGTAAACCACACCCTTAGCCAACACTCTCTCGACCTTCCATGCTGACTTTCCCACCACGGATGGAAGCACATCATGAAGAGAGACTACCAACTTTCGAAGAGATAAGAGAGGACTAGAGGAATGCAAACCTCGAAGAAGACATTTCTTACAAAGATTACGCAGATTTGAGGATGAGATACTCGGGAGGCAGAAATAGAGGAGGATACTTTAACGATGATCTCAGGAGAAAATTGAGTAAGGTGAATCACATTAGGGCATGATCAAATAAAAACCTCTATGGAATTTACAGAGAAACTAATAGAACGATTTGATGGGAAAGAACCTGAGCTCAATTTTAAAAATCTGGCGCAACTGAGGCAAAAAGGATCGGTGGATCAGTTCATTGCAGAATTTCAGAGGCTTTCTCTGTTGGTCATGGACATTTCCGAAAGACGGTGGGTCATGCTCTTCATGGATGGATTGGCAGAATCGCTGAAAGGTTGGGTGAAGGGATTCAATCTGTCTACCTTGTCGAAAACAATCAATAAGGCACGAAGTATGGCATCATCATCGGCACTGACCTCATCCTCTCAAAGTCACTCACATCCGAAACCACCGACATTTCCAAGAGACAAACCTCCGCCCAAGAAGCCGTCATTGGATGAAGTTACCTGACAGGAACTTCGAAGGAAGAAATTGTGTTTCAATTGCAAGGGCCCTTGGGAGGCTGGCCATCGATGCCTTGGGAAGGGAAAGATCCATTACATCGAGGTGGTGTCCGATGATGAGGACGAACACGAACAGGAAGAAATGCTGGTTGAAGATGACCAACCTAACATTGACACCAACATGGCCAGTTTAAACCGTACGGAGAGAATTGCTGCCTTAGTACAGCACGGGGGATCCATTGCATTGGCTGGCAGTTCGAGGTGCACAGTTTTTCGTGTGCAGGGTACCCTTCAAGGACAAAGGGTTACGGTGATGTTGGATAGCAGAGCTACTTTGAATTTCATAAACTCATCCTTGATAAAGCGAAGGAGTCTCCCTACGGAAGCACATGTAGGCTTTCAGGTCAAGGTAGCCGGAAGGACTTTCTTGCCCTGCACGCACCTTGTTCCTCAGTTGAGCATCACATTGGCGAATCACACGGTGATGGAGGACTTTTGCACAATGGACCTCGCTGACATGGAAGTCATTTTGGGCATATAGTCGATGGAGACACTTGATTAGTACACTCAGAGTTTCAAGCGGATGGACTTCAATTTTGTGGTTGACGGAAAGAAGGTTGTCCTCTGAGGGATGGCAAATGAAGGTCCGAAGGAAGTTTCCGCGCATTGGATGGAGATAGTCTTGCGGCACAATGACGTTGAATGGGTTGCACATTGCTTTATCTTGGCGGAACCTATGAAGGGGCACCGAACACCTCCGTAGGATGATGAACTTCGGGATATTTTAAGTAGGCATGAAAAAGTCTTCATGGATATTTCTCCTGGCATACCACCTCATCGGGGGTTTAAACACACAATCGAGTTGAAATCTGGGCCAAAACCAGTCATAACCACACCGTACCGCCACCCCAAGAAATTCAAGGATGAGATCGAACGGACGATTTAGGAATTGCTTGAGAGACGATGGATCCATCCCAGTTCTAGCCCATTTGCATCATTCGTGGTGTTGGTCAAAAAGGACAAAACGATGCGCATGTGTGTGGACTATTGCGCGCTGAACAAAAGAATAAAAAAGAACAGATATCCCATCCGACGGATAGATGAGCTATTGGATGAACTACATGGCGAGGTCTATTTTTCAAAAATAGATCTCCGTTCCGAATACCATCAGATCTTAATGAGGGAAGAAGATGTGGATAAAAAGTCTTTCCACTACCACTACGGACACTATGAGTTCCTGGTCATGCCATTCGGATTGACCAATGCACGTACTACATTTCAATCATGCATGAACCACATCTTCAACAAATAGTTGTGTAAATATTTGTTGGTATTCTTTGATATCTTATTTATAGCAGGACATGGGAGGAGCACCTAAAGCATCTGAATGAAGTTCTGAGTATCGTGGAGGAACAGTCCCTGTACGCCAAGCAGTCCAAATGTGAGTTTGGTATGACAGAGATATTGTACTTGGGGTATGTTGTTAGTAAATATGAGATTCAAGTGCATCAGGAGAAGATTCAGGCTATCCTCGACTGGCCTCCCCCAAAATCACTCACAGATCTGTGAAGATTCTTCGGATTGTGCAGTTACTACAGGAGATTTGTCAAAGGATTTTCTCAGCTCAACGCACCTTTAATGGATTTGACGAAGAAGCGGGCTTTCCAGTGGAATGAAGAAGCACAACTCACCTTTGATAAGCTAAAAGAGGCTATGAGCACTTGCCCAGTTCTTGCATTGCCTGACTTCACCCGACCGTTCATTTTGGAATGCGACGCATCTGGGGAGGGCATTGGAGCGGTTCTGATGTAAGATAGACACCTCATTTCCTATGAGAGCACGAAGCTTACACCAGCAGAATGCCTGTATTCCATTCACGACAAAGAAATGTTGGCCATCGTACATGCTCCAACCAAGTTCCGGCAGTATCTGGTAGGTGCCAAATTTGTCGTCTGTACAGATCACAACAGTTTGAGATATTTCCTGGAGCAGCGGGACTTGAACGAACAGCAACAAAAATGGGTAAGCAAAGTTCAGTCTTTTGATTTCAACATTGAATATGTAAAAGGGAAGAACAATGTTGTTGCAGATGCCTTGTCCAGAAAACCCACCATCTGCTCACTAGACCAGATCTTAGTTGACTGGAAGGTACAACTGTTAGTAGAATATTCCAAGAATACATTTGCCTGTGAGATAATGGATGGCCACATCCATGATGATCGGTACAGAGTGGTGAATGATATCATCTTCTATAAAGACAGGATATACCTGGCACCAGAATCCAAACTGAAGCAGAAGATCCTGAAGGAAGTGCACAACTCACCTCTGGTTGGACATCCCAACTTCCTTAAAACTTACAGAATTATTCGGGAGAGATTGTCGTGGAAGGGACTGAAAAGGGACGTGCTGCAGAGTGTAAGAGAATGTACGGTTTGCCAACAGAACAAGTCCGAACACACTCTTCCTGCCAGTTTCTTACAACCTTTGCCAATTCCCGAATGTAAGTGGGAAAGTATATCAATGGACTTCATAACAAGTCTTCCCAAGGTGAATAGAAAGGATTGTATCTTTGTGGTGGTTGATAGATTGACAAACTATGTCCACTTCTTTGCCATCCCCTTGAACCTTCAGGCTGCACAAGTCGCCGATTTGTTTTTCAGAGAAGTCTTTTGCTTGCACGGGTTACCCTGAAACATCGTCAGTGTTTGGGATGGACGATTCGTCAGTATTTTTTGGACAAAATTGTTTCGTATGGTAGGGACAAAATTATCACTGAGCACGAGTTACCACCCACAGACAGACGACCATACTGAGATTGTGAACAAATGGCTCGAAGGCTACCTTGGGAACTACGTCTCGGCACAACAATGCGCGTGGGTAAAATGGATCCATCTCGGGGAGTATTGCTACAATACCATGTATCACATGTCTATCGGGATGGCGCCATTCAAAGCTCTGTATGGGCACGAACCCGTCTCCTTCATCGACACAGTTTTGGGTGACAGTCGCGCTTCAAGGGCGAAGGATTGGCTTCAGGAGGGGCAGGACATACTGAGGAGCTTGAAAGAGAACTTGCAGCAGGCACAAAACCGACAGAAGGTGTATGCCGATAGACACCGGATAGAGAGGAGTTTTGAAGTAGGGGATCTAGTCTATCTCCGGCTTTAGCCATACCGACAGTCTTCATTAAAGGGAATAGGAAAGGAGAAATTGAAGCCACGTTTTTATGGTCCCTATTGCGTGATCCCTTGCATTGGTGAGGTGGCGTACGAATTGGAACTTCCGGAGGGTAGCCGTATTCACAATGTCTTCCATGTTTCCTGTCTGAAGAAGGCTATAGGGAAAAATGTCAGAGTCACTATCGACCTTCCACCACTCAATGAGGAAGGGAAGCTCATTCTGGAACTTGCTGAGATTCTCGAAGTGTGCAAAAAGGTCCTACGGAACCGCATTGTAAGGGAATACTTGGTACGTTGGTGACACTTACCGTTGGATGACGCAACGTGGGAAGGCGAGCACATCCACTAGCACTCAGCATTGCACTTGCTTGAGGACAAAAAATTTTTGGGACGAGAGGACTATAATGTCCCCATCATAAAATGAATGTATTTAATTAAACTTTGTAACGAGCCGATTGATTTAATTTATCTCGGTCCCATTTTTACTTTGTTTTCGTAGTTTGTGTCACCGTCGACTAACTTTGTACACCCTCAGAAAGCTTTTCTTGATGGGTATTTAAGCATGGCTCGTAGGTAGTCTGTAGGCATGCTTTTGGATATATTTCTCTATACTGTGAACTCTTGTTCAGGGTTCTTTGTAAATTCGCCATTTCGAAATTGAAAGACCTTCCCTATTTGGCCCATGCGGTTTCAGTGGGATTCAACCCTCACCCTATTCCGTTGATGCAAGCAATACTTCACTCGAATTTGGCTAGTTGGAGCATTATCAGATTGCAATATTCATTGTGTGGGTTTAATCTAATCTCTTGTCCTGTGCAACTCCAATTGTTGTTTATTAACATTGAGCCTTGTTATTTATCTACACTATCTATTAATTTGCAAGGTCTCTTTGTGCATATACCATCTATCATAGTTTCTATCATTCACTGTACAGCCTCCCAGTTTGGTAGCGTCACTCGCTCTCCCACACATTTCCCCCTTTGCTCGTACTTGATCCACTCTCTACATTTTGTTTTCCCCTGCCACCGTACATACTCCTATCATTTCGTATGCCATTTTATCACCGTATTGCATTATGGGAATTACCATACGGTCTGCTAGGACACCGTATGGTTTGCTACCACAACCATACAACAATTGTGTTGCCACCGTACGGACCCACTTTCCTTCACCATACGGTTACTATGTTATCCACTGTATGCATTCTTCAAACACTACCGTACATCAATCCCATCCGTACGGTATCACAGCATTTCCCTCCGTACAGTTTGTGTCGTAAGCCATACATTGACTCCCACTCGTGCGAAATCATTTGAAGGGCAATTTGGTGGTCTGGAACATTACAGTGTCTTGTCCATATTGTGAAATTTTTTCATGACATACTTCTTTATTTCCTTATTACTATTCGGACAAGTATGGATGTTAACATCCCATTTTTGCATCCACTTGTCATTTTGCTTCATCCATGTACCTTTTCACCTAACAAGTTTTTCATCTATGACTAGCTTGGGCCAACGATATTCTTCCAAACCTTGGGTTTTCTGCAAATAACTTAGCATCCGGACCAATGTGACGGCTTCTAATGGAAAATAACCCACCTCGGCCAATAAGATCTCATAGAGTACCATAGTTTTGACTTTGAGATTGCTTGTAATGAACTGTTTTTGAATTCTTTCTACCTGTTGCCATTTCTGTTTGGACATACTGCTGCCCCAAACTTCACACTTGTACAGAATCACTGGAGTGACCAGCAGACCAAAAAGAGTTTTCATAGTCATCCAATCCCATAATTCTGTGTTCCTACACCTGTTTTACAGCGAATATAATGCCTTCTAGCCTCCTTGAATCCTTTTTGATCTGCATGTATCCCAATTGAGTTTGTTTTGAAAATCTATATCTAAGTATTTGTACTCTTTCACAATCTCCAATAGATTTCCCTCAAACAAGAACTTGTTCGTTATATCATTATTCTTTTTCAACGAGAAGATCATAACTTTGGTTTTGTTAGTGTTCACTTGTATTCCCACCTGCTAGCAAAAACTTTCTAGCACTTTCAAGTGTTGAAATTTTGATGTAATAATATTTCAAAGAGTCTAGATGCACGGGATTAATATGATGTTGAACTAGTGAGTGTACACTTGTCGATATCTAATGTTTTCACAATGTCCTTGTACAGTTGAAGATAGTTACAATGACAATTTATATGTTTTGCAAGTGTAGTATAGATGAGGAACAGAGAATTATCTTATTGATAGAGTTTCTAGGTTATATCTAATTAGTATCGTAGCCTTCTTCATGTGCAAGTTTACTGTCCACTTTACATGTTGTAAAGTTGGTGAATTGTGTATGTATTTAAGCTAGTGTAAATCATCATATCATATCTAATACGAAAGTACTCCTATAATTCTTTCACATCCTTTGATAGCGAATGTTTCATTATGTCTCTTTTGTGCATGCTAAATTTTCAACACCATATGAAGTTTATATTGTAATCGGTATATTCTTATTGATAATTTAGAAAAATTCGGAGGGCTTTACAGAAAAAACTTCAATATTGTATTTATTACCAGCTATTGAACCAGATGGATCTCATATAGTAGTTTCAGATTTGCTAATACAGTTGACAATTAAAGGTGAGAGTGAATTGAGCTTTAGAGGTTATGTTGAGAAATACATATTGCTTATTATTACCCAACTTATCATATAAGTTTATAACAGAATGGTGTTGAAGACAAGTTTCTTATTTTGTTGATGTCAAAAGTTGTATAAATTATTTAGTGCCATTGCTTCTGTAGGTCACTTTTTCAATTTTCCTCCTACTGATGTAAATATACTATATAATGATTTTTTATTGCATTTTCTACAGTTACAATTAAAGATATAAACTTAATTGCAACTTTTTTTATGTTTCTCCTGTTTTTTATCACTGGGATACCAAAATGCAATTGAAACTGCTTACATTCAAAATTGTATTTTGCTGGCTTTACAGGTGAAGCATCCTTCAGCTTTGCATGTATTTGAAGACATTACAGCCATGACACAAGGAAAACAAATAGTTGTTTTTTTGGACTATGATGGTACACTTTCACCGATAGTTGAAAATCCTGATCATGCATATATGTCTGATGAGGTATTAAATGGAGTTTGTGCTAATTTAAAACAATACTCTCTGAATGTTTTGGACTTCATTTAATTTTCTGTGCAATTATAATGTCAATTAAAAGTAAACTTACCTTGCATTTTACTTTCTTGAGGCTAGATGAGGAATGCTCTAAGGAATGTAGCCAAACATTTTCCTACTGCAATTATCACAGGCAGATGCAGGGACAAGGTAAGACAATATTGTATTTTTTATTTAGTCTTTTCGTTCTTTAGCTTTATGGTGCTCAACTTCGAGTGAAATATGTTGTTCAAAACTTAGATATGGATGAGAGAAATATAGTTCCTTTGATACTTATATTTTCCATCATGTACTATAGATTGCTTGTTTTCCCTTTTTTGTTGGTTCTCTTTATCTTGTTATTGAATCATCACATTTATACATTGCTCATTGGCAGGTATTTGAGTTTGTGCAACTTCCTGAACTCTATTATGCTGGTAGTCATGGAATGGATATCATGGGGCCAACAGAAGTTCATAATGGCAACAAAGGTGACAATGTCTATGAAAAAGTAAAGGTAAAGTGATTAGAATCCATGAAAAGTAATTTGGCTCATGCAAAAGTGAATTCCAGGAAAATTTAACGTATTGGACATGAGCCTGTTTTACAGGGTTTGACATTAATTATTATTAAATTAGATTTGATAGTGATAGATAGATTATAGGAATTTTTAGAATATGAGGCAGACTAATAGTTGTTTAATTATGTTAAATAGGTTGATTGTTGTACTTGCACCCATTACCATTTGGGTTATAGTTTATTTGTTATGCAGTTATTGTATACTTTCTAGCATATGCTTAGTGGCATTTTTGCAGCGTAAATTATGGCCAATGAATTAAATCTTATATGACATCAAACCTGCATAGTTTTGAATCTCTAATGAGGGGTTGTTGATCATGACATTTTGACATTTTGGATCCCCACAAAACTTTTAATGTCTGAAGTCTTATCAATCACATTTTGATTCCAAGCACATCTGAACATCTTCATGGATATGAGCAATTCCTACATCCATCCATGAGGGTTTATGCAAGGTGAATCAAACATTTACCTTTTTTCATACTTTCCTTTAATCAATCTCCTTTCAGTTTCAAGGTTGATTCCTCAACAGGGGGTTTGACCACGGAAAACCCTTTTTACCCAATCTTTTCCCCTTTTTCCTGTGTGCCAGAACAGGTTACAGAGCTGTAGGATCTTTTTGGGCAGATTGGAAATTGTTGGAGCATACCTGTAAGTTTTGGGCAAAAACCCAACACACAAAATGTTTCAAATGCCTTATACCTAGGTATAGAATGCTTCACATGCCCTATACCTCCTAGATCCAACTCAAAATATGACTGGGAGACAGGGTACAACTTCGGGATCTCAAATTATCTCTTACAAGTATTTTTGGGATTTTTAGCACTTGGGATCATCCTAGCCAATTGGGACATCTTCCTTCCAAATATGCAGCTTTGAAAAAAAGTGATCTACCTCTTTGCATTGCTTCCCTTTTCCTATTGTACAATGCATCATTTAATATAATTGTCTTTTCTTGTCTTGGATAGTATTTACCTCTAGTCATAAAACTTCTATCTGTTACATACAATGGGAGAGATGCCTTTGTTTCACAAGTACAAATGTAGTTGACAAGTAATAAAGTAAAATAAAATGAGTGTAATTAAGTTTGTGTTTCTGGTAGTTGTTGGTTAATTGGCTGCTACCAACGTTTGGTGTTCCCAGCCTTTGTTGCTCTGTCTATATATTTCTTATTTTACATATAGTCAAGGACTGCTCATATGATATCTTGTACACATTGTGTATCTGTGAATGGGAATGGAGCTATATCTTTCTGAATATGTTTGTAATTAATTTTTAATATTGATTTCTATAATTTTGTGTTTTCCTTTATAAATCTAGCAAGTAGAATATTGGAGTAAACATTTGGCATAGTCGTTGATTCAAACTCTAGCATAATAAAATCCATGATGAGAATCATGGCAATCTAGTGGAACATACCATTGATGAATTGTACAAGCCGATGTGTAATGTTTCCAATTTTAATTAATTTGGGCCCAAGTTATTAATGTTTGTATTTAGGGGTTCCGATTGATTTAGTATATCTTGGACCTATTTTTTATTTTGCCTTCGTAGTTTGTGTCGCTATCGGCTATCTTTGTACACCCTCAGAATGGTCTTCTAACGGGTATTTAAGCACGGCTGTAGGTAGTCTGTAGGTATGCTTTGGATTATATTTTCTCTGTACTGTGGATTCCTGTTGGAGTTCGGAATTGTTCGCCATTTTGGAAATGAAAGATCTTCCCTATTTGGCTCATGCAGTTTCAGTGGGATTCAACCCTCACCCTATTCCATTGTTGCATGTATTACTTGGATCGGATTTGGCAAGTTGGAGTATCTTTGGTAATTATTACTCGCATCTAAGTCTTTCTTATTGTGGATTTTTTTCTATGGTGTACTGTGTATGAACCACGATTACATTTTGTGTTGGATTTTGGTTCCTATTCCCTTTTCTCCGTACTGTCCTTCCTCATAGCTTTCACCGTACATGCACCTCAACTTACCCATCATTCCATACTGAGATATGTCTTTTGCATCATCGTACGGCCCTACTACAGTCACCGTATGGTCTACTTCAAGACATCGTATTGTCATCTCTAATCCACCCTACGGCTTGCTCTAATTCAATCGTACAGCCTTCCTAGCACAACGTACGACATTCTAAATTTCAGCTGTAGTTGCGCAGCACAGGTTGTGACCATGCAACACGGGAGCATCTCCGGAACTATTCGAGAAAGTGGCTGCATAGTACAGGTAGTCGCCGCGTAGCACAGGCAATAGTCGCGCAACATGGGTAGTGGCCGCGCAACACGGGCAGTAGTCGCGCATTACGGGTTGTGACCACCAGCACGGGAGCATCTCCGAAACTGTTCGGGAAAGTGGTCGTGTAGCACGGGTAGTGGCCCGCAACACAGGCAGTAGTTGCGTAGCAAAGGTAGTGGCTGCGCAACATGAGTAGTAGTCGTACAGCGCAGGAAAGTGAACATTTAGCACGGGAGCATCTCCAAAATTGTTCGGGAACATTACACGATGAAGAACGAGAAGATCAACTCTCAAAAGACCTAAACAATTTATCAGATATCTTGTTAAAAAAATACGTTTGTAGGGAAGCTCTTGCCAGGGAGATCCCTTGAGATATTGATAGTCTCACCATCAACGAAGAAGTCAGTTGTCTATTGCATAGATTTCCAATGTTTATTGTGTTATTGATTTGAAGCTTCGGTTTGATAAGCCCAATCCATGAAATCAAATCATTAGCTATTACACTTATGCACTCAATGACTATCCATTTTTGTGATATTATTATTCATAAATTAATGTTTATTGGACTGACACACACACACATATCTATACATGTCATGTATTTTATTAATCCAATAAATATTAATAATAATATTGTTGAAGATCGATCAAAATTTTGATTGTTGATCTATGATCAACTGTTTTCTTGCAATGCCAAGTACACATGATATATTATTGTTTTTAAAAGACAATTTAACATATATAAGATCGAACATATATATGTGTTGATACATATTTATCTGCAGATCATATATTGCAGTTGCTCATGTCAAGTAATGCTTAATATGTTGTCGGTAAAGTTATAAAATAGCCGACAGGTAGATTAGCATGTTGTCGGTCATTATTATGTAGCCGACGAGTAGAATTAATTATATCTGAATGGGTGCGACAGTTGAGTCACCCCTTCGGGAAGGTATATGTACACCGTTCGAAATGGTTGTAATCATCATTGGAAGCACTATGTAATCTCTTCAGCATATATGTGAATAATAAAAGGAGTAATGTTGTGTTACATGTTCTTGTCTGTATGCATTAAACTATTTACCCCATACGGTAAATATTTGGCACCGTTGCCCCCTGGACTTGGAACAAAGGTAGAGGAATGAAGGCTAATGCCGAATCAGCTGAACAAAAATAAAAATAAGCTAAAGGAAAAAGATGAAATATGCACCGCACAAGGGAATTTAATTTTGGCACAACAGGCTGAACATAGACGGAGGTTTCAGTAGATTGCCGACAGACACTGAAGCACTGAGGAATTGTTGGAAGAGACTCGACAGTGTTTGCATTTGGTGAAAGAAACAAGGGAGGAATTTCTTAGCCTGTATACACCGAGGGAAGAGAATTCAGATGAAAGGGAATTAACTTGCACAGGTTGGAGTGCCGAGGGAGCACGAGTGTGGAGTGAACTCTTCGTTCGCGATACACTTCTAGAACGGACTTTGCTTAACGAAGACCCTTTTTCGCCAAATAGCATGACTGTTGGAAATAAGACGATTGCTTGAAACAGTGCAGGTGTGCAGAATAGCGTAGCTGAGAAAAACAGCGCAGGTGAGCAGAACAATGCGGGTGTGCAGAACAACGTGGGTGTACAGAACAACGCGAGTGTGTAGAATAGCGCAGGTGTGGAAAACAACGTGGGAGTGCAGAACAGCGCGGGCAAACAACAAGTACCTCCAACTAGTATAGTAATGGTAGGACCAAAGGAAAAATTGCCAAATTTTGATGGTGATGGAACAACTGATCCAATTAGACATTGTAAGATGTGAAACAATTTGGACAGTGAATGGCGTAATCGACACAGATGAATGGGTCCGACAATTTCCAGCAACCCTGAGGGGTGTAGCAATTGATTGGTTTGCCAATGCCGATCCCCAAAAATTAACTTCTTGGGCAGCAGTTAAAATGAGTTTATTACCAAGTTTCAATTACTGCGAGACGACAATGAGATCGTAGCAGAAATATACACCACAAAGCAAGAGAAAAATGAAACAGTCCGTGTATATGCCAGAAAACTAAAAGAATTAATAAATAAAATGGAAAGTAAGCTGACAGATGGGCTGAAAAAAGATGGTTCACTGAAGGACTACGTTCGGAGTTAAGGAAGAAAATGAAGATTGTGCTGCCATCATCATACACCGAAGCATACAATTGGGCGATGGACTTAGAGAGTGAACAGAAAATGAAAAAGAAGAAAAGTAGCTCATTTGACTCAGATGATGCGTCTTCAGAAGAAGATAGCAGTGGTGATGAAAAGGACAGTAAGAAGATCTGAGCTTTTCAGAAGGATATGATCAGAATGATGAAGGAATTAAGAATATGCAAAAAGAGACGAATAGAAACAAGCTATGGTGCACAGATTGCAAGACAGAAGGTCACACGAAGGGATCCTACCCGAAAAACCAATTCTGTGATATCTGTCAAATTATGGGACATTCCACAAAAGAATACCCCTTTAATATGAAAACAAGAGGGCACCAACAAGTGCTCTTGACATAGGAGGCTGCTATGTTAGGAGGGAGTAGAAACACCAGCAATGATGGTGCCACTTCGGGTGGGTACAAAAATAATAGAAGAGGGCAAATCAACAATACTAACAACATTACCAACAATAATAATGGGAGCCGCAACCGAATTCAGTACGATGCGAACGATCGCCCAATGGTTCAATGCCAAGCATGCAATTTGTGGGGCCACCTTGCACGAAACTGTTCATCAAAAAACACATCAAATTTGTTATGCAGATGGTGTGGTCCTGGAGATCATGAAGATGCCAAGTGCCTGAAATCAGGAATGAATTTGATTAGCATCGGCATGGATGAAGTAGTCTTGGCAATCACCCGTAAACAAGCAAAACTATACTCCGACCCGATGGAAAAAAGAAGAGATTGGAAGAAGTGCGGGCGGAAATTGAGAAAGCAACACAGGTAGAGAAATCACAATTGAAGGACACTACCGGTACCTCAACGAGGAACTGTGCAGAACAAAACATCATACGGGAGATATTACAAATTGAAATACCAGTCAAGTTAAATGATCTAATCCTCACAATGGCTCTACGAGAAACACTCACGAACATAGCCTCGATTGCTAAACTACTAGGAGAACATGGAAGGGAAAAAGAAAGTGGAGCAAGTGCAACGGACCCAATGTTGCTAGCCTTCACATCCGGATGACATTTGAAAGTCATAGAGATAGGTATATAAGGAACGGTCCTTTCAGACACAATTGTGGACAGAGGTTCAGGGGTAAATGTCCTACCAGAAGATACTTGGAAGAAGTTGGGACAGCCGACATTGTGCCCACCTACGTTCTAATTACTAACGGCGGACCAACACGGCATTTAACATCTCGGCGTCTTGATGGCACAACCAATGACTATTGGAACATAGTCATTCCTACTCAATTTTGTCGTCATCTTGCTAAAGAGGAGAGGATATGACGCCATTTTGGGCCGAGAATGGCTCGTACAAGCAAAGGTTAAGCATGACTGGAAGAAGAATACACTATCAATTGAGAGCAAAGGACGGAAATTCATTATTGATTTACACACAAATGGTGGTCGAAGAAGCCGTATCATCTGATTTCGAAGAAGAGGATGAAGGAAAGCAGGGATTGGAACACAATGAGGAAGGAGTCCTATGGTTGGAAGGTGGATCGATGGACGATGATTTGGATTTAGTGAATGGCCTTTTCCACTAGCAGATGGAGGATTACGAGCTCTTTCCGAGCTGTAATATGTTGAGGGTCAATGAAGGTGAGAAAGAAGAGGGGAATGAATGTCCGAAGAAATACAGAGAAGCGGAAGGAGAGGCAATTATGAAAAAAGTTGAAGGGAAGAACATACAGTACAAACCCAGAAAAAGGAAAGATTCCATCGTATGGTACACAATAAAGGGACTGTGCAGAAAGAAAATGTTATGTCGAACCACGGATATAGTAGAAAGGTGCTGGTAGCAAAGAAAACACATCATACGGTCTGCATAGGAAACAAAGAGGAAGGGTATAATAAAAGCTTCAGCAGTACGGAATGAAGGTCCTAAAATCAGAAATACAGTTATTGACGGCAAGAAGTGGCAGCTGACAGAATTCATGGTACTGAGTTTCGAGAACAAATTGGGATATGGAAAACCTGAGGGAGAGATCATGTACCTTAAATAAACTTGATGAGCGACGATTGCAAGCACAACGGGCCACGAAGGTGACACAAAGTAGGCACAAAGCGTGGTATGATAAACACCTAAAGATAAACAAGTTTCAATTGGGACAGCTGGTGTTGAAGTATAGTGGACGAAAAATCAAACCGAGGAAGTTTAAAGTCAAATAGGTCGGGCCATACCAAATCCAGGAAGTAGGTGATAACAGAGTAATAAAGCTATGGACATTGGATGGGCAGGAAATTCCAGAAACTGTGAATGGTTCCAAGTTAAAAATATACCATGCTAAAACTCTTCCCCCGTCTAGAAACAATGAGGAGCAGTACAAAAAAGAAAAAGAAAAATAAAGAGAAGTGATAAAGGCACCATACGGGCATCGTATGGCCCCCAAGCACATTCTTTACGGTTCCTTATTTGCATCCCAACACCGTACGACAACTTGATGAAACTATACATCGTACAGAAAAATTGATGAAACATACACTGTACAGAAAGGCAGAGGCACCATTTTGTACGGACATCGTAAAATCATATGAGCATAGTAAAACAACGTACAGTGTTTTAAAAGGAGCTGGTAACATCGATACCATACGGAATCCAACAGACCGTATGCTAGAGAGAACAGGAAAACATTGTATGTTTGGAACAGGGATATTGCAAAACCGTATGGATATCTCATAAGGCTATACAGGCACTAGAGAATACGTACGGGCATTATACAAACCGTACGGAGACACAGTGAAGGCCGTATGAAAGGCTAGAAAACTATACAAAGAATCCAAGAAACAATATCGTACGACAAATGCAGAGGTACCGTATGATGACTCCAGAGAAACAATACCATACGAAAAATATAGGATAGACCATGCGGCAATAAGTTACAGATTAGCAGAGATCATTGCACACGAAAAAGCAGTATATAGTACGTAGAGGAATTGTATGGCTTACAGGTAAGCAACGAAATAGCGGAAGCAGCACAAAAAAAAAAGAAAAAGAATGACAAATAAAAAATGTTTAGAATGAATAATGCATGATGCCCAAGGGAAGGGAAAGACGTAAACAGGTAGTAAAACATAAGCAGTTACCAGAAAGAGTGTGGGATCAGAAGAAAATCACAAAAATGGTGTATTCCATGGAATTCTGTGTGGCTTTGAGAGTGCTATTTTGGTCTTGGCAGTAGAGGCGCTGCCCCTCGTGTAATGAACCCTTGCCGAACCTACATCACATTGTAAGCATTAGTAAAATAAATATATGAAATTGAAATTAAACATAAATTACAGTATAAAAACTACCTCGTCAAATCCATTGCTAATTCTTTGAAAGAGACTTCTTTCGAATCACTCAACCCTTGTCAAGTAATTGTCATAAAGGAGCATCTAACTAAGGCCTTTTGGGATCTTTGATTAACCACTTGGTAATGATCCCTCCTTTACCAAGAACCTTTGTCATATGCATATGTTGAACCTTACAATATATATATTGTCTCTTGCAGTTTCTCTCTAAAGAAACCTATAGTTTCTCTCTAAAGAAACTAAGTCCTGTCAAGAATTTAATTATCTAACTACTTATTGCCTTTTGAGTTTCTCTCCAAAGAAACCAGATATAAACTTTGTTCAATTACTTCAATCAAACTGTGGATTCATGGTTTCTCTCAAAAGAAACCACATTCCAATGCGGCCTTATTTTGGTACCTTGCCAGTCACGTGCTTTTGTGGTATAATGGCTCCTTGGCATAAATGCCTGATCACAACTTAGTATATGTTTGTTTGAATATATAATGGCTCCCTGGTGTGATGTCTGCTGCACCTTTATAAGATTGTTCTTATTTGTATATGTCCTTACGCTTGGGGTACTTGCAAATATCAACCTTCATTTCAGACCCTGGTACTGTTGCGTAGAATGTTGTCAATATCCCTGAGTTCCCTTTCACGACATTTATGCTTTGGTCTGCTTATCAAGACCCTCCGTTTTCTTTCCCTGCATTGGTATCTTCTCTGGTGTCTTGCTATAATGTAGAATGTTTTTCTTGGATTGAATGAACTTTGCATGGTGCAGAATGATCTTCCTTTTAGAACCCGATGGGAAATAGATCTTCTGTTTTTATGTCTTTCTGCAAAGTTCGATATTGCTGCGAACTCCCTCTATGTATATCTCTGTGTTTTTTCTTCCTGTTTTTCCTGTTGCCTTTCCTTTGCGGGACTCCTCTTATTAATAAGCCATGGGAGAATAATATACAGGCGCCGTTTGATGAAATACATGATTAGGGTAATGCCGCCGGTTCATAGTTGCTTGTATTATTTCATTATACATGTTACAATATATGTTTCGTAGGGTCTTTAATTTATATATATGTGATTACAAGGTTTAATACTTTATTACTCATTATTATTTCAATATAGTTAGATTATAATTATAATGATTATTGATTTACTATTAATTAATTATTTTTAATTTATTATTATCATAATTCTTATTTATATTTATCATTATGTTAATTAATATATACAATGATAATATTTTATTATTAAAATTAATTATTTAATTATTTCAATTTATTACGGTATTATTTATTTCTTCTTTATACTGACAATTATTGCAAAGATATGGTATATTTTAATTATTACAATGATATTATTTATTTCTTCTTCATACTGACAATTATTACAAGAATATGAATTTTTATGGGGTAAGATACATGGTTTATCATAGTCCCTCCGTCTCAATTTTGCTTGTCCTCAAGCAACTTGAGTATTTCTTCCTTTTCCCAAGTAGCATCTTGAATGGGCAAACCTTTCCATTTAATTAAGAACTCTTTCACAGTTCTATTTCTTAACACTTTTTCTCAGCTTTCTAGAATTATTTTTGGTTCTAACTGGAGTTGTCCTTTGTCATCCAGAGGAGGAAGTTCTACAAAGGGCACTATCTACTGGCCCAAAACCTTCTTGAGTCTGGATACATGGAACACGTTGTGGATCTGACTGTAGCTAGGTAACTCCAATTCGTATGCTACTTCCCCAATTCTTTTGATTACTTTCTATGGTCCATAGAATCAAGGTTTGAGTTTCTCAATTCCATTCTTCTTAATAGACGATTGTTTATAGGGTTGTAGTCGTAGGTACACTAGATCCCCTTCCTGGAACGATCGTTCTACTCTGTTCTTGTCTGCATATAGTTTTTGTTGATTTTGAGCCATGTGTAGATTATCCTTCAGTTCTTTAATGATATCAATATTTCTTTGGATGATTTCCTGTGCACTAGGTACTCTACTTTCCATGATTGTTAAGCTTCCAAATGTCACTGCTTCATATCCGTACAAAGCTTTAAAGGGACTCATTCTTATAGACATATGGTATGTTGTATTATAACAGTACTCGCCCAAGTGTAGCCACTTGATCCAAGCTATTTGTTGTCCTGTGACATAATTCCTTAGGTACCCTTCTATCCACTTGTTTACGATCTCAGTTTACCCATCGGTTTGGGGGTGATAGCTGGTGCTTGGAGTGAGCGAAGTTCCAGCTAGTCTAAACAATTCTTGCCAAAATTTACTGAGGAACTTTCTGTCTTTAACACTTACAATAGTCTTGGGTAATCCATGGAGGCAAAAAATTTCCTTGAAGAATACTTACATTATTTGAGATGCTTTATATTCCGTAGAGACAGGAAAGAAGTGTGCAAATTTTGTGAGTCTATCTACCACTACATAGATACTATCTTTTCTGTGAACCTTGGGTAACCCTATTATGAAATCCATAGATATACTTTCCTATTTTTGATTTGGAATAGGTAGTGGTTGTAACAGCCTTGCAGGGTGTGAATGTTCTGCTTTGTTTTACTAACATATTTTACATTCCTGTACATATTTTTGTATGTCTTTTTTTAATCCCTTCCAAGAGTATATTTCCCTTATCTATTTATGAGTTTTTGTGAGAACTCCTCATAAGTTTTTACATCTTTATGGCCTAATGAGATACGACCTTGTGTCCACCAATCATGTGCTGCCTCTCCCCCAGAAGGATTATAGCAAATTGGAGTGCTTCTTCCTTAGTCATGAGATTTAGAATGAAGAATGTATTAAGTTTTTCTAACCACTAATGAGCTGACATCTCTCCTGTTCCATTAAAGGTTGGAATTGCGACCTTACTTTGCGTTTAAGTTCTTCATTTACATAGCCTCTAAATATTTCCCTTATTTATTTGCACAAAATTCCCTAAATAAGATTGCTTCTTGAATGTGAGGTTCCAAGGCCGCATATATTCTAGCAATATCTTTTGTACTGGTTAAGGGTTGCTCTATCCCTTCCTCTTCTCTCAGATTGATTCTTCTAGGTAGAAAGGTTGGTTGGGGTAGACTTGAACTTGAAGTTGCATTATTGTTTTCTGAATGGATTGAACTAGTTTCTCTCCCTAAGTTGGATTGATTCCTTAAGTTATTAATTGAGTTTCCCATGTTCTGCAAGGCTTGTAGGAGAGCCTGGTTTGATTTCTCCATTTGGTTTAATAGAATTTGATTGGTTTGGTTGGTTTGCTCCATATATGACCTCACTTTGTTTGCTAAATCATTCATTGTTGTCTTTGTTTTTCTTTCGTAAGTTTGCATAAGCGTTTACCCACAAGATGGTAGGATTATTCTTTGATACCACTGTAATGAACCCTTGCCGAACCTGCATCACATTAAAAGCATTAGTAAAATAAATATATGAAACTGAAATTAACCATAAAATTATAGTATAAAAACTACCCCTTCAAACCCATTACTAATCCTTTGAAAGAGACTCCTTTCGAATCACTCAACCCTTGTCAAGTAATTGTCATAAAGGAGCATCTAACTAAGGCCTCTTGGGATCTCTGATTAATCACTTGGTAATGATCCCTCCTTTACCAAGAACCTCTGTCATATGCATATGCTAAACTTTACAATATATATATTGTCTCTTGCAGTCTCTGTAAAGAATCTTGTAGTTTCTCTTTAAAGAAACTACTCTAAAGAAACTTATAGTTTCTCTCTAAAGAAACTAAGCCCTGTCAAGAATTTAATTATTTAACTGCTTATTACCTTTTGAGTTTCTCTCCAAAGAAACCAGATATAAACTTTGTTCAATTACTTCAATCAAACTATGGATTCATGGTTTCTCTCTAAAGAAACCACATTCCAATGCTGCCTTATTTTTGTACCTTGCCAGTCACGTGCTTTTGTGGTATAATGGCTCCCTGGCGTAAATGCTTGATCACAACCTAGTATACGTTTGTTTGAATATATAATGGCTCCCTGGCGTGATGTCTGCTACACCTTTATAAGATTGTTCTTATTTGTATACATCCTTACGCCTGGGGTACCTGCAAATATTGACCTTCTTTTCAGACCCTGGTACTGTTGTGTAGAATGCTATCAATATCCTTGAGTTCCCTTTCATGGCGTTTATGCTTTGGTCTACTTATCGAGACCCTTCGTTTTCTTTCCCTGCATTTGTATCTTCTCTGGTGTCTTGCTATAATGTAGAATGTTTGTCTTGGATCGAACGAACTCTGCACGACATGGAATGGTCTTCCTTTTAGAACCCGATGGGAAATATCAGACTGAAAAATATCATAACAGTGCTGATTCTAAATTTAAAAATCAGAATTATCTCAATACACATAATCTGATCTAAACTTTTAACATGGTATCAAAGCCTCATTGAAGAAAAGGTCAAGATCAGATAATACCAAACAGAAAATTGAATCACTATCAAAAGAAATTTAAGAAGCAAAAACGGTGAGCAGAATTATATTCGAGGATAGACTTGAGGGAGCCACAAATTTCATCTCTTGGAAACTATGAATAATGATGGCACTAAGAGATCAAGAGTTAGACTCATTTGTGGAAATGGTTGTACCTATACCAGATGATGAAAATGAGAAACTTCAATGGAAAAAGAACAACAACAAAGCCATGAAGATTCTAGTAGATGCAGTAAAAGATCATATAGTTTCAGTTCTATCAAAGTTGGACACTGCACATGACATGTTTGCCTTCTTAGAAAATATGTATGAGATAAACAATACCAATAGAGCTCTCTCCCTAAAGCAACAATTGCATCATGTCAAAATGAACAAGGGTGAATCTATTGCATCATATTTTATAAGAATAATTGAGTTAAGAGATCATCTATCTACTATTGGCCATCTAATAGACAAAGAGGAATTAACTATGCTAGCCCTCAATGGACTTCCTGCATCTTGAGAATCATTCATACAAGGGATCAGGGCCGGATCCAAACTTCCTAAGTTCAATCAATTGAAAATCAATTGTATTAAAGAAGAATCAAGACTAATCACCAATGGGATTAGAATAAATAGTTTTGGTGAAGAGATCCAAGTGTTGAATAAAAACTCATGCAAGAAAGGGAAGAAAGGTAACTTCAAATGGAAGAAAGGAAAGAACATCAACAAAAACACTCATTCAAAAGAAAGAACATGTCTAAAGTACAATGCTTCAGATGTGACAAATATGGACACCTTGTTGTTAAATGCCCAAATAGACTCAAAAATCAAGCTTTAATAGAAAAAGTAAGAAAGAATCAGGATACAGATTGAATGGTATTCTTCTCGGCACTATCAAGTGAAATCTCCACAAGAAGAAACACTTGGGTCATTGACACTGGAGCATCTCGACATATTACAAGATTCAGAGAACAATTGAATAGTCTAGATGAAAACATATATGAGGAAGTCACCATTGGTGATAATTCCACCTATCCTTTAAAAGGAATTGGGACCTCCACATTTCAGCTAAAATCTGGAGTTTCACTTCAATTAACTAGAGTACTATTCATCCCTAACATCAAAAGAATCGTAGTCTCTATCTCAGTCCTCGAAGACAAAGGATATTGTATCACCTTCCAATACAGAAAAGTTATAACATGGCTTGAGAATATAAAGAAGGCTTACACTATAGGTACTCGAGATGGATGTTTCTAGAAACTATGCACTATTCAACCTCAAGCCCTAACTCATGATGTCTCGACTACTAATGAGATATGGCATAGGAGGTTAGGACATCTTCATTGTCATTCCCTACCCTCCATAGAGAAAATTGTTAAAGGCTTACCTAAACTTAATCAAGATCATAAAGGAAAATGTAAGGGGTGTGCTTTAGGTAAGAATACAAAAGGGACTTTTAATAACAGGGAGAGCAAATCAAGTAGTATCCTTGAACTTATTCATACTAACCTATGTGGGCCAATGTCAGTATCCTCCTTAGGAGGATTTTTATACTATGTTATCTTTGTTGATGACTTTCAAGGAAAGCTTGGATTTACTTCTTGAAAGTTAAAGAATCTAATGAGGTCCTATCAAGATTTAAAGAATTCAAAGCCTTAGTTGAAAATATGTTTGGGAAAAGAACAAACTCTAAGGTCAAATAATGGGGGAGAATATATTTCTGAGAGCTTTAAAGAACTTTGTAGTACAACTAGGATTAAAAGGAATCACACCGTTCCTTTCAACCCACAACAAAATGGGGTAGCCCAAAGGAAAACCAAGGCAATAGTGAATTCAGCCAAAGCCATGTTATGTAATGTGCCCTGGTTCTAATATAGAAACAATTCTCATTTTATATCATCTCATGAATGAATTCTTCCAATTAAAACCTTTCCTCCCAATTATCATCTTGATTCTCTACTCAATTAATTAATCCATTTTTTTTCTATCCCTTATGATGATATTATAATGGTGTTCTCTAATATAAATAGTATAGATATGTGCAGTCCCCAAGTATTGCTTGTAGCAACATATTTATGTGCCTTATATGATGCCATAATTATGTCCACTTGTGAAATGGTACTAGATCAATTTAGTATCACTGTTATCTTGACTTACATGTGTGTCAAGTGAATGCCTCCTCTATTCTCTAGTGACTTCTCTTGATCTTTACCAACAATATTATAATGATTGTTTCTTACTATCAATAATTATTGTTCTAACATCTTCAATGCTTATTTTTTATCGCATTATTTAAATTGGCCTTTTGATTAGTTAATTCTTCTATATAATTATATTCTATCTTCTTCATATAGTCTCCTCGATGTGTTTGGTTGATAACCTCTTCCAATTCGAACGTTACTGAGATGGACTCTATATTACCTGGTTATAATAGTAAGGGATGCTTTGTCCTAGATAAATAATAATTATTGTGACAAGGGTTTGAGTACTCCGTTGGTGGTGACTTGAAGTTGATATCCTTCATTTGATAATCTCTGTATGATTCATAATGGAGGTGCTATCTGCTACTCCTGGATTGGGACACAATTTAAGATATGTGTTCCTTTTTGTTATGTTTGACAGTAGAGCTTATGATGACTGAATCAGATTTATCGCACATGAGAGAATATGGATCTCTGCTTTGTTCGGTCTGAAATCATCTCAGATTTCCTATATCCCATCCATGGTACCTGTACATGATATTATGGCATGCCGCTGCTGAGTCAATGATGACTGGTTTTGACATATTGATATTGAAGGTAACTTCTCTGAAATCAACAAAATTCTTTAGTTCTTCCCACAATTCCACATCTTTTCTGAACTTGCGTATTAATGTCCTTAGTTCTTCTGACTGGTCTCTGATTCTTATATGTTACTGAATTTAAGTATCTTGTCCTTCCAGTACTCAATGTTGATGTGTTGTTCTGATCCATAGATGAAAACCCTTCACTTGGATTGTTCAGTAATTTGCCCCTCTCCTCTAGGCATCTCTATTTGTGAGGAATATTGTCTTGCCCATGAATGTTTGGATCTCTGTGACCCGTGTGGGCTCTGAGCGTATAGATATGAGGATTTATAACGGTGGAGGAGACTTAGTAAAAATCTCTTGCTTGCCGGTGGTGCTCTACTCTTTCAATTGTGAATAATGTTTGGAAAAGACTCTTGCTGAAGATGGGAGTTCGGTTGCTCCTCTCTCTCCTGCCTAATCATGTTAGAACAACTTTCAAGGGACCCCTGTGTCTATAGTCTATTTGCTTGCGGTATGTAGGTTTTGTATGAAGATGTGGCCGAGTATGAACTCCCCTGTTCAATGCCGTGTGGGCATGGTGTTTGTCTGCCTTAGTCAAGAAAGGTAATTCCTTCCTCTGATATCTTCCCATATCTGTCCTTCCCTCCCCCGAATACATCCTTGCTTAAACCTTATTATATGTTCGATAATAGTAGAAATGCCTCTTACAAAAGTTGTGACTATTCATCCAATAACTCATGACTCATGATTTGTTTATTATAATATAGTTTCTATAATATAATTTTATAAAAAGAATTATATATATTTTCATAAATTTATATTTATAATAATATTTGTTTGTATGAATAAAATATTTATAATAATTTATACGTTAGGAGGAAATCTGATTTAATACTCTCTTCATGACCTTTATCATATCATCATATTAATAATATTATAATCATATATAGTAGAGGATATGATTATATTAATCAATATATTATAAGACATGAATTTCCTTTATAATATATAATAATAAATTAAATTAAATTAAATTTTGTTATTAATTATTAAATCTTATAAATTAGGGGGCATGACAATCCTCCCTTCCTCAAATTGCTTGTCCTGAAGCAATGCAAATCTTCATGATATAAGATTCAATATCCAATCAAGTGATCCTGAAATGGCAATTTCATCTTGAGGTTAGAAATATAATACATTCCTAATTATAAACTTATTTGCTTGAAAATATTTTGTCATATTATTCAAATTAAAGAAAACAATTCAAAAAGTTAAACTTATCTGATTTTTTGTAGTACTTGTGGTCGCCACTTGCTAACTATTGCTTTCTTTTAGGATGAGTAAGCCTTCAGAGATGTAGAAGTTTTGTCTTAATTCCTTTCTAAGAATTTTGGCATTCATAGAATGTCCTCTTAACTTCAACACTCATTGAGAATGCTCTTGATCCAACCTTGACAAATGTCTTTAATCTTAACACTTGCTAAGAATGTTCATGATGCTCAATACTCCTTAAGAATGTTCTTACTTTTTTGACACTCATTGAGATTGGCCCTGATTCTTGGCACTCACTAAGAAACATATACTAGAATATATGAAAACATAAAGTATGCACAAAATATATATAATTAGTGTATGAAGACATGATGCAGACATGAAGTATACACATTGATGCATGAAGACACAATGCATACATGAAGCACACACATGTTAGACCTGCATCACATATTAGTACTTCAAAAACCATGATAAGAATATATTCAATTTTGTAAGTCATTAACTTATAAGATCCTAATTCCCAATTTAAACTCTTCTTAATTAGAAGTTGTGATCAGATGCTTAGCTCCTGGGGGAGTGCTTCCTAGGGCTCTAATTAATAGAACAACTCTCCACTAAGCACCATCCTCTCACGATGCTTCTCGTTAAGACCTTATGGATAATCAATCTTGATATATCCATCCTTCATAGGAGTTCTTCCTCATCCTAGGCCTTATGGATACCCACTCCGGGTGTATCCATCCGTACATATGCATATGATCTTCCTTAACAGTATGAATTGTCCTTCAGTGAATACTCGATTCCTTGCCTCACTTAAAGAGTATTCAATTATAGAATATCTTGTGAAGTCATTCAGAGAGGTTAGCTCTCTGTCTTAATTCCATATTAGGAATTATAATTGTTGTCTCATTAGTGGCTACTTAGAGTAGTCTATTTCTTCCTTCCATTGATCTCAACAGATTTCATGCTCTGCAAGAATTATCATTGACTTTCTTGTTGTGTCCTTTCCAATTTATCTGAATATATTGCCGAATTATAAATTCCTCTTTCTTGAATCCTTCCTCTGACCAGTCCTTGTTATCAGTGTTCTTCTTTTTTGTATATGTTGCTGAGTACATTGTTACATCTTGAGATGGATGTTATTTGTTTAGATGATGATCAATCCCGAATGAGTAATTTGTTGATGGACCTCATATTATTATTTGTCAAAGGACTAGTCTTCACTTCTTCTTCCACAATTTTGTTACAAGGTTATCAATCATTTTGCTATAATGTTTTGTATAATTCAATCATATGTCTATCACTAAGTATCCACAATCTTTTCACATACTTCACCTTCACTAATGATTCTGTGTTCTTATATGCTGATTTTAAGACACCCTACAGGATGGCAAGATCATGCTTTGATATCACTATAATGTCCCCTGGTTCTAATATAGAAACAATTCTCATATTATATCATCTCATGAATGAATTCTTCCAATTAAAACCTTTACTCTCAATTAAAACCATTGGACAATCCTCCATCTGAGAATTGCCCGGCTGATAAAGTCTTCTTAGCAGAAGCCACACTATCTGGATGGTGTAGATTACATGAGACTAGTCAACATTTTGAATCACAGTGTCACGAATTTCAAAGAGCAGCAGATATTTTCAAGCGAGAGGTGAGGAACACTGCCACATCTGAGAATTCTCCTCCTACGGGATATGAGATGGTACCCGCACCAAGATATGACCAAGCATTGGTTTTTGATGATTTTAAGTTTCCTCCTCCTGATTCTCAGGACTACATGCCAATACAAGCTAATCAGAAATTCCCACCAGCTTCAGCAAATGGTCTTGTAGAGATGCCACATTATCAAGTTCCACTAGAAAATCAACCACCACCAGTATCCCCGAATGAATCACTACATAAGGATGGATTTTTATTCCCTCCTCTATATAATAGTGTCTTGGTGGAAGGGACAAGTGAAGTGCAAGCCTTTCAACAAACATCTGGTAACACTCCAATAAAGACATATCAAAGAAATTATAGGAACCATGAGCCATTAACATCATCAGTTCCTCCAAATAAATTTTCAACTCCTCCGCATCCCAATGCAAACAATAATCCTGAGCCTCTCAAAGACTCCCCTGAATATCGACAACTGATGAGCTCTCAAGGAGAGCAAAGGCAATGTGAAAATCTAGGACAAAACACAGAAAGGAAGTCCTCCTAGAGAGGAATTGAAGAGATTGAGTTCTTATGTATTAGAAGAATTCAAGAAAATTAAAGTGAGTCTTCCACTATATGAATTGATGAAAATTTCAGAAATCAGAGATACATTATTGGAAAGCTTCAATGACACCCCCACAAAGATTGTTTCCCAAAATGTATCACATCCTCCAAGAGGGGTATCCAATGTCCAACAATACAATTTTGCACAAAACACCAATGTTGCAGATGATGTACCACCATATGCATCTAAGCTTGCTCAGAATCCTTCAAGTTTCATTGGAATGGTGCAAAACTCTCAAGATGATCAGAAGGTTACATCAAATGGACAAATATTCTTAGAAAATCCACCACCGAAAATGATCAGAGATAACTCTTCTATACTAGAAAATTTCGTGACAACACAAAATGGGAGAAATTCTATACATAATAATGAGATATTTGACTCAAAAGGGCAAAAGCCAGTGGTTTTTTATCAAGGGAAGGAGGAACCTGCACCTTTCCTAGTATCTGTTAGAATTTTCGGGAAAATGTTACATAATTGTTTAATTGACTCTGACGCATCAAGTAATGTAATGCCTTTGGACATATGTAGAAAGTTGGGATTGATTCCACTTCAGACTGACAAGAAGGTTACACAATTGGATAAAACTGAGGTCCCAATCGTGGGAGGGTTGAATAATATTCACATGCAATTAGCCTCCGATCCACGTGTTCAAAGTTGTATTGACATATCTATTGTGGATATTCCTGAAGGGTATGGCATGCTTCTTAGTAGAGATTGGGCAAGGAAATTGAATGGTTATATTGCAACGGACTTTTCACACATGTGGCTCCCATGGAAGGGAATTCCCAATCAGATAAGGATAGAGAGCACTCCGAGGCTCCGATTGTTGATCACTGAGTATGGCGAACATAATGAGATCCTATTTATGGAAACCACTTTGGGATCATATATTCCCAAAACTGAAGAGGTTTTAATGTTGCAAGGTTACAATCAAGGGGGATGTCCTGATGTGACTCCAACTTTCACTAAGGTACCAGTTATGGATGATTCAAAACCATCACTAAATGAAGGAATGTTTGAGAATTTAGGAATTTTGTCCTAAAAAGCATTAAGCAGGAAGTTGAATTAGGAAAAGATGCATCCATTCAAAATTTGTTGTTACCCAAATGGTGTAGAATACATAATGCTTTTCATTTAGAGATATCATGCACCATGTGCAAAGAAGAAATTATACAAGTTTCCAAAATGGTTCCACAAGCATGGATAGCAGAAAATGTGGTCAAAGTGAACTCATCTTGTATGAAAATTTTAGACCCACAGCAGGAAAGAATTCGAGAAGGTGAAATAGGACAAGAACATCAAAAAGAATCCAAGGATTCAAAGGTAAAATCACCCATGGAATATGAAAATGATCAAGTGTGGACTTTATCCTTTGATGGATCCAAATCAAAGAAAGGTAGTGGAGCTGGTGTTGAACTCATTAGCCCAACTGGAGAAACATATTTGGCAGCACATAGGTTGCAATTCCCTTGTACTAATAATGTGGCTGAGTATGAATCATTGGTCATTGGATTCCTCCTCGCTATCCAAAAGGGTGCCAAAATCCTACATGTACGTGGAGATTTAGACATAGTCATTGGGCAGGTACGCAAGAAATATACATGCCATGATAAAAGATTGGGTCATTATCGCAATAGAGTATGGGACCTAATCGAAAGCTTTGATGCTTTCAATATTAAAAGGATAAGTCGAACAAGCAATCCAGTAGCAAAATCTTTGGCTCAATTTGCAAGTTCATTGGAACCATTAGCCATAGATTGTGTGAAGAAATTCACGGTTGAGCTGACTTCAGTACCATCAGTTCCTGACAATGTCACAAATTTTCAAGTGTTTGAAGATGATAAGCATATTCTTGATTTTTTGACAAGCTCGAGGGTATTTGAAGCACAAGCCATAGATGAAGGAGAACAACAACAAGCTCAATTTGAAATTGATGAGATTATGAATTTAAGGACAAATACCATTCCAAAAGGAATGATTGAACTAGAGAGAATTTTTTATGCAGACAGACTGAGTTCCCTCAAGTACCAAAGTACTGAAGGAGGGGAATGTGAAAAGGTGAACTTGGGAACGAGAGAAAATGTCAAGAATCTATTTATTGGGAAGGTTTGTACTCCCACAGAAAAGGAAGAAATATTGAAGCTTATGAAGGAATTCTCTGACGTGATTGCTTGGGGATATGAAGATCTGAAGACATATGATACGTCTCTCATTACACATACTATTCTATTAAAGCCAAACAGTAAGCCATTTAGACAAAGGCAGAGACCAATAAATCCATTGTTAGAACCACTAATACATCAAGGAGTGAAGAAGTTATTGTCAGCAAGAATTATATTCCCAATTCGACACTCAACGTGGGTCGCCAACCTTGTCCCTATCAGAAAGAAGAATGGAGAGATAAGGTTGTGTGTGGATTTTAAAAATCTCAATAGAGTTTCAGAGAAGGATAATTATCCAGTGCCGTCATTAGATGAAGTGATACAAGTTGTTAACGGTTCTCAAATGATGTCATTTTTAGATGGTTATTCTGGATATAACCAAGTGATGGTAGAAGAAGAAGATAGACTAAAGACAACATTCACAACTAAGTGGGGTACATTTGCTTATAGAAGAATGCCTTTCAGTTTGATCAATGTAGGAGCCACTTTTCAAAGGGCCATGGATTATGCTTTCAGAGACTTGGTAAAGAAGTGCATCATCATTTACATGGATGATCTCACAGTATTCTCTCGACGTAGGGAAGATCACATCAGTGATTTGAGGAGAATCTTCCAAAGATGTAGAAGATATGGGATTTCCTTGAATCCAAAGAAATGCATGTTTGCTGTCACTGAAGGGAAATTGTTAGGACATGTAATATCAAAACGAGGAATCTCAATTGATCTTGAGCGCATTGAGGCAATATCAAAGATAGGATTGCCAGCTAGTCAGAAAGAATTAAAGTCATTCTTTGGGAAAATTAACTTCGTAAGGAAGTTCATAACTGGATTTGCAGAGATAGTAAGGCCATTAAATGACATGTTAAAGAAAGGAGCAAGGATAGATTGGACACCTATGGCAAGAAAGGCATTTGAAGAAATCAAGAAAGCAATCATAGATGCCCCTGTTCTGTTGAGTCCAGACTACACCAAGCCTTTATATATATATATATATATATATATATATATATTCTTTTTCCTCAGAACACACTTGTGCAGCTATACTTACCCAAAAGGCAAATGATCAGGATGAACATCCTATTGCATTCATGAGTTCACCCTTGAAAGATGTAGAATTGAGATATCTGAATGTTGAAAAACAAGCTTATGCTTTAGTAAAAGCAATAAAGAAATTTCGACATTACATCTTAAGAAGCAAGGTTTATGCAATAGTTCCTGATGCAGCAGTAAAGACTTTGCTAATGCAAAATGAATTGGGAGAAAGAAGAGGAAAGTGGATGGCAATTATTCAAGAATATGACATGGAGATACAACCAATGAAGTTGGTACGAGGACAAGCTCTAGCTCAAACCCTGTCTACAACTGGTCTTGGGTTAGTACAACAAGTATATGTGTTAGAAGAAGTATCCCCAGATGAATGGTATGATGATATTGTTAATTTTTTGCTAAACCATAAGTCTCCATCACACTGGAATTCTGTTCAAAAGCATTCATTGAGAATGAAAAGTCAAAATTTTATGCTTCAAAGATCTATGCTATATAGAAAGAATCATGATGGGGTTTATTTGAGATGTGTTGGAAAGGAAGAGGCTAGACACATCATTGAGCATTTTCATAGTAAATATGGAACCAGTCATGGAAGTGGTTTGGCTATGGCTCATCAAATATCAAGAGCAGAGTATTATTGGCCAACCTTGTTTAAAGATACTTATGAACACGTGAAGACTTGTCACATATGTTAGATAGCTGCGACACGTGAAAGAAATCCTGCTATGCCATTACAACCTGTTATTGAAGTAAAACTATTTGCAAAATGGGGATTGGATTTCATTGGTCCCATCAATCCACCATCTTCAGGACACCACTAGTATATCCTGATTGCTACAGACTATTGCACTAGATGGACTGAGGCTCAATGGCTAAAAAATTGCACAACAGAGGTTGTTATCAGATTTCTTGAAGAAAATATCATTACCAGGTTTGGATGTCCCCATACATTTGTATGTGATAATGGGCAAGCATTTAGATCCTTGAAGTTCTCAAACTGGGCATTTGACTATGGAATCACACTAAACTTTTCATCAAACTGCTATCCGCAAGGGAATGGATTGGCAGAATCAACAAACAAAAATCTTTTGAGTGCAATGAAGAAGTTATTAGACAATAATCCTAGAGATTGGCATACACAGCTGAGATTCGCACTTTGGGTGGATAGGATCAGAATAAAGAGTTCTTTGGGGATATCTCCATATCATTTGGTCTACGGACAAGATCCAATTTTTCCTATCCAATTGAGGATTCCAACACTACGATTCATGCAAGATTTTATGGAAGGAGAATATAGAGTGTAGACACGTTTGACTCAATTATTGCACTTGGAAGAAAAGAGGGATGAAGCATTGGAAAAGTTTGCTAAACATCAAGGAGTTGTTAAGAGATGGTTTGACAAAATGGCAAAGGTTAAAGAATTTTGAATTTCAGATCTGGTACTTCGTTGGGATAAGGCACATGAAAAGAAAGGTGGACATGACAAGTTTGACAATCTATGGAAAGGTCCTTATCAAATTTCTGAAATTTTGGGAGATAATGCATTCAAGCTTAAGACTCTAACAGGAAAGGAAGTCCAATTGCCCATCAATGGGCAATTCCTCAATCATTATTTCTGCCCTTAGGTTTTCTTTGTGAAGCCTAAATTGTACATAGTTAGTTTAGGTTTTCCTTTGTGGTGTGTTTTTTCTTTTTTCTTTTCTTTTAGTTAGGTGAGGGTTTTGGTTTGTCTCCCCTCTCCTGGTCAGGAGTTTTGGCATTGTCTAGTATAGGTTTTTGTCCCTTGTTGGTTGTGTTTTCTTTTTTCCTGAGTTGTCTTCCTCAGGTGGTTTGGTTTTCTCTCTTCTTTTGGTGTTGGCTTCGGTTATGGCTTTATCTAGGTGGCTCATAGTTGTAAGAATCTCTTTTGGTAAGTGGAGTGGTGTAGTGATGTGGTTACTTCATCCAAAGATTTCACTGAGTTTTGTTTATTTCATTTCTTGGATAATTGTTATGAAGAGCATTAGAATCTTGGCCATCCTTCATATATTTTCAGTGGGTTAGAAAACATACTTGACTTGGAAGGTTAATCATACATTGTGTCTTGACACATAAATTATGAGGTTGCCACATATTTCACACTCTTAACTATTGCTCTAAGTCCATTTATGTGTCTTTAGGAAAGATCATAACTTGTGAAATTTTTAAAATCTTGCTTCAACGCCACTGTAACTCCTAAACCCATGGTAAGCTTCATTGCTTACAAGCCAAGAGAAAAGAAAGAAATGAAATACCAATTCAAAAGGAATAAAAAAGGAAAAAACGAATGATGAAATAATAAGATTGGCTTTGGGGGTACACGGAAATCTCCATAGGTGTTCAAAAGAATAATTTACCGGAAGTGGAGCAATCTCCGTTGGTTTTACAGCGACAACTCCGTCGGGGCTATGGATGCCTGATTGGCAGTGGGGCAATGTCTAGGATGCTTTTGAAGTCAAGAGGAACCAATAACTTGTCATGATTAATCCTAGGATTTCTGAGTGGTCTTGTCGAGCTAGAATTAATACATTTGCACACACTTAGGTTGTCGTAGAGTAAATGTGTTTTGATCCAATATATGATTATTCTCCCCTTTTGAGCTTGTTTTCTCTCTTATTGGTGACGTAAGATTGAGAAACCAGAGATTCTGAGTTCGGATTAAGTTTTATCTTTGAAATGTTTGTAACATTTCACCCGTGGAGTCGCCAAATGTTGTGACCACCAATCACAACACGCCCAAGCCTAGGACCCCCTTCTGTTTTAATTTGCCAGCTGTTTCCTTTTTCTGCGGAGTGCAAGTCAGCCGTTTGCTAGGAATGGTCAAACTGGATGAAATCTTGGATGGTTTTAAAACTACGCCTTTAACTCTCTCTGCAACGGGATTTTAAGATAGTCATGGAATGTTGGAAAAGGACAAAATCCGCCAGTTTAGAAAAATCCCGACCCCGCAAATCATGGAGCGCAATTTTAACATAGTCATGGAATGTTGTAAAAGGATAAAATCCGCCAGTTTAGAAAAATCCCGACCCCGCAAATCATGGAGCGCAATTTTAAAATGGTGAAGGATATTGTGCAAAGGAAAAAATCCTCCATTCTGGAAAAAGTCCGATCTCGTGAATCGTGGAGCGAAGTTTTAGTTTGGCAGATAAATAATTGTGAGAGACACTAACTGCTTCCATTGTTTCAAGGATAACCTTTGCTCTTGTGGGAATTACTGGTGATATGAAAGAACAACTGATATCATATTGTGCTTGTCCTTGTCTGGATCATGTATACATTTTCCTAGCATATTGTCAGCAAAATTGGAAACTCACGGGGTTAGTTGTTGAATTGTCAACAGTTGAACATGCACTAATTTATCTATGTTCTCATTGATGCACGCTTATGCATCAAATCATCATAAATTACTCCGTTATTCCTCTGGTTGTCTGCAAAATCTTTAAAACCACAAAAGGCAACAAGAATTGTGCTCTTCATTGTGCAAGATTTGTCCTTGGTTACTTTTCTCAATATATATAGTTGAAATAGGAGTCACAAATTATATGCGGGATGTGTTTCTAAAACAAGAGCCACAATGGAAATGCTACTTGCTAAGTTTATTCTGTTCTCAAAATCTTTGATATCTTGCCATCTGCAAAGCATGATTTAGTGTGTTGGTTGTCTTGGTTTGTTCCTCCAGTGAATGATCCTATTGTCCTAGATTCACATGGAAAGTGTGAAATCCAAAACGCACAAAGATATTGGAGAGTGAAAAGTGGGAATATTAGAAAATTTTGAGAAAAATCTGAAATTTGAGGAAAAGAATGAAATTCCTTATGAAGTGAAAAGTTAAATTAAGAGAAAAGCGGAAAAAACGATTTTCCTTCAAAAAAGGTATTTTTGGATTTACATTAAAAAATTAAATATTAGTAAAACTAATATTTAATTTGATTTTTTTTGAATAATAATCCAAAAATAAATAAAAAATAAAAAATAGAGAAAAGTTGCAAATAAATTTGATTTTTTTTCATTTAAATATGGAAATTAATTAACTATTGATTTTTTAATTGATATTTAATTAATAAAAGTAAAAACTCAAAATGGGATAAGAAATACTTAGCTTCATCATGAAGTTAAGAGCATCAAAATAACAACTTTTTGAATCAAACAGCAAAAAAGCGACAAGTGGCACAAAAGATGGAAACCTTGATGGCTAAGTAAAGCAACTGCCTAATTTTAGTTTACAGCTTTAAAGGCATCTTGTTTTTGAAAGATGATTTATATAAGAAACCCTCTCATTCATTCAGGCTCACACAAAAATTTTAATAGCAAATTGAGAATAGGAGTGAGATTCAAGGAGTTCAAGAAAGCAGATTTTTGGGAAATTTTCTGAAATTGTTGAGGAGTTTTTTGGGAATTCACAACAGAGGATTTTGAATCCTATCAGAAAGGAATTTTTTTTTGCAGTGAGTTGTGAATATTGCATATTTCTCATGGAAGTATTGAAAAGTGAATCTTGAAAGGAGTATAGAAATTTTGGCAAAAATCCAAAATCTTTGTCTTATGGACAAGTTGTATCTATTGTTTTTAATACTTTCCTTGCATAGTCTTATGTGTGTATATTTTCTATTTTGCAGGGAAGGAGAATGGTAGAGCCTAGGGGAACAGGAGAAACGTGAGGACAACTAATAAAGAATGAAAGGAGAGGATTCTATCCTGAATCCAAAATTGTATCAAAGTGGGCAGAAATTGGAGATAGAAGTCTTGGCAGCCTTGATTTGAAAGATTTTAACCGGAGAATGCTCGGATATAGTGACTATCACCCTACACACCTAGCCACCGAAATTGTGAGAAGTGGAATTTTCGCTGCAGCTAGTTTCCCTCCTTTTCAACATCTAGAGTTGATTGTGGAATGTACCAAACACTACAGTCCTAGAGATAGAACCATCAGGGATTCTGAACGAGATGTTCTCGCAGATTTTTCTCCGGCATCCATTTCTGAAGCGTTTGGAATTCCTTCTCACCCAAGGATGGTCACAAAGACACAAGAGCAAGCACTGAGAATCTACACGTCTGGAATCAATTTTTGTGAAGAAATAATCAACAAAAGATGATTGAAAAAGAATAGATCACATCATTCCAAGATTCCTAAGGAAATAGTATGGCTTGACTTGCAAAGGGAATCTAGTGACATGGTCATGATGTTGAGTCGCATATTTGGCATGCCTTATTCTTATAGATTTGAATCTTGGATGTGGTATTTTGTTGAGCAGGTGATGGAGGAAGGCAACAGAATAGATTGGGTTGGGCTCATAAGTGATAATCTAAATGAACAGTTGATGAATCTAGAGCATACAAGGAAATTTTACATGATTTCCTATGTCATCTACATGCTAGCACGGAGGACAAATTATGATGGACTACGATGCAAAGGACCGATTGGAAGTGGAACCCAACACCTCAAAGTCCATGAATGTTACCCACAGTTGCATTTGTACTCAAAGGACAATTACATGAAGGTTAATGATATATTTGCCATGCGCATAGTAAGAACATTACAAAAGAGGCCACATATAAGAATGTCAATGGGTGCGATGAAGTTGGTCGAGGAATATGGTGCCTGGTTCATTCATTTTCCTACCTTTTCATACATCCGAGTTCAAGGATTCTCCATGGAGCCATACAAACTTCCCAGGTATCCAACGGATAAGATGGTCTTGTTAGAGCTTACTCAACAACTTACAGCCTATGACAAGATTCAGAAAGGGAAAAAGAAGTTGGGGTTGCAATTTCCAATTTCCATAGGAGAAGGGAAAACTGAGGTATGCCCATGTATAAAAGCTGCAGAGAAATCATCAGATGAGCTCCACTTCTTTCGCCTTCCGCTTTATCCAAAAAGGAATGATTTTGATCCTCACAACAAGATCTCATCAGTAGGAGGATCAAAGTACCAACACAAGGTTCACCTTGAAGACTTTTGGGCAAATGCAACAGATGAGAACGAGATTAGAAAAAGGTTGCATTCAAGACTACCATTGAACATTAGTAGAACATACAACATATTCAATGTTCCTGATCAAATGGAGGAGGACCCAAACATGATGCGAAAGGGATTCAATCCAGAAATGACAGCTCAACCATATGATTGGAAGAAGAAAGAAATTACAGATCTCGTAGCTCTTTCAAAACCAATCTTAGATTTTACAAAGTGGTGGACCAAGCATAAGCTTGAAAAATTAGTTGCACCAGCTAATGGATTCACATATAGGTTGCTTGGTCATAGACCACTTAGGGATGAAAGATCAGGACAAATATCTGAAGGGACTGTTGAGGAAAGAGGAACTCCATCCGAAGATGTAGGAACCAAGAAAGGGAAAGAGGTACCTCGAGAAAAGCATCCTAGGATTGAGGAAGTCATCCAAGAACCTCAAAATAAGAAGCAGAAACATGGAGATGCTCCCTCTTCTCCGAGTCGAACTCCAAGTGTCCAAGAGATAGAAACATTTGAAAGGCAAGATGTAGGGACAAGTATAAGGAAATTTGAGCAAGAAGAGGATTTGAATAGGCCAATTCATGATAGGCTGAGTATAAATGCCTATGAAAAGTTCATGCAAGAAAGAGGGAGAGATCAAGATATTGCTACAGAGGAAAGTCTCGCTACAATCTTAGAGTGAGAAATGATTAATGATGCAGATGGTCCACTAGAGGAAGAAACTCCAGGAGTAGCAATACATCTTCCAAGTGTCGAAGCCATAGTTCCTGAGGTTACAATGGATAGTCTAGGAGGTGAAGAGGAGATTGACATTTGAGCGGTCCAAAGGAAAGAACAATTGGTAATTCCAAGGGACCAAAGTATACCCATTCCAGAATGGTTGAGGCAACGAATTCAATTGCGTCAACAAAGGGAGGTTGATCTAGCAATTAAATTACAAGAAATTTTGGACCGATCAAACCGATCAGAAGAACAAGAGAAAGCAAGAAGATATACTAAATTCATCAGAGGAGAATCAGGATCCAGAATCTTGCAAATTGCGACTCCCACAATTGACAAAGGAAAAAATCAGATTGCTCCAGATGAATATCATGTTACGGAAGTAAATCTTGGTCGGGCCTCCCGAGAGAAAATATTGGAAGAATTTGATGACTCCACACAAGCTTTGAAAGATAGGCTAAAGAAAGTAGAAGAGGGGTATGAAAAGCAGAAAAGAGAAATTCGGGCCTTATGTCAGTACATCAATAACTTGCCTCATCCAGTAAGAGAGGAAGGTCCATCATTTGTTCCTCCAACAGGTGTTTCCAGTGAAGTGGTAGGTGATATTGACAGAATCAAGCGGATTGCTTAGGGTGCAAAGATTTGGATCGAAGGAATTCAGGAGGTAGCCTTCAAACATGCAGAAGAATTAGTGCAAGTGCACAATAGGGCATTGGCTGCAATCTCTAGGATCTAGTGCATGGAGGAATCGTGGGTGGATGAGCATATTTACCAAGAGAAGGTGATTGCCAACATTCAGAATCTGATCGAGAACCCAAAGCAAGAATTGATTGATAGTCGAGTTATCAGTGAGGGGGATGTCTATGATTTTGTTTGATGGTACAGTGCAGTGATCATAGTTAAGGAAATGTTTGAGAGCTTTACCAGGGAATCCAATCGATGGAAGAAGATTGTTGATAACATCAAGCAAGGAATATCAAATGCAGTTGCATCCTTGTTATCACAAAGATTGGCGGAAGAAGAAATGACAATTGATAATCTGAAAGTCAAGTTAGAGGAATTCTTTCAACTAAATGTATATGGAAGAAATGATTTTGAGAACTGCTCCATCTTCTCAAATACAATGCACACTACTAAGGACTTACTACCAGATTGGGATGAAAGCTTGGCAAAAGCAGAAAGAGCAATTGCGGTTCTAGAATTCAAGCAAGAATCTACACCAAGCATCAGTACAGAGGAGTTGGAAACAGTGTAGATCAATTTCGATCCTTCAGGCAAAAAAATCAAGGATAGATGCATTAAATGCATAGTGGGTGTGCTTAGGGATCATTTATTACACCCCACTCCTTCCTAAAAAAGCATGCATAGTGGGCATTTATTACCCACTATAGTAGTGGATTCCTTGTGGCATTAATGTAGATTCCTTTCCTTTGCCCTAATCCTAATTAGGGTTGATGTGGCATGATCTTGGCTATCGGTTATTGTGATCATCTGGTCCACCTATTGTAACCGAGGACCTATATAAAGGCCTCATTTCTCATTTGTAAAGGAAGAGACTTTTATGAGATTGTTGCTATGAGTTACTGAGATAATAAAGTTTTCATTGGAGTTTGGTGAATACTTGATGTGTCTTAGTGCTTGCTTGTTCTCCTAAATTTCTTCAATTAGATTAAATTTAGCATAGTCAATGTGTGGTGATTACAATGGAGAATATGATGGTGTATTGATGAATTCCTTAGGTTCATACTTTTGACGTTTTAGTGATTCTAATCCGTTGAGTAAAGTTAGCCTGAACCCCTTTCATGCATATGCTCAACTTCTATCATTTGTATACATTGTTTTTTATGATGGTGTATGTGGTGATATGAAAATCTTTGGCATAACCCTTGAAAATTGCACCAGTTCACGCGTAGTTGTAGTATAACTTGGCGAAGCGGAATTTGGTAAATTGAGGAATTTGTCCACTAGAATACTATTTGTTGTTATCACTACCCTTAGGATTAGAATAGAATTCCTAAACCCTATCTTATTGAATTTTTGCATATTCTGTGAAAACTCCAAAGAAAAAGCACTTCATTGCAAAACCTTAAGATAGCTCCCACATCCAGTATGGCTTGAAATGAATCTAAATAAATACGTAAGGCCCCTTGTGATCATCAACAAATCACATCAACCATCGATCTTATCCACAGTCAAGACCTGGCATTAGAGGAACCTTGAAGTCATTGTATGATCTTCTAGCAATCTTAGCATACACGAGAATTTATTCAAGAGAGGATAAGATATTTTGGTATTTTGTTCTACTATTTGGTGGGTCATAAAACACACATCAACAACGGTAACTTCTCTAGAATCAACAAAATTCTTTAGTTCTTCCCACAATTCCACATCTTTGCTGAACTTGCATATCAATGTCCTTAGTTCGTCTAACTAGTCTTTGATTCTTTATGTTACCGAATTTAAGTATCCTGTCCTTCCAGTACTCAATGTTGATGTGTTGTTCTGATCCATAGATGAAAACCCTTTGCTTGGATTGTTCAGTAATTCGCTCCTCTCTCCTCTAGGAATCTTTGTCTGTGAGGAATATTGTCTTGCCTATGAATTTTTGGATCTTTGTGACCCATTTTGGCTCTGAGTTTATAGATATCAGGATTTATAATAGTGGAGGAGACTTAATAAAACTCTCTTGCTTGCCGGTGGTGCTCTACTCTTTCAATTGTGAATAATGTTTGGAAAAGACTCTTGCTGAAGATGGGAGTTCGGTCGCTCCTCTCTCTCTCCTGCCTAATCATGTTAGAACAACTTTCAAGGGACCACTGTGTCTATAGTCTATTTGCTTGCGGTATGTAGGTTTTGTATGAAGATGTGGCCGAGTATGAACTCCCCTGTTCAATGCCGTGTGGGCATGGTGTTTGTCTGCCTTAGTCAAGAAAGGTAATTCCTTCCTCTGATATCTTCCCATATCTGTCCTTCCCTCCCCCGAATACATCCTTGCTTAAACCTTATTATATGTTCGATAATAGTAGAAATGCCTCTTACAAAAGTTGTGACTATTCATCCAATAACTCATGACTCATGATTTGTTTATTATAATATAGTTTCTATAATATAATTTTATAAAAAGAATTATATATATTTTCATAAATTTATATTTATAATAATATTTTTTTGTATGAATAAAATATTTATAATAATTTATACGTTAGGAGGAAATCTGATTTAATACTCTCTTCATGACCTTTATCATATCATCGGATTAATAATATTATAATCATTTATAGTAGAGGATATGATTATATTAATCAATATATTATAAGACATGAATTTCCTTTATAATATATGATAATAAATTAAATTAAATTTTATTTTATTATTAATTATTAAATCTTATAAATTAGGGGGCATGACATGTTACATCATCAAAAGCTTAACATTTCATTTTGGGCCGAAGCCTCTAGCATAGCTGTATACATACAAAATAGATGTCGTCATTCCTATCTAGACAATATAAGCCCTGAAGAAGCATTTATCGGAACCAAACCTGATATAAGCCACCTTAGAATATTTGGTGTCCAGTCTACATTCACATCCCCAAACATAAAAGGTCAAAAATAGAACCATCAAGGAAGAAGGAATATTTGTTGGTTATAGCGAATCATTCAAAGCCTACAAAATTTACATTCCTGGTTAAAAACAAATTGAACTCAATAGAAATGTAATTTTGAGAAAGATACTGCATTCAAAAGATCCAAAGACATGAATGAAATAGATGACAAGTCTCTGCAAAATATGGAAGAGGATCTTAGAACTGAAATATAGAGGGAGACACCTATAGAGGATAATGAACCTCTAAATCTTACTCCTGAACCTAGTAAAGAAGCAAAAAACTATATAGGCCCTAAGGGTACCTTTAAAGAAAGCAAGAAACCTAGAGGCTACTCAAACTATGTTGCTCTTATGAGTGAACTTATTAAATCTGAACCTTCTAATCTTAAAGTAGCACGGCAACATCAAGTTTGGAAGGATGCCATGGTCGAGAAATATCAATCTATTTTAAAGAATGATGTTTGGGATGTCGTACCTAGACGAAAAGAAAAATCAGTTGTATTGTCCAAATGACTCTTCAAAATCAAGCATGCAACAGATAGAAGTATTAAAAACCATAAGGCAAGATTTGCACTGTAACACCAGTATTGGTGGGGGAATAGCTACGGGACGGTGACAAGGAGGGGTGTTGTATGGTATATACATAGAACTTGAAATTCTAGTTATGAAATGATGTTTCAGCAAAACATACAAAATTAAAATACTTGAACATAGCAAAATTGCAACATGAATTAGAACCATTAAACATTCAATGTAGTAACATATTACATACCCAATAGTAACATTCAAAAATCAAATTCAAAAAAATTTAAGTACCCATCCTAGTGATGATATGGTTGCGGAATGGCGGATGTGGGGGTACTTGGGTACTCAATTACCCACTGCAGGAATGTCTCGAAAAAGGTTACTTTGAGGTTTGAGAGGGGGTGCGAGTCCCAATGTTACATTGAAGATTTGTCACTAGAGGGTTCTCACAAAAGGAAGGAATTGATTATGAAGAGATATTCGCCCTAGTTGTTCGTTACACCTCAGTCAGAGTAGCAATTGCTATTGCTGCATCAAAAGAGTGAAAAATTCACCTGATCGACGTAAAGGCTGCATTTCTTAATGACATCATAGAAGAGGAAGTATACTTAGAACAACAAAAAGGATTTGTTTTTCATAACTGTGCCTCTCATGTTTGTAAGTTAAAGAAGGTAGTTTATGGTCTCAAACAAGCTCCTCGAGCCTAGTATTTAAGAATAGACAATTATCTCTCCAAATTAGGATTCTCCAAAAGTGATGTAGATCCTAATCTTTATTTCAAGGTCGTGAATGGTGATATGTTGATTCTCATTCTTTATGTTGATGACTTACTAATCATTGGAGAAGACCATCTTTTCACCAAATGTAAATAAGAACTTGCTTCCGAATTTGACATGAAGGATTTGAGTATTCTACACTATTTTCTTGGTATAGAAGTATGGAAGGAAGAAAAGTATATTATCCTAAATCAAGATAAATATACCATTGATGTTTTAAACATATTCAAAATGATGGACTATAAGCTTATGTCTACACTATGGAGACAAATCTACATAAGCTAAAAGAAGCAACATTAGATTCAAAACTTGTTGATCCTACTCTCTATCGACAGATAATTGGATCCTTGATGTTTTTGGTGAACACCAAACTAGATGTTTTCTATGTGACAAATGACCTCAACCAGATTATGTGTGAACCAAGGAAATTACACCTTATTGTAGCAAAATATATTATGAGACACCTACGAGGGACTATTGGATATGGATTGAACTATGATAATGTAGATTTAAATCTACATGGATATTCAAATTTGAGATGAATTGAAACATTGTTGATTGCAAAAGTAGCTCTTGATGTTGTTTTAGCCTGGGATCAACCGTGATCTCCTGGTTTAGCGGGAAGCAATCCTCAGTCGCATAAAGCTCTATTAAAATCAAGTACATTGTAGCATCCATGGGAGCTCGAGAAGCCATATGGTTAAGAAAATTGTTGGTGGGTTTGTTTGGACAAACCATGGATCCCACATTATACATCATGATAATTAGAGTTGTATAAAGCTTTTTGTAAACCCAGTATTTCACTATAGATCCAAGCACA
Source organism: Cupressus sempervirens (assembly GCA_028749045.1). NCBI lineage: Eukaryota > Viridiplantae > Streptophyta > Pinopsida > Cupressales > Cupressaceae > Cupressus > Cupressus sempervirens. The sequence continues at coordinate 751,728,757 of CM053784.1, forward strand.
TTGAAATTCCCTATCACTATATTAGAGATATCGCAAAGAAAAACATTATACAACTAAGATAAATTAGCATTGATGAGAAAATTGTAGATATCCTATCCAAGCCACTCTCTAAGATAAAAGTGGATCACTTTAGAGGTAATCTCAGTATGGTAAAAAAGTGTAAAATTTTATTTGAGTCTCAATAAATTATTGTACAAATGTTTAAAATTTGTTTTATTAATAAACTTTTTTGTCATGTGTGTTATTATATGATATTGTATAAACATTATGAAAGGTGACGATCTCTCATTAATGTTTATTTGTGGTTAATATTGTAAAGTGACGACGTTAACAATAACTTAACCTACTATCATGATGGATATTGTATGGTTGATATCTATGCTTATATTATGATAGTTCATATTTCTTACACAATACTTTGTATTACTGAGATATGTCATGGTGAATGCTGAGTTATAGCATTCGTGGATATGCCATGAACAAATATCTTCTCCGGTAGGCATCACGAGACTTGATGCCAGTGCACATACTAGAAAAGATATGAGTACGGTGAATATCATATGGTTGATATTCACGGTCATACCATACTCCTTGTTGTCGGTAAAATGTATAGCGTAGCCGACGGGTAGAATAGTATCCGAACGGGCGCGGGACGCTTGAGTCACCCCTTTGGAAAGGTATATGTACATGTCCGAGATGGACTTTGGAATCATCATTGTGATCATTGTAGTCATTGTATTCAGATTGTAATCATTAAGTGCATATATGAATAAAGTATCTATTCTGCATTGAATCATGTTATACTACATGTGTTAAGCTTCTTACCTTGTACGGTGACCTAGAACGAAGGAATGATATGAAGATTAATGCCGAATTTGCTTAGAATGATAGGAATAAGGTAAAAGACAAAGATGAGATACATACAGCACAAAAAATTTTAATTTTAGCGCAGTAGGCAGAACGTAGGTAGAGACTTCAGCAGATTGCCAAGGGGCACCGAAGGGGTGAAGAGGCATAGGCGGAGGGAGTGCACTCACCTAATAGGTTGAGGAGTGCCGAGGAATTGCTGGAGGAGACTCGACAATGCTTAAATTTGGTGGAGGAAACAAAGGAAGAGTTTCTTAACCTGTGTATGCTGAAGGGAGAGTGTCCAAATGGAAGGGAAGCAACTCGCACGGATCGGAGTGTCGAGAGAGCACGAGCATGAAGTGATCTGTTCATTCTTGATACACAGGACGAACGAATATAGGCGAAAAATAGAACAATATCATTTAAAGAACTTTCACCAGACAATGTAGTTGTTGGAAACAAGACTATTATACAGAACAACGCGGGTGTACAGAACAGTGCGGGAGCTCAAAACAGTGCGGGAGTGCAGAACAACGCAGGCACCCAAGTTTCATAGTGATGGTACAACAGACCCTATCCAACATTGTAAAATGTGTGAAACCATATGGATGGCAGATGGCATGATGGATGAAGACGATTGGGTCAGACAGTTCCTAGTGACCCTGCAAGGTGTGGCGATAGATTGGTTTTCCGATACCAGTCCTTAGAAACTCAATACATGGGAGAATGTTAAGAAAGAATTTATAGCACAATTTAGATTGCTCCAAGATGATAATGAAATAGTAGCAGAGATATATAGCACTAAAAAAGGAAAGAATGAAACAGTCTGGAACTATGCCAGACGATTGAAAGAACTGATTGGAAAGATGGAGAGTCAACCAACGGACGGTTTGAAAAAATGGTGGTTTGTGGAGTGGCTACGACTGACTCTTCAAAAGAAGATGAAGATTGTACCACTGGTGTCATACACCGATGTGTATACTCGTGCCATGGATTTGGAAAGTGAACAAAAGACGAGTAAGAAGAAAAAGCATAAATCCTCTGATTCGGATGATTCATCCTCGGAAAGTAGCAATAGTGATGAGGAATTGAACAAGAAGGTGAAAGCATTGCAGAAAGACATGATTCGGATGATGAAAGAATTCAAGAATTTGAAAAAGAATCCGGACACAATGAAGGGAGAATTGTGGTGCATAGATTGCAAAGAGGATGGCCATATGAAGGGTTCATGCTCGAAGAAGCAGTTTTGTGACATATGCTAGGTAGCGGGACATTCCCTAAAGGAGTGCCCGTTTAACTTGAAAGAAAAAGGACACCAGCAAGTATTACTAATGCAGGAAGCGTCCAACAACAACAATAACACAAGCAATGATGCAACTTTGGGTGGATATCGCAATAATAATAGAGGCAGAAGGGGTGGAAACAATAACAATAACAACGGAGGCCGGAGTAAAATACAGTATGATGCGAGTGGACGGCTGATGATATAGTGTCGGGCATGCAATCTTTGGGGCCACTTCGTTAGGGATTGTTCTACGAAGGAGACGCCACAGCTACTGTGCAGATGGTGTGGTCCAGGGGACCATGAAGATTCAAAATGTCCAATGCAAGGCGTAAATTTATTAAGTATCGAAAGGTGTGATGAGAAGGTATTGGCGATCACACGAGAATAGGTGAGGAAAGCAAAATATCCGAATGCGGAAGAAGCGGAGAGGTTACAAAAAGCCTGAACGGAGATAGAAAAGCAGATGAAAGCAGAGAAGTTACAAGTGAAGGACACTGCCGAAACATCAAAAAGAAACTTGGCGGAACAAAACATGGTGAAACAGATAATGCAAACAGAAGTGTCTGTTAAATTGAATGACCTTCTAACGATGCCATAGTTGCGTTCGACTATTATAAATATGACATTGTCCCTGAGAGTGACAAAGGAAGCAAAAGATAGTAAGGAAACAACAGCAGCATCAACAGACCCAATGTTACTAGCACTTACGACAGTTAGACACACGGCAGTGGTGGAGATGGGCATTTTGGGTATTGTGCTGATGGATACAATAGTAGATGGAGGATCGGGGGTGAACATGCTATCGGATGATATTTGGAAAAAGCTTGGACAACCAATGCTATGGCCACCTACTTTCCAGTTACTCAAGCAGATCAGCATGGGATAAAGCTGTTGGGAACTTTGATGGCACAACCGGTAACAATTGGGACAGAATCCTTTTTACTGGATTTTGTGGTCATCCCACTGAAGAGAAGAGGGTACAATGCCATCTTGGGGTGGGGGTGGCTACTGCAAGCTAAGGTAAAACATGATTGGAAAAGGAACACCCTATCCATGGAGAAAGGAGGTAGGAAATTCATAATTGATTTGAATACACAAATGGTAGGAGAAGAAGCAGTGTCGTCGGACTTAGAAGGCGAAGGTAGGAGTGACGATGAAGGGAAAAAGAGGATGAAAATAGATGAAGAAGGGGTGTTGAGATTAGGAGGGTCAACTGATGATGACCTAGATTCAATAAACGGATTGCTACATTGGCAAATGAAAGATTACGAGGTTTTTCCAAGCTGCAATGTTTTGAGCGTCGAGGAAGAAAAAGCAAGCAATGAGTTCCCAAAGGTGTATAGTGAACTGAAGGAGGGAGAAGTGCAGGTGGATGAAACACCGGCCCATACGTTCAGTAAAGATAAACCAATAAAGTATGAAGAGCCTAGGGTGAAAACAATGAACTTGGGTGATGAAGAAAATCCAAAGAACATTCTTGTAGGAGATGACTGGAACCTAGTGTTGAAGGCGGCAGCATTTAGAATATTCATGGAGTACAAGGATGGTTTTGTTTGGACATATAAAGACTTAAAAGGAGTGCCATCGGAGCTATGTGTTCACCGGATACCATTGATCGAAGGTGCAGTACCTGTACGGAAGCGACCGTATTGAATGAATAAGAACTATGCAACATGGGCCACGGAAGTTGCACAAAACAGGAGGAAGGCATGGCATGAATGGCAATTAAAATTAAACAAGTTTCAATTGGGCCAGTTAGTATTGAAGTATAACGGACGGAATGAAATCAGACTTGGAAAGTTCAAAGTTAAATGGGTCGGACCATACAAGATACGGGAAGTTGGATATAATGGGGCAATTAGGCTATGGACACTGGACGGAAAAGAAATACCAAATGTAGTAAATGGATCGAAGTTAAAGATATACCATGAAAGAAATGATCCCCCGCCGACAAACAACTAAGGAAAGAAAAGAAACGTGTGTAAATAATGTATATATGTATAATAAGTAATAAAAATTTTGGAACATAGTTTTGTGATAAACTATAGTTTTAAAGTAACAAAGTGATAAAACATGAAGGAGCAGCCTAAATAAAGTAATAAAATAATAATAAAGTGTGAAGAAGTATGGAAAGTATGAACATAGACTGTCGTACGGCCTTAAAAGGAGGCAATATGCAAACAAATTCATAATTGGAAGAAGTTAAAGCTTGTAAGGCCTTTTGGCTCAGAAGACATAAAGAGAGCCGTACGGCCAGAGACACAACATAGAAGAAGATGATAATGTGAAGCCCGTACGGCCAATAGCAGGAAGAAGAATTAAGACCATACGGCTAAGCAATACATATCGAGAGGAAACCATACGGCTAAGTAAAGAGATAGTGTAAAGGAGACCGTAAGGACACTAGGAACAGGCTGAATGAGTTGCCATACGGCCAGTGGATAGACAAGCATAAACAAACCACTGTACGGAGACAGGCCTTGTGTGTATTAATGATACCATATGACAAAAGCAAAAAATATTGGAAGGCAAATTTGCTAGGCACCGTACGGGAACAGCAAATAGAAAGGAGGAATGCCATACGCCGTACGGAAGGAAAGGGACTAAGACAGCCGTATGGTATTCCAAAGCCATACGAGTCATAAACTCATGTGCCGTACGGAGAAGATGCAGGACTGTACAAGGTTAGGAGTTTACTTGTTTCAACATAAAAAGGAAACCGTATAGTACAATTGGCAAAGAATTGAAGGAAAAGCACCATACATAAAAGCCTAGGAGAGTAAATAAAGTCCGTACGGTGGAAATAGAAAGGATTTCAAACAATTACCAATCAAAGTCAGGGCCATATGGGATTAGAGATAGTGTGAAAAACAATACAAGAAACAAAAGGAGGAAGACCTTACGGAGTCAAAAGGAATTGTTCCATCTTCTAAGCATTGTTTATGACCGTACATCAAGAAAGTGGAACAACCTTTTGTACAACAAGAAAGGGGAAGGAAGGATCTTGAAACGTACGGCCAATAGGAGAGGATTTAAGACCGTACGGCTAGGTTAAAATACATTATAAAAGAAGACCATACGCTAGGAAGGAATTGGAATAAATTATCAAGCCTGAGCAGTATGGATTTGGAGACCATAGGAAAGGGAAAAGAAAGCCATACGACGTACGGCAGGAGAGAATAAACTTAACTGTGAAGTATGCAGATGCTATGAAATTTGGAAGCTGTACCTGGGAGGAGCTAAAGGAAACTGTAATAAGCAGGAGGAGTTAAAGCTAAGCCACACCATCACCTCGAACGCTGAATTGGGTAAGCTGTACAGTAGGGAAGCCAGGACAAGAGAGGAAATTGTGAAAAGTTTGTATAGGAGGTAACTGCCCTAAGGGTTTGTGATTTATTCACAAAACGACAAAAGAGTGACAGTTATGCAGTCAGTTGGCAAGAGGGCTTGGAAGAGGAAACTAGAAGAAGACATTGCCATGAACAAGAACACAAAGACACTACCATCTGGAATTTGTGTAGCAAGAGAGTCTTATGCAGGGACTAGTGCAAGTAAGAAAAAAGAAAAGCAATTGAAGCAATCGGGAGACATTCCTACAATATGGAGTATTACATTCGAAGGGTTAAATGGTGCAGAGTGCTAGAAGTGGTGGCAGGAGACTCCAGACAACCACCCGATGAAGGCTAGTATCTAGAAAGCTCAGGTGGAATGGATAGTGCAAATGTGCATATTTTGCAACAGAGACTACGAAGGGTTTTTGCGCATTATGACTGAAACATATGATAGGTTCTCTCGAACCAGTACGTTTGAATACCTGGATCGCAATTTAGTAGTATCATTCAAACCGGCTGATTTTACATGAGTATTTGGCATACCTGGTCATGCTCAGGGCGGGAGAAAAATAGAAAGCAAGCCAAAAAAAGATGAGCCGCGAATTAAAGTTGAAGTTGATATAGCTTGTGTGTGGAGACCTATCGCAGGCGGAACAGGACGCTCTTTCAGACACATCCAAGGGCAGAGGGTTAAAGAAATCTAATATTTAGGAGGGTCATTGACATTGTTTGATGGATATAGTGAAAAGCCGCCTCACAAGTTCGAGTCGCGCTTCGGATATCTCTTTCCCCCATCTAGCCATGATGAACAAAATCTTGCACGGTAGGGTATATGATTGGGTAGCACTATTGGCCGAATAAATGTCGGAGTTTATGACATTGTAGCACAAAATGTTCTATATGCCGCATTATGCTATTGGTCTGTTCCTGGAGGCAACGACACGGATGATCCCAAATGATGCATTGGAGGCAAAACCGAGACCACTCGTGCCTGGTGAACCACCTATTATGCAGTGGAGGCATTTAGATACTCTTGGCACCAAAACTATAGGATAGAAGTGACCAAGACCTGAGGGTGGAAACACAGATAGTGGACGAGAGGAGACATCTTCAAAGGAGAGTGGGTCTAAGGGGGAAGAAGAAGAGGACGAAGTGGTAGAAGTGATTACGGCTACACCTTTGAGATTTTCGTGGTCTGTTCTTTTGGCTGACACACCTGGTTCCTATAGGCATACATGGTATCCTAGAGTTTGGACAATTCAGGCAACCAGTGATGATGACACCAGTTTCAGCTACTATACAACCCACCGTAGAGACGAGCTGTAGCGGAGTCACATCCGTCATCGACGGAGATAGTAGCTCCGAAGGTACCGATGGAGCCGGCTCGTGAGACTACCAGATACAGGAGAGACTTTGTTACCTGACATGGAGACGGACACAGAGACAAGGGTGATGGAGGTACCGGCAGGTGAGAAGTTGCGGCCATCAAGTGTCCGACTGGATGTAGTAGGTTCTAATGTGGTGGTCACAGTAGATACGACACTGTTGGCATCACCTAAGCAGGACAGAGAGAGAGAGAGCCGAACCTAGAAGGTGAGTGCTTTCCTGAGTACAAAGTTCCATCAAACCCTGGCACCTCGAGTGACATACTTGCCGACACCCACACGGGAAGCAGTTTCGGAGAACCCATTATAGGAGGTTGGACAGCCACAGAGTGAGGGAGTACCGAATAACACTATTGAGCGTATGGCGGAGGCAGTGGAGAGGGTTATGGGTACATAGCAGGAATGCCCAGTAGCGCAGGAGACAGCGATGATAGAGGCATTGTTTCTTGATGATGTCGCAGCTCTAGCATTTCGGGCTTGCCAGGTGTTAGCTTCGAGAAAGACTCAGGCATTGGAACCAGTGGTGAAGGAGTTGGAGGGATTCATATCTTTCATGAGGTTGGGCCATGATACGGCCAGTAGAGAGCAGCGTACGGAAATACATTTCTTAAGTTGTTAGAACCCATATTAAGCCGTACGGATGGAGGCATTTAAAACATGTAGAAAGATAATAGTATAGAGAAGATAAAAGACCATACATTAGCAGTTGAGTAGAAAGCAGAAGCCATACGGTGATTAAGGAACTAAGAAGTGTCATACAAGAGAGAGTGGAAACTGCTATAAGACCCGTACGGATGTCGTATGTCAAGATAGGAAAGAAGAAGCCAAGTTGTATCATCAACCAAGAGCCAATTCAGTAAGGAAGAGGAATTGTTGTAGCTGATTCACAAAGCTTGAGGGAAAGTTTTAAGGATCCGCACAGGGAAGGAGAATAATTTCTGTGTTGAGGGATAACTGACCTAACCCAGCAAAGGGACAAATGAAGTCTGTAGGAAAGAGGAAGTAAAAGAGCAAAAAAAAAAAAAAAAAAAAAGACGACGGATTGAAACAGTTCAGAATGAGTAATGTATGATGCTGAAGGGAAGGAAAAGACATAAAAAGGTAGTAAAACTCAAGCAGTTGCCAGAAAGAGTGTGGGATCAGAAGAAAATCACAAAAATAGTGTGTTCCATGTAGTTTTGTGTGGGTTTCAGAGTGCTAATTTGGTCTTGGCAACGAGGGCATTGCCCTTCGACACTGCCCTGTATCACGACAGGGAGTGCGCCTTGGGCTTTGCCCCAGGTCCCCATGGGGGCTTGCCCCTTGACCCTGTTGGGGTGATGCCCCCTAGACCCCCAGTCAATTCAGTTATCAGTCGTGGGAAGTGTGACCAGTTGATGAGACCTGGAGCTATTGCAAGCATAGTGTGCCAGAGGTGGAAAGATCAACGAAGCAAGCCCTTCGAGAGAGGTGATACACTTGGAGTAGGTGTTGGACGTGAGGCTATCTTGGTGGATGCATAGAGAGCTCGGGAAGAGCTGATCATCCAGTTGAAGGCAGTACAATGACACTTAGCACAGGGTACCCAGGAGTTGGAAGCAGAGAAAGCAGCACGGGTGGCTATCAAGGTCAGCTTGATTAAGGAGACAGTATTGTGTTAGCAGAGGCTATAGGTGCAACATGGTTTGGAGACCAGTTGGTGCAAGCACGACATGAATGTGAAAGTGGTGTGATGGAAACAGAGCTATAGTTAGTCAATTATTGTATTCCGTTTTGTTAATTGTCATCCGGAGACGACTTTTCTTTTGGGGGGATGATGTTGTTGGTAAAATGTATAGTGTAGCCGACGGGTAGAATAGGTATCCGAACAGGCGCGTGACGCTTGAGTCACCCCTTCGGAAAGGTATATGTACACGTCTGAGATGGACTTTGGAATAATCATTGTGATCATTGTAGTCATTGTATTCGGATTGTAATCATTAAGTGCATATATGAATAAAGTATCTGTTCTACGTTGAATCGTGTTATACTACATGTGTTAAGCTTCTTACCTTGTACGGTAAACACTCCTGATGTTAATGTGAGGTAACGTCTATTAAAATGGATGTCATGTTGAAATTCTTGAATATTGTGGAGAGATGATAGAAATTATCCTCCCTAGCTAAGAGAGAGTGTTATTGATTTGTAGCTTCGGTTGGATAATCTCAATCAATGAAATCAAAACATTATCTATTACAGTTATATATTCAATGACTATCCTTTTTTGTGATATTTTTATTCATACTATTAATGTTTATTACCCTGACATATATATCTGTGTGTGTGTGATGTCTTTTATGAATCCAAGAAATACTAATAATAATAGTATTTCCAATGATCAATCAAAACTGTGAATGTCGATCTATGATCGACTTTTTTCTTGCAATGCTAATTACACATAATACATTTCTGTTTGTAAAAGACAATTTAACATATATATATATATCCAAATAGTATTCCTGTTCAAACATTACAACTTTAATGATCTCAGTGGCATAATAGCCTAGCATTGATTAGTGTAAACAATGGTTAAGGGAAGGTGCATGTCTCAATGTAGAGACATGTCCCTACGTGAATGAGATTCACGTAGAGACATGTCTTCCCATTATATATATATATATATATAATGTAATGTCCTCAACAAAAAAAAAAATGTATTTAATTAATCTGTGTAACGGGCCAATTATTTTTAATTTATCTCAGACCCATATTTATTTTTGTCTTAGTAGATTGTGTCGCTGTCGGCTATCTTTGTACACCCTCGGAATGTTTCCCAACGGGTATTTAAGCACGACTATAGGTTGTCTGTAACTATGCTTGGGATTATATTTCTCTATACTATGAATTCCAGTTGGAGTTCTGGATTGTTCACCATTTCGGAAGTGAAAGATCTTCCCTTTTTGGCTCACACGGTTTCGGTGGGACTCAACCCTCACCCTACTCTGTCCCTACATGTATTACTTGTTCGAATCTAGCAAATTGGAGTGCTCTTTTCTTGGCAAACATATTCAGAAGAATTTTTGTATTTGAATCTTTTGGTTTGGCACCTACAATTTGTGTATATACACTCTACATTTTCATGTGGTATCTGGTTGATGTGCTTGATTGATTTTCCTATCCATAATTCTCCACATACGGCATTCTTGCTCCCTTCATCTGCACGTGCGGCCATTATTACACACTCTATACATCCCTCACAGACCCACAATACGGACCCCATTCCGTACTTCCCTACAAACCATCGTACTGCACATTCTCCATCCCGTACAGCATTGTTAATACTGTACACTCATTTGGCAACGTACCCCTTCCCTCCCACTCTGACCGTACAGACTACTACTTAGCATACCGTACGGCTTCTAAAGCAAATCACCGTACCTTGCTCTCACCTCTATCACCATACGGTAACTCTTCCATTCTCGTACGGACATGCTTCCCCAATCACTGTACAGTCATCCTCCATTCTGTGCCTCCTATTGCATCCATATGGACTCATACTGTGTAATCCTGTTTTCATTCCTCCACTATGCAGTACTCATAGACGTTAATCGCCCAAGCCATTACAATATTAATTGGTTTGGAACATTCGGGAACGATACAATGGTATCAGAGCCTTTGATCCTGCCAGCCTACGGACAGTGAATGGGAGTTTATAGCTGGAAGAGGAGGACACATTCCGTTGATCGAATCGCTGAAGAACAAGAACCAGATCCAACAGGTGCCGAACTCGGTTCACTTCTGAGGGATCTTGTGCGGAACTAGGCACAGATCACTAATACGCAATGGCTCATGGAAGAAACTCTTAAGAAGTTGGCAGAAAACAAAATATCTGGAGAATAGAATGGGCACAGCGTGGACTCGATGGCAGGCAAATCACACCCTCACTTAGCAGGCAAATCACACCCTCACTTAGAAAGCTCTCAACTGTCCATGTCGACTTTCCCACCATGGACAGAGACAGATCACGGAGAAAGACTTCCAACCTTTGAAGAGATAAGGGAAGACTGGAGGAATGCAAATCTTGAAGAGGACATTTCCTAGAAGGATTACGCAGATCTAAGAATGAGATACGCAGGAGGCGGAAATAGAGGAGGATACTTTAACGATGATCTGAGGAGAAAATTGAGTAAAGTGAACCTGTCTCCATTTGATGGTTTGGGCTCCATTTCAGCACAAAAATGGGTGATGAAAGCCGACACCTACTTCTAGCTAAATCCTATGCCTGAAGAAGAAGCGATCAAATTTTCCGTGTTGCACTTGGAGGGCGTCGCACATGAATGGTGGCACCCAGTATATCACACTTGGGCATGATCAAATAAAGACTTACACAAAGTTCACGGAGAAATTAATTGAACGATTTGATCGAAAAGACCCCGAATTCGATTTCAAAGACCTCGCACAACTGAGGCAAACTGGATCAGTAGATCAGTTCATCGCAGAATTTCAGAGACCTTGCGTGTTGGTCACAGACATCTCTGAACGAAGGCAGGTTGTGCTCTTTATGGACGGGCTAGTAGAATCACCGAAGGGTTGGGTGAAGGGATTCAATTCGTCAACCTGTCGGAAGAAATCAGTAAGGCACGTAGCATGGCATCATCCTCATCCACTTGGAGTCACTCACATCCGAAACTATCGACGTTTCCAAGGGACAAACCTCCGCCCAAGAAGTTGTCATTGGATGAAGCATCCCATCATGAACTCCGAAGGAAGTTGTGTTTCAATTGCAAGGGGCCTTGGGAACCTAGCCACCGATGCCTCGGGAAAGAAAAAATTCATTACATTGAGGTAATGTTCGATGAAGAAGACGATTAGGAACAAGAGGAAATGCCAATGGAAGATATCCAACCTAGCGGTGACTCCAACTTGGCCAACTTAAACCTTACGGAAAGGATTGCCACCTTGGTACAGCGTAGTGGATCCATTACTTTGGCTAGTAGTCCGAGGTGCATGATTTTCCGTGTGCGGGGTACCCTTCAGGGATAGAGGGTCACAGTGATGTTGGATAGCAGAGCTACATTGAAATTCATAAACTCCTCTTTGGTAAAGCGAAGAAATCTTCCGACGAAGGCACACACAAGTTTTCAGGTCAAGGTTGTCGGAGGGACATTCCTACCCTACACGCACCTTGTTCCTCAGTTGAGCATCACGATGGCGAATCATATGGTGACGGAGGACTTTTTCATAGTGGACCTCGACGACATGGAAGTCATTCTTGGCATACAGTGGATGGAGACGCTTGATGAGCACACTCAGAGTGTCAAGCGAATGGACTTCACTTTCGTGGTTGACGGGAAGAAGGTGGTCCTCCGAGGGATGGCAAATGAAGGACCGCGGGAAGTTTCCGTGCATCGGATGGAGGCAATCCTTTGGCATGATGACGTTGCGTGGATAGTGCAATGCTTTATCTCGGCGGAACCTATAAAGAGGCACCGAACACCTCCACAGGATAAAGAGCTTCAGGATATGTTAAGTAGGCATGAAAGGGCCTTCATGGATATTCCTCTTGACATGCCACCACATCAGGGATTTGAACACACAATAGAGTTGGAATCAGGGGTAAAACTTGTCATAACCACATCATACCATCACCCCAAGAAGTTTAAAGATGAGACTAAGCGGACAATTCAGGAGTTGCTTGAGAAGGGATGGATTCATCCCAGTGCTAGCCTGTTCGCGTCATCCGTGGTGTTGGTAAAGAAGAAGGATGGAATGTTGCGCATGTGTGTGGACTATTGCGCATTGAACAAAAGGACAATAAAGAACAGGTACCCCATCCGGAGGATAGATGAGCTACTGGATGAACTACATGGCGCGGTCTATTTTTCAAAAATAGATCTTCATTCCGGATACCATCAGATCCAAATGAGGGAAGAGGATATGGAGAAAACGGCCTTCTACTGCCACTATAGACACTATGAGTTCCTAGTCATGCCGTTCGGTCTGACCAACGCACCTGCTACATTCCAGTCATGCATGAACCACATCTTTAACAAATAGTTGTGTAAGTATTTATTGGTATTCTTTGATGATCTTCTCATTTATAGCAGGACGTGGGAAGAGCACCTAAAACATTTGAATGAGGTTCTTAGTATCATGAAAAAATAGTCCCTGTTCGCGCAACAATCCAAATGTGAGTTCGGAATGACAGAGATATTGTACTTGGGGCATGTCGTCAGTCAATATGGGGTTCGAGTGCATCAGGAGAAGATTCAGGCTATCCTCGACTGGCCTCCCTTGAAATCACTCACGGATCTGCAAGGGTTGTCAAAGATTTTTCTCAGCTCAGCACGCCTTTAACGGATTTGATGAAGAAAGGGGCTTTCCAGTGGGACGAAGAAGCACAACTCACATTTGATAAGCTAAAAGAGGCCATGAGCACTTGTCCGATGCTGGCACTGCCCGACTTCACCCAGCCGTTCATTTTCGAAAGCGACACGTCAAGGGAAGGCATTGGAGCAGTTTTGATGCAAGACAGACACCCCATCGCCTATGAGAGCAAGAAGCTTACACCAGCCGAACGCCTATATTCTATTTATGATAAAGAAATGTTGGCCATTGTTCACGCACTGACCAAGTTCCGGCAGTATTTGGTTGGTGCCAAGTTTGTTGTCCGTACAGATGACAACAGCCTGAGATATTTCATGTAGCAACGGGACTTGAACGAACGGCAACAAAAGTGGGTAAGTAAGGTTCAATCTTTTGATTTCAACATTGAATATGTAAAAGGGAAAAACAATGTTGTTGCAGATGCCTTGTCCCAAAAACCCACCATCTGCTCACTAGAACAGATCTCAGTTGATTGGAAGGCACAACTGTTGGTGGAATACTCCAAAAATACATTTTCCTATGAGATAATGGGCGGTCACATCCACGACGATCGATATAGGGTGGTGAATAATATCATCTATTATAAGGATCGGATCTACCTAGTGCCAGAATCTAAGCTAAAGTGGAAGATCTTGAAGGAAGTGCACGACTCTCCCCTGGCTGGACATCCCGGCTTCCTTAAGACCTATAGAAGTATTCGGGAGATATTTTCATGGAAGGGGCTGAAAGGGGACATGTTGCAGCATTTCAGAGAATGCACTATTTGCCAATAGAAAAAATCCGAACACACTCTTCCTGTCAGACTATTACAGCCTTTGCCCATTCCCGAACATAAGTGGAAAAGTATATCAATGGACTTCATAACAGGTCTTCCCAGGGTGAACGTAAAGGATTGCATCTTCGTGGTAGTTGAAAAATTGACAAAGTACGCTCACTTCTTCGCCATCCCCTCGGACCTTCAGGCTACACAGGTCGCCGAACTATTTTTAAGAGAAGTCTTCCGCCTGCACAGGGTTACCCCGAAACATCATTAGTGACCGGGATGGACGATTCGTCAGTATCTTCTGGACAGAATTGTTTTGGATGGCAGGGATTGAATTATCACTGAGCACGAGCTACCACCCACAGACGAATGGCCAAACTAAAATTGTGAACAAATGGCTTGAAGGCTACCTACGAAACTACGTCTCGACACAACAATGCGCGTGAGTGAAATGGATCCATCTCGGGGAGTACTGCTACAATACCATGTATCACATGTTGATCGGGATGGCGCCGTTCAAAGCTCTATATAGGCACGAACCACTCTTTTTCATCGATACAGTGCTGGGCGGCAACCGCACTCCAAGGGCGAAGGATTGGCTTCAGGAGGGACAGGACATTCTAAGGAGCTTGGAAAAAAACCTTCAGTGGGCACAAAACCAACAGAAGGTGTATGTCGACAGACATTGGATTGAGAGAAGTTTTGAAGTGGGGGATTTGGTCTATCTTCAGCTTTAGCCATATTGGCAGTCCTCATTAAAGGGAACAGGGAAGGAGAAACTGAGCCACAGTTTTATGGTCCCTACCGCATGATCCATTGCATTGGTGAGGTAGCGTACGAACTAGAGCTTCCAAAGAGTAGCTGCATTCACAATATCTTCCATGTTTCCTATCTGAAGAAGGCTATCGAACAAAACATCACCGTCACTACTAACCTTCCACCACTCAATGAGGAGGGGAAACTCATTTTGGAACCTGCCAAGATTCTTGTAGTGGTACATTGGCGACATCTACCGCTAGACGACGCAATGTGGGAAGGTGAACACATCCTCCAGCACCTGACACTTCACTTGCTTGGCGAAAAGCAAGTTTTGGGACAGGAGGACTGTAATGTCCCCGACAAAAAAAAGAAGTATATAATTAATTTGTGTAACAGGCCGATTATTTTTAATTTATCTCAAACCCATATTTATTTTTGTCTTAGTAGATTGTGTCGACGTCGGCTATCTTTTTACACCCTCAGAATGTTTCCCGACGGGTATTTAAGCACGACTATATGTTGTCTGTAAGTATGCTCAGGATTATATTTCTGTATACTACGAATTCCAGTTGGAGTTCTGGATTGTTCGCCATTTCGGAAGTGAAAGATCTTCCCTATTTGGCTCACACAGTTTCGGTGGGACTCAAACCTCACCCTACTCCGTCCCTGCATGTATCACTTGTTGGAATCCGGCAAATTGTAGTGTTGTTTTCTCGGTAAACATATTCGGAAGAATTTGTGTATTTGAATCTTTTGGTTCAGCGCCTACAATTTGTGTATATACACTCTGCATTTTCATGTGGTATTTGGTTGATGTGCTCGATTGATTTTCCTATCCATAATTCTCCACATACAACATTCCTGCTCCCTTCATCTGCACTTGCGGCCATTATTACATACTCCGTACATCCCTCACAGACCCACCGTACGGACCCCATTCCGTACTTCCCTATAGACCACCGTACTACACATTCTCCATCCCGTACAACTCTGTTAATACTGTACACTCATTTGGCAACGTACCCCTTCCCTCCCACTCTGATCATACAGACTTCTTAGCACCCCGTACAGCCACTTGACTATACGGATACCTTTCCGCCATCGTACGACTTCTAAAGCAAATCACTGTACCTTGCTCTCACCCCTATCACCGTATGGTTACTCTTCCATTCCCGTACGGACGTGCTTCCCCAATCACCGTATAGTCATCCTCCGTTCTGTGCCTCCTATTGCATCCATACGGACTCATACTATGTAATCCCCTCTTCATTCCTCCACTGTGCGGTACTCATAGATGTTAATCGCCCAGGCCATTGCAGTATTAATTAGTTGGGATCATTCGAGAACATTACATATAATGGATTAAAGTTGTATTGGGAAAGCATACAATGTCAATTGAATGTTATTATAAGTAACACATTCTTCACACACATGCACACATATATCAGTTACACACACACACACATACTTACAGATCTGCATTATTTTCTTCAGATAATTTTTGCAAAATAAAAGAGAAAAATTATTGTTACCAATTTAGCCTACCTCCTAAATTGCTATGTTATGCTTGCCTATGTACTGTGTTAGGTGTTTTAAGTTGTTGAGCATGCATATTACAGAATGGTTTGGATGTAGAAAGTAAAGTATAGAGATCAATAAACAAGAAAAACTGATCATTTTTATACAAGTACCAAAATAATACATTTTATTGAGATATTCAGAACTGTTTTGATAAGGTACAAAGTTATCAAATTTTAAATAGTACTTAATACAATGCATTCAAATACCACACAAGCATTCTCAGCTCCTAACATAATATCTGAATAAACACGCTGTATAAACAAAAAAGTACTGAAAAGATAAAGGGAAAGGTATCCATTGCCTGAATGGAAGGATTGTTGATCTGAATGTTGAAGAAGGTTTGAGCCCGCATCCCCATCTGGTAATAGACCTGCAAAAATGTAAAAGAGGAGGGTCAGTTCATACGAACTGAGCAATGGAAACCATTCCAATTATCTCTACACTACTTAATGTTCCTACAATATAATTATTTAGATAACTACATTAAAAGATGTGAGGGCAAGAGAGATATCTGAAAACAAAGTAGGTTTTATGCTAATAAGTTTGTTTCATGTGCAGATACAAGTATGAAGTTTGAGGTCGTTGAATGATCTTGCATAAGTTGCACACATGAAGCCTTTCAACTGAGATTTGTAGAGGCCAAAACTGAAGGACTGAGGAGACTATTGAAGGGACACACATAAATTACAAGTGTGAAACCTTTTGATCAAATCATGTAGAGGCGAAGACTAAAGACATGGGGAGACTGTTGAGGGGGTATACATAAATTACAAGTATGGGACCTTCTCGTTGAACCATAGCAGAAGATTGAAGACACAAGGAAATTGTCAAAGGGACATACATATGTTACAGGTATAAAACCTTTCAGTCGAATCATGCAGGTAATGAAAGTCTACAAGTGCATAATCAGGGATAAAGTTTTCAAGCATGTATAGCAGGATGTAAAAGATGTCTCAAATTTCATTTTTTATGGCAAAGATTGAGATATGTAATGAAAATAGAGTGAAAGCTATAGGAGGAGTTGAAGATGTAAAAGTGAGAAAAGTACAATTCAAAATCAGAATGTTGCTAGGAGTCAATGACATAAATTTCATATGTAGTGTTGTCAATAACATAAGAAAATCAAATTTGAATGAAGCAAATGGCATGGAGTTGAGATACTCAAGTGCATATGTGTCAATGCTAATTAATAGAACTGAAGCTGAATTTTCAATCTTTTAACTTCCAATAATGTAATAACCCCAACAGGTTATAACCAAAAAAAATCTTTATACTTTAGTTTGACATTTCATCAAACACTTTGCAAGCAAGCTTTGGTACCACTGTATTAACCCCTCAAGGAACTAATATTCAAATGCAATTCTTTTGGTATTATTAGTGCAAATACATGAAAATGAGATGTAACAATGATGCCAAAAAAACTTATTCTGAATTATTACAGCAAAATCATATGTTGATGAAGTAAAATTATAATAGTGATGCCCGAGAATGGAAATGAATAAAGCATAGACATTGTAGCGTGGCATCCTGCATGCATACTATAGCAATCAAAATTTATTCTCCAATTTAAACACAAAATAGAACTCCTAAATTGATGCTCTCCCAAATACGAAATTCAATGGATATTTCACCACCTCAAATGGTTGCAACACTAAAGAGTTGACGTTCTCCAATGGCTGGCTAAAATTGGAAACCTTAGTTTCTTCTCCCAACTTGATATCAAATGCAATTCACAAAATTGGATGATAGACAATGAAGCTCTCACCTCTTTTTATACTTTTCCTGGACCTTCGTAGAAGGAAATAAAATATTTAATAATTGCATTCTCTAGAAGTTTCCCCCTTCCAATAGTTAATGCACTTGCTAGAAGCTTCTCTCTTGCAATACAATAATTAAATAAAATATTTAATAATTGCATTCTCTAGAAGTTTCCCCCTCTCAATAATTAATGCACTTGCTAGAAGCTTCTCCCTTCCAATAAAATAATTAATTGTGCTTCTAGAAAATTAAATTACTAGAAGCTTCCCCCTTCCAATAATTAATGCATTCTCCAATTAAATTAATTAAATATAAAGTCACACTTTTTTTTTTGAGACTTTTGACTTTCTAAGAAATAAATTTAATCAATTTCTCCTTATTTCTCCACTTAGCCTTCAGAGAATGTAAAGGCTAAGAGCTCCACTAATATGCTAAAAAGATGGGGACATTACAATCCGACCTCCCTAAAATTGCTTGTCCTCAAGAAACTTTAAGTCTGGATGTTGAAAAATCTCCTCATTCTCCCATGTCGCATCCTCAACTAGCAGGTCCTTCCATTTCACCAAATACTCCCTTATAGTGTGCCGCCTCAAGTTCCTTTCCCTAAAGTCAATGATAGCCTTTGGCATCAATATCAATTTTCCCTCATCATATAAGGGAGGTAATAATGTAGAAGGCACCACATTCTGACCCAACGCCTTTTTGAGGCGTGACACATGAAACACATTGTGCAGTCTACTGTTTGGGGGAAGCTCCAACTAATAAGCCACCTCACCAACTCGCCTGATGATCCTGAATGGTCCATAATAGCGTGGCTTGAGTTTCTCTGCACCACTCTTCTTGAGAGTGGACTGCCTATATGGCTGCAACATGAGGTAGACCATATCATCTACCTCAAAATTACGCTCAGTCCTCTTCTAGTCTGCATACTACTTTTGCTGGTTCTGAGCTCTAGCAATGTTGTCCCTGAGAGTAGCAACTATATCCTTACTCTCTTGTAATAGTTCACCTGTACGGGGTACCTAACTGTCATCCAACAACAAATCTAAGAAATTGGGTGCCTCATAACCGTAAAGTGCCATGAAGGGTGTCATTTGTATAGTCATATGGTATGTAGTATTGTAGCAATACTCACAGAGATATATCCATCTGACCCAAGCTCACTGTTGAGCTGCCACATAATTCCTTAAATACCCTTCCACCCATTTGTTCACAATCTCCATTTGACCATCAGTCTGTGGCTGATCACCGGTGCTAGGTGTAAGCTTGGTGCCACATAACTGGAATACCTCTTGCCAGAAGTGACTCATGAAGCAGTTGTCCCTGTCACTCACAATGTTTCGAGACAAACCATGTAATCGGAAAACCTCCCTGAAGAAGACCTCTGCCACCTGAGCTACTGAGTATGTAGTAGTGATAGGGAAGAAGTGAGCATATTTTGATAGCCTATCCACCACCACATAGATACAATCTCGCCCCTGGGCCTTGGGCAAGCCCGTGATAAAATTCATGGAGATGCACTTCCACTTCCTGTCAGGCATAGGAAGTGGCTGTAGGAACCTTGCTGGATAAGTGTGCTCTTGTTTGTTCTACTGGAAAACAAGACACTCATGCACATACTGCAAAACATTAGCCTTAAGCCCCTTCCAAGTGAACCGCTCCAAAACTAACCTGTAAGTCTTGAAATACCTGGGATGGCTTGTTGTAAGTGAATCATGGAGTGCTCTCAAAATCAACTGCTTAACTTTCGATCCTGGGAGTAAGTAAATCCTGTTCTTGTAAATGATCAAATCATCTACAAGAGTGTACCTATTGTTGATCGTTGTTCCCTCCACTATTTCAGAGGCCCATGTGTCTCTGGCATATTCTGCTACAATCAAGTGTCGCCAATCCTTTGATATCTGAATCATAAAGTGAAGTGTGGCTTGCGAGATAAAGCATCTGCAACAACATTCTGTGTCCCCTTAACATATGTGATATCAAAATCATAGGCCTATAACTTACTCACCCACTTCTGCTGACGATCATTCAAGTCCTGCTATCCCAAAAAGTGCCCAAATTGTTATGATCAGTTTTAATACAAAATTTGCTGCCCACAAGATACTGTCTGAATTTGGCCAAGGCATGCATGATGGCCAACATCTTCTTATCATATATGTTGAATGATCTCTCGGGCCCTCTGAGTTTCCTGCTCTAATAAGCTATAGGATGCTTGTCGTACATGAGTACAACACCAACTCCCTCTCCAGAAGCATCACATTGAAGCTCAAATGACTTCGTGAAATCAGGCAATGCTAATACTGGGCATGTAGTCATTATTTACTTGAACTGCATGAAACAGTCCTATGCCTCCTGAGTCCACACAAATGCCCCTTTCTTCAGCAAATTTGTCATAGGTGTTGCATGACGTGAGTAGCCACTGACAAACCTGTGATAGAATCCACATAGACCAAGGAACCCCCTCAACTGCGTAAGGTTCTCTAGTGGTGGCCAATCAACAATAGTGTGGATCTTTTCAGGATCCATCCGCACTCTCTGCACTAATGATGTGTTCAAGATACAACAACTCTGTCATCCCCAATTCACATTTGGACTCCTTGGCATACAAGGACTCCCTCTGTAAAATGCTCAATACTGTCTCCAAGTGTTCTAAATGTTCCTACCAAGTCCTGCTATAGATCAAAATATCATCAAAGAACACCAACACAAATTTCTTCAACCGATGGTGGAAGACCCTGTTCATAGTGGACTGAAAAGTGGCAGGTGCATTAATCAAACCAAAAGGCATTATTACAAACTCGAAGTGCCCACAATGACATCTGAAAGCAGTTTTCTTAATATCCTGCTCTCAAACTCTGATCTGGTGATAGCCTGATCTCAAATCATTTTTTGTGAAATAACAAGCCTCATGCAATTCATCTATCAACTCATTGATACGTGGGATGGTATACCTATTCTTTATAGTACTCTTATTCAACACCCTGTTATCAATACACATCTGTAGAGTACCATCCTTTTCTTTTACCAAAACAACAGAAGACACAAAAGGTGACTTACTTGTTCGGATGTGTCCCATTGCTAGCAACTCCTTGATGGTCCTCTCGATCTCATCCTTAAGTCGTTTTGGGTGCTGGTATGGTGTGATCATGATAGGCTTAGCGCTTTCCTCCAGCTCGATAATGTGCTCAATGCCTCTGTCTGGTGGCCTGCCTAGTGGAATCTTGCTGAATACCTTCTCATACTTGGTTCTTAATTTCTGAATATCCGGATGATATTGAGTCTTATGCTGCTCCTCCTGGGTAGGCATCAAGGTGCATACTACCGCCCACTCTATATCATCATGCCTGGCTAATCTCTCCATCCTCCTAAATGAGATCATCCTAACATCACAATTACAGATAGCTTTCAGCACGAGTCCTGCCATCCACCTCGAATAGTATCTCCATATCCTTCAGTCTCAGGGTAACCTCCTCCAAAGAATGTAGCCACTGCATCCCAAGTACTATGTCCATGTCACCCATGTTGACTACATGATATTCTGCCTTGAACTTATAGTTGTTCAGGCGCAAAGGTAGATCTCGCCACAACGAAGAGTATATCCATCAGCTACCTTGACTCTCAATCCCTCAAACTCCTTAGTAATGAGTCCACGCCTCTCCATAAATTGTGCATCAATGAAATTATTGGTGGCACTTGTATCCAATAGAATAATAACCTTCTGTCCAACCAAGACTCCCCAAAGTCTGAAAGATCCCTCTCTCTAACTACTAGACAGACCTGCCTCCTATAAATGTAGCTCTGGAGCCTCTTTTTTCTCAACACTATCTATCTCTTGTTCACCCTCTGCCTCATCAGGATCCTCATCATGGTGCTCTGAGCTGTTTGAATCCGAACCCTCGTAATAAGCCCACATCACTCAGTTAGCCTTCCCTTTAGGCCTCATAGGACAATCATGACCAAACTCATAGGGACCTTTGCAAAAGAAGCATAGCTTCTTCTTACGGAGGTCATTAAGTGTCTCCTTATCCAAAGGTGTAGCTGTCTTGCCTTTTGAGTCACTAACCTCCTCTTTACCCTTGTTGAATCCCCCTTTGAACTAAACCGGTTTGCCAGAGCTGCAAGTTCCATACTGCGGGCTTTCATGGCTTCCTATAATGTAGGAGGATCAAAGGCCTTTACCCACCCCTTGAGCGGTTCATTCAATCCCTATGTGAATAAAATGACTAGCCTCCATTCTAAAATCTCAGGCACCATCACTGCATGCTTCTGGAAGTCATTGATAAATTGTTCTAAGTCTCCTGACTTCTCAACTGGGCTAACTCTCGGAAATAAACTTCAGGATCCTTTTTATCAAACCTTTCTATCAATCTATCCACGAACTCTTGATAAGTGGTTACCTGATTGTGTTGCAATGTGATCATGCCATGTGTCCACCAATCATGAGCTGCCCCGTCTAAGTGTAAAGTGGCATACTTGAGTGCTTCAAATTCTATCATAGTCTTCAGAGATAGGAAAGTATCCGCCTTATGAATCCAAGCACGAGCAGTCATTTTCCCACTGCCATCAAATGTGGGTAATGCCAACTTATTGGTGACCGGTTGGAACTCATTGTGTTTATCTACCTGCTTCTGCCTGGCAGCTTTGTAGTTCAGGTACCTGTCAAATGTCCACCTGTCCTGTACATATGCTGGTAATGAATCCCACTTATTCCTTGCTTGTTGGAGTTCATCTGCAATATCTGTTACCATAGGATCAAGTGTGAGTGTTGGAGTTTCTTCCCTGAATGTAGGATGTGTGGGTCTGTCAGTTGTCCTAGACCGAGTCCTATGTTGTGATCCTGCTATGCTTCTGTCATCCTGATCAGTATTATGATTATTTCTCCTGTTTTCCCCAATCAAATGTTGCATCATAGCCATCGTTGCCTGTGTACTTGCCTCTATTGACTATAGAAGCCTATCTTGACGCTATAAAACCTCATCATCTCTCATAATTCTGGGTGGGCTTTGAGAATGTCTATTAGCCATGTTCTCAGCTGTGTTGGTTCCCTGTAAAAATAGAGCCCTTTTGTTTTTGCTTTTGTAAACTAAATTGAATGGTGGCTGCATAAACCCTATCAGGCTGGTAGGAAACCACTCTGATACCACTATAATAACCCCAACAGGTTATAACCCAAAAAATTTTTTATACTTCAGTTGTTTGACATTTTGTCAAACACTTTGCAAGCAAGCTTTGATACCACTGTAGTAACCCCTCAAGGAACTAATATTCAAATGCAATTCTTTTGGTATTATTAGTGCAAATACATGGAAACAAGATGTAACAATGATGCCAAAATTTTTGATTCTGAATTATTACAGCAAAATCATATGCTGATGAAGTAAAATGATAATAGTGATGCCCGAGAATGGAAATGAATCAAGCATAGACACTGTAGCACGACATCCTGCATGCGTACTGTAGCAATCAAAATTTATTCTCCAATTTAAGCACAAAATAGAACTCCTAAATTGAAGCTCTCCCAAATACCAAATTCAATGAATATTTCACCACCTCAAATGGTTGCAACACTGAAGAGTTGACGTTCTCCAATGGCTGGCTAAAATCGGAAACCTTAGTTTCTTCTCCCAACTTGATATCAAATGCAATTCACAAAATTAGATGATAAACAATGAAGCTCTCACCTCTTTTTATACTTTTCCTGGACCCTCGTAGAAGGAAATAAAATATTTAATAATTGCATTCTCTAGAAGTTTCCCCCTTCCAATAATTAATGCACTTGCTAAAAGCTTCTCACTTGCAATAAAATAATTAAATAAAATATTTAATAATTGCATTTTCTAAAAGTTTCCCCCTCCCAATAATTAATACGCTTGCTAGAAGCTTCTCCATTCCAATAAAATAATTAATTGTGCTTCTAAAAAATTGAATTACTAGAAGCTTCCCCCTTCCAATAATTAATGCATTCTCCAATTAAATTAATTAAATATAAAGTCTCTCTCTCTCTCTCTCTCTCTCTCTGACTTTTGACTTTTGACTTTATCAATTTCTCCTTATTTCTCCATTTAGCCTTTGGAGAATGTAAAGGCTAAGAACTCCACTGATATGCTAAAAAGATGGGGACATTACAAATAATCAAAAGATTTGTTGCAAATAATTGTTGGTTAAACAAAGTGCAGGCCTAAGTTTTTATTTTTACATCAGAGATAGAAAACTTTAATGACAATCAACATGAGAGGAAAAGAAATCAGCAGGTAATGAGAATCTCTCAACAAGCATGAAATAGAGACAAGAAGATGTAACTTCTAGGTTTCCTTTTCAAATTTAGAATAAGCAAGTATTTTAAACAATTGCAGCATATATAACAGCAGATACTAAAGGCATATACACTAGTAGAACATGGCACGAGATGCAAAACACTTCTCAACTATCAAGTTCAGACAAAATAGGTAATGATAGATTGGAAGACTTGGTTGCTGCTATTGCACAGTTTAAAGATTGGATGGAGGAGGTCATAATAGGTACAACTATACCAGAAGGTTATATTATATTGCAAAAGTTAAGGAAGGGATTGTTATTAACAAGGATATTGTAACTAAAATGATTATTCATCATTCAAAAAATTGCAATTCTTAAAGAAGAAATATCAGCACTTACACCTACAGGAAATATGTAAGCAAAAAACAAATACCAGTCATAGCATGAAAGAAATATGGAGTCACGCCATCAAAAGGAGAAACCCATGAAACTATATCAAAAATGAAACTCACGGCTATGATCCAAATGCCCAGAATGTGGAAGGAGCTTACTACAACAACTCTCAAGCATTAACAGCAGATTTGCGACATTCAAACAGCAGAAATCCCATGAAGTAGAAATGGAAGTCACAAAATGAAGATCTGCATCATGGCGTCGAAAGTGGCTTACAACAGAGATTCACCAAAATAGTATGAAGAAGCCTACTCACGAAATTACCCATGTCTGAAGTAAACTCAGCAAGGTAAAAATGGAACCCGTGCCATCAGAAGAAAAGTATCTCACAGCATCATAGCTCATGCCATAAACGCATGAACATGAAATGGAGTCACGACATGGAGGAATAAACTCATGGTGTCCATAACCAGCAAATAAACTTATGAAAGAGCAAGCCATAAACCCGCAAGTCAAAAGAGCCATAGAATGGAAGGACCACAAAATGGAGATGATTTGATGGCGTCCAAGAGCCATGAAATGGAGTCAAGACAGTAACACTTATAGCAGAAATAAAGGTTCACAAGGCTCACCAGTAGAAACCCCATGAAATAGAAGAGAAGCACATGAAATGAAGTCACGACATCAACAACAAAGCCATGAAATAACCCTCATGGCGTCCAAGAGCCACGAAATGCAGAAAATCATTCACGGAAACTAAAGCCTCAACCACAAAAGGGAGGGAAAGAACTCATGAAGTAAACGCAGAGCACTCATGACAACTATACTAGACGTCCAACCACGACAAGAAGAGAAAATGTGAAATATTGCAATAGGCATCCAAGATTCATTAAAAAAATACAGTCATTTCTTCTCCATGGCAACTAGGGTTTAAAACCCTCCTTCGAAAAAAATTCATTCAGAATGAAATAAACAAAATAATGACTTTTACCTTTTTCTTTTTTGCATTTGATCAAATTGAGCTCCATTTGATATAATTTCGGGTCTACCCATGATTTTGAGGAGGAAAAAACTATTTATTGATATAATATAACTTTATTTGATGAAAGTTGTTATTATGTTAATAAATAGTTTTAATTCTATTTTGTTCTAAAATTAGAAATAAGAATTATTATTAGTATTATATTAATTGATTTATTATTATCAATTAATTAATAATAGTTTATACTTTCGACAAAATAATTTATTATTATTTGCATCAATCGTGTAATTAATATGAATAAATTGGTAATTATAAATCAATTTGTTAATGTTAAGTGCAATAATAATAATTAAAAAGGAGATTAAGGTGAGTTTCATTTTTTAATGCCTAAATGCGAGGGTATGAAGTTTAGTGGCTATTTTGGACACACGAGTCAAACTCTAGATTGTGGAGTCAAATATAGAGCTATTTTTGGCATTTTCAAAGTCTTTTTCAGAATTGTTTGCATGCATGATTAGTCAAAGGGTACTTTGAGTTTTCCATGCAGTGATAGAGTACTTTAGGCTATTTTTGGTGATATATGGAGCAGTTAAGGCAAGTTTTGCATGCAGTTCATAATGGGAGCCTGTTTTATGCATATTTTGAATAATTTTGATGAGTTTCACATGCTATTTTTTTGGGTTGATTTTGAAATCCGAGTTAAGGTTTTAGGCACGATTTTGATAACTTAAAGGTAGTTTTCTAGTCATCTATTAGTTGGACAAGTGGTTGAGATCAGTTTTCAGGGGCTTCTTCATAGTTTGGATTAGTTTTGAATTAATTTTTCTATGCATGATTTTGAAATCCGAATTAGGGTTTTTGGGCTTATTTATTATACATTCACCTCATTATGAGGGGATCTTCTTTCAGATTCAGATTTTTTGCACATTGCAAATTTCGAGTTGATTGTAAGAGCAATTTGCAACAAAGGTTTTTTTAGCATTGGTTATACAGATTTGATTCTTGTGCAATAATGTGGATTCTTTACTTTTATGTTGTGTTTGTCCTTCATTTAAGTTATATTCCTTATTGCATGTTAGAATCTTGATACGTGTGATTGCAGGTCTTTTTTGTGTCCTTATTCTTTTTGCAAAAAATTGGTAAAGCCTAAGTTTTCCTTTCAAAGTAGAAGATTCCAGGTCCTTGCATAGAATCACTTTTGTAGTTGCATGTTTGTCTAAGTATTGTGAATCATTTTTATCTTGGGTAATTTGTGTTGATTTGATTAAAGTTACATACAAAATCATTGGTGTATCGCCTCATTTAGGTTAGTATTCATTATTTGTCATTCACTTCTCATCCTTTTTCCCACATACAATTTAGGTTTTAGGTGATCAGTATTTAGGAACTAACCTAACTTCCGGAGATTCATCTCTCGTTTCAGGAAAACCAACCACCCAAGAGAGTTTCTATGTTTCAACAACATGGCTAGATTCTGCATCTTGCTATAGGTGCAATCCTGATTGACAACAATTATATTAGTTTGAAAAGTATCATAATAGTGTTGATTCTAATCCATTGCATTAAAAAATGAAAACCACCTCAATACACATAACTTGATGTAAATTTTTAACATATTGCACCTCACTTCATCATCCTTCAACTCCTTTAGGAAGAAATGGATCGAGAGTAGGGAGGAAGAAAATATTGCAATGATACAAGGAAAGAATTAGACAGAAAGAGGAGAAACACGACACTAGAAGGAGATTTAGCCCCATGAATTAATGTCACTACATCCAAACAAAGATATGACATAAACTCCAAGAAATCATGAAATGATAGAGGGATTGGTAAGAAGATTTCTTTGATTGAAAGGACAAAGAGAATGGCAAAGATAATTGTGGAGAATTGTTGAAGAAATTTAAGGATGCCCCAACTTGCTAAGAAGTAGAAGTCGAAGCTTTACCTCAAGTCAAAGTTGATGAGAAAGGAAAATCTTTTGAGGATAACATTTGTAGAGAAAGTGGGAGGAAATATCTATACACCTACCACTACCTCATGAAGTATAGCAAGACATTGTTGACCAACCAGATAGTTCATTTGTACCGCCAATATAAAATGCTAAGGAAAAAGAAAGAACCCTTTTACTAATTGAGATTTTCGTGACTAATATTATGCCACATCAAGAGGCTCTTCATCTAAGAGGAACCAATAGCTCGAAGAACTTAATCAAAGACCCCTTGACAAAGGGAGTGTAGGGATGAGTTTGAAGATATCCATAGTGCAATTGACATTGAATGTGGATTTGTAGAGAGGACTTGTACATGGCCGAGAGTGCAAGGTAGGCACCAATACATAGAGGTCAATACAGTCAACCTTGGTCCAATGCACGAGCACAAAATCAGGTAAGGAATGTGGTGAGCACCTTGGAAAGTTCAAATGTGAAAAGGCAAAGATGCCCAAAATTCAAGGGGAATAATTTTGAATGTCCTATGAGACACTACAGCAAGTGTGAACCCATTTAGATAGAAAATGACCAGGAAGATGAAGACAATTGGTTGAGAGTATTTCTAGCAAACCTACGGGGTATAGCCATGACTAGCTCACAAAGCTTGACAAAGAATCTATAGCCACATGGGACGCATTGAGGAAAGTGTTCAAGGAAGAATTCAAATAGTTGTGAGATGATAATGAGATTGTGGTAGAGATCTATAATAAAAAACAAGGGAAATACAATAAAATGCGAGGTTACAATTAATTCAAGTAATTGCTAGTGAAGTTCAAGAACCAATCCATCGATTGGCTAAACAAGAAGTGGTTCATTGAGGGATTGATTGCCTCATTTCCCATAAAGATGAAAGTCGTACCTTTCTCCTCATATGTTAATGCCTACAATCGGGCAATGGACATTGAGAGTGAAAAGAAAACATCATCCTGAGGGAAGAAAAAGAGGGATGGTGACAAGAACACAAAAGAAAGTGGCAATTAAGAAACAAAGATAGCCCAAGCCTTATGGTGGGATATGATGTGAATGATGAAATAAATTTAAAATCCAATACTAAAGAAATATGGTACATCGACTGTAAGGTGCAAGTTAACACCTAGCAAATTACTCGAAAAAATCGTTCAATGGCATTTGTTAGGTAATGAAACATCCTATCATGGAATGCCCATTCAATTTTAAACCTAGACGTACATGAGTGATCTTCACTCAAGGGGAACAATCAACCCTTTTGACCACACCTAAACTAGAAATAAATAATGATAACAGAATTCTTGGAAAGCACCACAACGAACAAGTGAACAACAATTGGTACAACAATAGTGGATTGACAAGTAGATCAGTAGAATCTATTATGATTCAAACTAATGGTCGAGTGCAAAAAATGTAATTTAATGGGATCACTTTGCTAGAGAATGTCAGAGTAACCAAAACAAAGGAGGAATGTTGCACAAATAGTGTGGTGCATTAAATCGTGAAGACACCAATTGTTTGAAATGAAAAGGCATTAATATTCTAGAAGCGAAGGAGCAAGACAAGGAATATTGGTATTTAGTAGATGACAAACAAAGAAAGTAGCTGCATGGACCCTTATACAAAGAAATCATGATCTTAGGAGGCCAAAGAAGAAGTAGAATAGGTGATGGTCAAAGAGAGAACCTCCAACGAAGTAGCAAGTATCCTATTGTAGACCTCCTATAAACCCAACACAATCTAGAGTGGCAATTGTGAAGATGGTTGGTGACAACAAAACTTGGTGACAAGAAATCCCAGTTAGGGTCATGACAATGTAGCTGTCACTTGAAGGAAAATAAGTCATTGATCGAATATTGTCAACAATGGACATCGTGATGAAGACAACTGTTGTTCAAATGGAAATCATGTGGATGAACTTACAAACACCATCCTCGATGGAAGCTTGGGAGTAAACATGATATCAGCAGATAAATTGAAGTGTCTTGAGAAACCAACCATCTAGTCACCAACATTCGACTTCATAGGCATTGACCAACATGGTATCAAGCCATTGGGATCTTTGATGCATAAAAGGTGATAATCAAGACATCACAGTACTTGCTGAACTTTGTGGTCATCCCATTCCAAAAGAAGGCATACAACAGATTGCTAGAGAGAGGATTGGTGATTGCAACAAAGACATGCCCCAATCAGAAAAGGAACACCCTTTCCATTGAGAGAAATTAGAGGAGCTACATCATCGAGCTAAGGAATTGGGTGTGAGTGGAATAAGAAGGAGAATCTTAAGTAGACAAAGAAGGAAGACTAATGGAAAGAAATGACGAAGTATACTTGATCTTGAGAATTACTTTTGAGGACAAGTCAAGTTCCCTAAGTACTCTATTCCATTGGCAGATGGAAGGTTATTAGGTGTTTCACTCTGAATGCAACATTTTACAAATAGGGAAGATTGAGGAAGAAGTAGACATCACTACAACATGTTAGCATATCTTTTGCAATATGAAGAATGATGCAGTGACAAAGTTAGATGGCATGTTGTCTCATAACTTTAAGCAAGAAAAATAATTAAATATGAGGAGCCAATTTTGAAGAAAGTGAACCTAAGTGACAAGCATAACCCAAGAATGATCATGGTCTATGATGATTGGGATCTATTGCTAAAGGAAGTAGTATATAAATTTTTCATGGAGTACAAAGATACTTTTTCCTATAAATACAATGATCTTAAAGGCACACCACCAAAACTGACTAGTATAGGATTTCTTTGGTGCCAAGTGTTGTCGGTAAATTCTATATTGTAGCCGATGGATAGAATAGTATTCAAAAGGGCACATGACGGTTGAGTCACCCCTTCAGGAAGGTATATGCGCACTGTCCGAAATGGACTTTGGATCATCGTTATAATCATCATGGGAGTTATTGTAATAAGCATAATATGTATATGAATAAAATATCTGCTCTGCGTTATATCTTACTATACTACATGCATTGAGTATTCTTTTACCCTATACGGGAAACATTTGGTGTCGTTGCCAGTCGAACTTGGAACGAAAGAAGTGTGATGAAGATTAATGCCTAATTTGCTTAATAAAGATATGAATAAGGTAAAAGATAAGGATGAAATACGCATAGCACAAGAAGTTTTAATTTTAGCACAACAAGTGGAGTGCAGACAGAAGCTTCAACAGATTGCCAACGGACACCAGGGGGTGAATTGGCACAGACGAAGGGAGTGCATTCACCTAGTAGACCGAGGAGTACCGAGGAATAGCTAGAAGAGACTCGACAACAATTAAATTTGGTGGATGAGACAAGGGAGGAGTTCCTTAACTTGTATACGTCGAGGGTAGAGAATCCGAATGGAAGGGAAGCAACTCGCATGGCTCGTAGTGCCGAAGGAGCACGAGCATGGAGTGAACTCTTCGTTCTTGATACACCTAATGAATGGATACAAGAAGAGAATCAAAGAACTTCGCTTGAGGAAAATTTTTTCTCACCAGGTAACATAGTTGTTGAAAGTAGGATGGTTGTCTGAAGCAGCGTGGTTGTACAGAATAGCGTCGGTGTGCAGAACAATGCGAGTGTGTAGAATAGCGTGGGTACACAGCAGGTACCTTAGAATTAGAAGAAAGTAACAATGATAGGACCAAAGGAGAAATTGCCAAAGTTTAATGGAGATGAGACGCTAAATCCGATCAGACACTGCAAGACATGTAAAACAATATGGATGCCAAATGCTGTAACAAACGAGGATGATTGGGTCCAGCAGTTTCCAGTGACCCTGCAAGGTGTGGCAATTGATTGGTTTGTAGATGCAGATCCTCAGAAATTGACTACATGGGCAGAAGTCAAAAAGGAGTTCATAGCAGAGTTTCAACTGCTATGGGACGATAACAAAATTGTACCAGAAATATACAGCACAAAGCAAGGAGAGAACAAAACAATCTGTGCCTATGCTAGACGACTAAAAGAGTTGGTGAGAAAATGGAGAGCAAACCAGCTGACAGATTGAAAAAACGGTGGTTTGTTGAGGGGCTACGACCGGCTCTGAAGAAGAAAATGAAGATCATACCTCCAGCATCGTACATAGATGCGTATAATCGGGCAATGGATCTAGAGAGCAAACAGAAAACAAGCAAGAAGCACAAGTTGTCGGATTCCGATGATTGATTGTCCGAAAGTAGCAGCAGTGATAAAGAATCAAACAAGAAAGTTTGGGCGTTACAGAAAGATATTCTACGAATGATCAAAGAATTTAAAATTTTGAAAAAGAATCTAGACTCGGTGAAGGAGAATTGTGGTCTATGGACTGTAAGGAGGAAGGCCACACAAAGGGTTTGTGTCCAAAGAAACAATTCTATGATATCTGCCAAGTGGCGGGACATTCCATAAAGGAGTGTCTGTTTAATATGAAGTCAAAAGGACACCGGCAAGTGTTACTAACGCAAGAAGTGTCCATCGGAAATAACATGAGCAACGATGCAACCTCAGGAGGTTATCGCAACAATAACTAACGTGGAAGCGATGGAAATAATAATAACAATAATAATGGAGGCTGGAGTCGGATTCAAGATGATGCGAGTGGATGACCAATGATATAGTGCCATGCGTGCAACCTCTGGGGAGACTTTGCTAGACATTGTACCACAAAGGAGTTGTCGTAGCTCTTATGTAGATGGTAATGTCCGGGAGATCATGATGATTCAGAATGCTCGAAGCAAGGGGTAAATTTGCAAAGTATCGAAGCATGTGATGAGAAGGTACTAGCCATTACATGTGAGCAAGCCAAGAAGGCGAAATACCCTGATGGAGAAGAAGAAAAGGAGAGGTTACAGCAAGCACGAATAGAGTTGGAAAGACAGACGAAAATAGGAAAGTTGCAAGTAAAAGACACTATTGATACATCGAAAAGGAACCTAGCTAAACAAAACATGATAAGGCAGGTAATGCAAATAGAAGTTCCGATAAAATTAAACGACCTTACAATGCCCTAGTTGTGGACAGCAATTCTGAATATGACACTGATTCCGAAAGTAACGGAAGAAATAGGAAGGGATGGTAGTGGAATGACGGCAGCAGACCCAATGATACTCACTCTCACGACAAGAAGGCATCCAATAGTAGTCGAGATGGGTATTTTGGGAACTGTACTAACAGTTACAATTTTGGATGGAGGATCAGGCATAAATGTGTTACCAGAAGATGTATGGAAAAAGTTAGGACAACCTACGTTGTGGCCACCTACATTCCAGTTACGATAGATTAGCACAGAATCAAACCGTTGGAAACCATGATGGCACAACTGGTAACTATTGGAACACAACCATTTTTATTAGATTTTGTGGTCATTCCATTGAAAAGAAGAGGGTATGACGCTATCCTTGGATGGGGTTGGTTGGTACAAGAAAAAGTGAAACATGATTGAAAACAAAATACCCTATCTATGGAACACGGAGGCAAAAGATTTATAATCGACCTGCACACACAAAGGGTAGGGGAGGAGGTAGCATTGTCAGACTCAAAAGGTGAAAGTGAGAGTGACGATAAAGGAAAGAAGAGAATGAAATCGGATGGAGTATTGAGATTAGAAGGGTCGAATGATGACGACCTAGACTCAGTAAACGACCTACTCCACTAGCAGATGGAGGATTACGAGCTCTTTTTGAGCTGTACTATGTTAAGGGTCGACTAAGGTAAGAAAGGAGAGGAAAATGAATGTCCGAAGGAATACAAAGAAGCGGAAGAAGGAAAAGCAGTTACGGCTGAAGCTAAAGGGAAAAACATACCGTACAATCCTAGCAAATGGAAACATTCCACCATACTATACACGGTGAATGGACCGTGCAAAAAGAAACTGTTATGCTGCATCATGAATTTAGTAGAAAGCTACCGGTGGCAAGGAAAACACATTGTATGGTTTGCATAGTAAACAAAGAGGAAGGGCTTAATAAAAACTTCAGCAGGACGAAGTGAAGGTTCTAAAATCAAGAATACAACGGACAGAATTCATTCTACCAAGTTCAAGGATTGCGATCGAAAACAAGCTTGGAGATATAGAAAGTCTGAGGGAGGGATGGTACAATTTAAATAAACTTGATGAGTGACGATTGCAGGCACAATGGGCCATGAAGGTTATACAGAACAGGCATAAGGCATGGCACGACAAGCACTTGAAGTTGAACAGATTTCAATCGGGACAACTAGTGGTGAAGTATAATGGGCGCAATGAGATCAAACCAGGCAAATTTAAAATAAAGTGGGTCGGGTCATATAAAATCCTCGAAGTGGGCGATAACTGAGCAATAAAATTATGGACGCTTGATGGAAAGGAAGTAGCCGATGCAGTGAATGGGTCAAAGCTGAAAGTCTATCATGAAAGAAATAACGCACCTCTGTGGATGAGCAATTGAGAGATAGTCTAAAAATAATAAATATTGGTGTATATATGTAAAATTAAGTGTAAAATAAAATATTAAATTTTTTTTGAAGTAAGCTGAAGAAAAGAGAAATATTAATATAGGTAATGAGGAAATATGGACTCAATGCGTATGGTCTTGAGAACTTTTAAAGCATAGAAGGAATATAAGCTCACTGTACAGACAATTAAGATTGTGAAGAGGTATTGTAGGACTAGCTGAGAACGTGGACAAGAGAACAACACTGTATGACACTTGGAGCACAGTGGGCAACAAGAGAAGACACACTGAAGTACATTACAAAAGATACCATGATATTGTACGGCCTTCTGTACAGCAAGAAGACAAGCAAAAGGAGAAACTACCATACGGTGTACGAAGGAGTAACCAGATGAAAAGCAAGGTGCCTCATATGGCCGTATGGCTCAAGTGAAATCCAGTTCAAGCATCATCGTACGGATAGCAAGCAATAAGGAAATTGTACTGTACAAAAAGCAAGCAGATAGAAAGATACAATCATCAATTGAAGGATTAGAGCCACTGTACGGATGTACAGACTTGGGAAGCAATAAATACTGTACGACTGTACGGCAAGCAACTAAAAAGGGAAGAGATTGTCTAAACATTGCATTGTACGACCTCTAGACAAGCAGAGAGCTCAGAAAAACGTTGCACGACATACAGCAAAGGCATCACCATATAGCATACGACTGAAGATCAAGAAACAAAGTGATCCATCGTACGACCATATATGGAAAGAAGACCGTATAGATGATGGATGAGGACCTTGACTGTACGACCACATGTTGAAGGAACCGTACAGACATTGAGGAAAGGGACTTGACCGTATGGCCCCAGGGAATACAAACCGCCGTACACAAGAAGTACTTAGATGAACATGATGTAGAAGGAGGAAATAGAAAGGGGGTGACAAACTTCAGGGCCATACAAATGTACGGAATGCAATAGGAGACAAAATCAGACGAGACACCATAGGAAGGAGACCGTACAACCATTATTAATACATATTCTAATGACTGTATGGAATACTATGCAGAAGCAGTGTATGGTGTGGACACAAAAGAAGGGTGATAGGGTTGTAAGAAAAGAAAAAAAGACGACAAATCAAAACAGTTCATAATGAATAACATATGATATCGAAGGGAAGGGAAAGACATAAACAGGTAGTAAAATATAACTAGTTGGCTGAAAGAGTATGGAATCGAAAGAAAACCACAAAAATGGTGTGTTCCATGGACTTTTATGTGGGTTTGAGAGTGCTAATTTGGTCTTGGTGGCAGGGGCGCTGCCCGTTGACCCAACCCTGTATCACGACAAGGAGTGTGCCTAGGGCTTTGCCCCAGGTTGGCATGGGGGCTTGGCCCTCGACCCCACTGGGGTGATTACCCCTAGACCCCCAGTCAGTTCAATTATCAGTCGTGGGAAGTGTGACCAGTTGATGAGACTTGGAGCTGTTGCATGCATGGAGTGTTTGTATGCCAGAGGTGGAAAGGGCACTGGAGAAGCCTTTCGAGAGGTGTGCTATGCTTTGAGGCACTCGGAGTAGGTGTTTGACGTGAGGTTGTCTTGGTGGATGCATAGAGAGCTTGGGAGGAGCTGATCATCCAATTGGAGGTAGTAGAGCGACACTTGGCTCAGTGTACCCAGCCATTGGAAGCAGAGAAGGCAGCATGGGTGGCTATCAAGGTCAACTTGGCTAAGGTGATTGTATTGTGTTAGCGGAGGTTACAGATGCAACATGTTTTGGAGACCGGTTCGTTGCAGGCACAGGACGAATGTGAAAGTGGTGTGATGGAAAAAGATGTATCCTATTATAGTTAGTCATAGTTAGTGTATTCCATTTTGTTAATTTTTCTTGGTAATTATGTAATTGTTGTCCGGAGATGACTTTTCTTTTTGGGGCGGATGATGTCGACAAATTCTATATTGTAGCTGACAGATAGAATAGTGTCCAAAAGGGTGCATGACGGTTGAGTCACCCCTTCGGGAAGGTATATGTACATCGTCCAGAATGGACTTTGGATCATCATTGTAATCATCATGGGAGTTATTGTAATAAGCATATTATGTATATGAATAAAATATTTGTTTTGCGTTTTATCTTACTATACTACATGCGTTAAACACCTAGATTAAAATTGATAGCGAAAAGACTATATAGGATGATGGATTTTTTTTTTTTAAAGTACAAGAAATGAAAAGCATGCTAGAAGTAAGAAAAATATTTAAGTTGGGGACTAGAAAATGGGTTTTCACGATCATGCTATTTGAAGACAATGTCACAACAAATCCAAATATGCATAGACTTTGGAAGCCTAAATGCAATGACTATCAAAGACCCATTTCTAATCCCTTTCACTGACTTAATCCTTGAAAAAGTTTCTGGTCACAAGATGTACTCATTTATGGATGATTCTTCGGGCACAATCAAATAAGCATCGTCAAAAAAGATTAATTGAATACAAAGATATATGCATACAACTAGATGTTGTTTGGGTTGTGCAGCACTCCAACGACCTTCCAGAGAACCATCCTACACATTGACTAAGTTTCTATGGACAATATTAAAGTGTTATTTGATGATTTCTCAATCTACAATGATTAGAAGCTCCACCTAACAGCACTCAAGGAATACATGGAGAGTTCTAGAAAAGAATGATTAGCATTAAGTTTGAAGAAGTGTAGATTCATATGCCTCGAGAAAAATTTAATGTCAACCTTGATAAAATAAGGGTGATTTTACCGATAAAATCTCGAGGGAACATCATGAAGATCAAATCATTTCTTGGACATGTTGGATATTAGAGAAAATTTATTAAAAGCTTTTCTCAACTCTCCTATCCATTGGACATACTTACAATCAAAGGCCAATCATTTACATGGAATGAGGACTAGGAGGTGATATCAAGATTAATTAGTCACCATTCCTAGCACACGTAAATTAGATTGGGGAGTTCTATGTGTATATTGATGCATCAAACTATACAATAAAAGCCATCCCCATACAAGTGGGACCCC
Source organism: Cupressus sempervirens (assembly GCA_028749045.1). Lineage (NCBI taxonomy): Eukaryota > Viridiplantae > Streptophyta > Pinopsida > Cupressales > Cupressaceae > Cupressus > Cupressus sempervirens. Next base: position 751,765,856 of record CM053784.1, read on the forward strand.
AAGGATTGGACCACTCAATATTCTTTACTAGCAATCTGCTAACAAAGAAAAGAATCAAAGTATGACTGAGAGGTAAGCATTGGTGATGGTGTACTCTATGGTCTATACACAAGCTCAAACATTACTTGTTGGTGACACCATTCACATTCTACTTTGATCACCAAGCTCTCATGTACTTGGTGAACAAGCGAATTATCCAAGGTTCAGTAAGTAGGTGGTTGCCAACATTGTAAGACCATATAGTCACCATTGTTGCTAGACTAGGGAAAAGTCATGTTATGACTAACAAATTGTCAAGGATCAAGTCAGGAGAGCTACCTAACATGGATTTTCCGAATGTCAAACTGTTCAAATTGTAGCACTATCTCCATGGTATGAGAACATCAACAAATATGTCCACATCTACCTTTTTGAAGAACATGTCAGCAGAAGAAAGGAGGAAACTAAACTTGAAGAAGAAAATCTTCTAATTGATAAATGGACTATTGTATAAAATGGGGTTTGACCAATTCTTTAGGTGATTTTGCATGTAAGAGGAGATACTAGGAATGCTTTGCACTTGGAGGCCTCATTGGAGGACACATGGGATCAAACACCACAACCCAAAATATTTTATTGATAAGGTTGTGGAGGAAAACAATACATATAGACCCTTGAGAGTGGGTGATAGAATGAAACACATGTCATAGACTTAGCAAACCTCTTAAGAAAATCTACATGTCATTGTTTCCATTGTAGCTGCAAAAGCTCTTGAAGAGTTGGGGACTTGGTTTCATCGATCCACTCGAAGTCAACTAATTATATTGAAGCTTATACATCACCTTAGCCATAGAGTACATGATAAAATGGGCAAATACAAGAGCACGCTAGACCGTGACCATTAGTATGGCATTATTCATCTATAAACAAATTGTCACTAGGTACAAAGTTCCCATCTAAATCACAAGAGACTAGCAATCAAACTTTGTGAACCATGTCATTTTTCTGAAGACGAGAAAGTTTCGAATTTTGCCTAACTTTTCAAGTCCATATTACTAAAGTGTGAATGGCAAAACAAAGTTGTCAAATAAGGTGTGATCTTGCTCATTTATATGTCATGTGGCATCAAAGAAGTAGATTGGGAGGACAAGCTATTTGCTGTACTATGGGCATATCATGATGTACAAAGTAACAATCATACTGTTACCAAAATTTCACACATGCTGAATTTTGCTTCAAGCGATGTCGCAGAAAACACTGCAAAAGAAATTATTCATTTTTTATTCATTTTATCATTTTTGCAATCATTTATGAAACCATGCGCAAAAGAGATACAAATGTTCATTGTATAGATCATCACTGATACGTACAATTTTCATTTTTACAATATAAAATGAATTAATGTGCTGAATGGAGAAAATCTCACACAAGCCGTGAGGATAACTGATTAATTTTCTTTCATCAAGAAATACACTAACAGATAAATATATACATGAAAGAAATAGGAATAGAGATAACCAGTCATTGCTTGTTGCTTTGACTGGTTATGGTTTCTTTTCCTGCTGCACTTGTCCAGCTCCAAGCTCCACGCTCTCCAGTAGCTGTAAAAACATAAAGCAACTGATGTTAGATCCCGAGGGATCTAAAAAATGACTACATATCTCTACGACTACATCTACCTGTCAATGCATCCCGTCCTGAAAGAAAACAAGCAGTGATATTGGCATTTAGTGCTGAAAGGAATAAACCATTTTTTTTTTGAGTGTCACGAGCCCGTGCTCGAACCTCATAAGATATGCAATAGAATAGAAAAGATGAACAAACTAACAAATCTGCATTATGAAGTTATTATAAACATGTGCAAACATGCAAATGGAATCCAAGTTCCGGATCTTGATTCAACAAAAGAGATATGGAAGCAAATATCAATCAAGACATGGTGCTGATATATGGCTTGGTTATGTAACCGCAACTATAAGTTGGAAAGGCAAAAGTGTGATAAATAACAAAGGTACTGTAACTCGGTAATGCATGCATCTATGACCAAGTGATTCTGGCCTAACTTTATGCCAATATGATAGTATGAATTTGAGGCTTAGGACTATTGAAAAACGCTGTAGCAATGTTAACTGTAATATCTCACGTTGTGGACAGCAACTAGCAAGCAAATGACTGGTATTTTCCAATGCATGTGAGTGTGAAGCAACCTAAAACAACATGCTAGGGTTATCCATGGCGATGCAAAGTCATGCCATAAGACATAAGAGGTTGTTGATATCACGAGCGTGCAATTATACTAGCAAAGAATAGCTATATCAGACTTACTTAGTAATCAGCAAATGAAATGACTTTGAAAATATTAAATTTTTCCTAATTACAACAGCCATGGTTTCACTTCCAATGTGTAATATGATGCAAACAGTTAGTCATCAAACAGGAGGTTTGAATACGGAATTCATATCATCTTTCAGAACTTTAAGTTATCATTAAATGGAAGGGTGCTGTCGAATGTGCAAATTTCATAGTAAGAGAAAGAGATATCAAGTGAAGAATGTGCCAAATATCTTCTACAACAGCAAGGAGCCCGAGCACGGCAAGAAAAAGCGGGAAGTCCACTTTGTTGTGATTTTCTGAAAAAGAATATAAAAGCCACCAGTAAAAGAGGAAGACCATTTCAAAGCTGGAGTTTCGGTTTTCCAAGCAGAATTTATCAAGTTTGTTGTCAGTTTCAGCAGCTTTACAAGTTTCAAAATCATTCCTTCCTTCAAGTAAAGGTCCCAGCATGAGGAGAATTTGTATTAGCAGCAGCTTCATCATGTTCCCACACTTGTTTGTTAACAACAACAGCACCAAGTAATGCAAAGTTTAAAATACAGGGGGCTGAAAAGTGCAAAAGCTAGAACATACAATTCTTTTATGATGATTCGAACAGCAAGACATCTTCCATAAAACCCGAATCAACTTTTGCCATAAAAGGGATCACAAAGAAATCAAATTCGCATACAGCAGGTTCTAGCAGACAAAGCGAGTTCATATAATCAACAGCAAGCATAAATATGGCACTCCAATCAGCATTGAACCCCAAAAAATCCACAGTCCACAAGCAATCAAATTCGCAAGGGTGGAGAAGAGATGTATTTACATCATATGGCGGCTAGAATAAGAAGCCATCCGAATCTCACGCGCCCAAACATCAAGCAAGAGATCATATGAAGCATAATATGCATAGGAACAACTTCCAGCAAGACCTATGGCGGATTTAGATGAAGAAAATTCGGCAATGCAGCGGCACTAACATTATGCATTGGACCATGAAATGCATGCAAATGAAGATACAGCAAGACCTATGGTGGATTCAGATGAAGAAAATTCGGCAATGCAGCGGCACTAACATTATGCATTGGACCATGAAATGCATGCAAATGACGATACAGCAAGACATCTTCCATGAAACCCGATTTTTAAATAACAAGCAAGCATACCTCCATGGCGGCTTACAGCAGGTTGAAGATATGTTCCCAAATGTGGCGGTTCAAAATAAAGACAGCAAGGCCGACTGATCATCTCCAAATGCGACTCAAAAAACTTCTAGAGGAGGAGCAGGCAGCGGACAAAAGGAATCAAGCAATAGAGCTCCATCTTCTTCAAACCCTTACTCCTCTCCTAGTTGCGAGCTCAAGATGTATGAATGCAATAAGTTAGGGGTTTCGCAATATTAATCCGCTCCTTTTCATTCTGCATAAAATTTGAAGTCCGGTGTTTGGGGGGAGTCTTTTTGCCTTGTTTTAATTTCCCCATAGTTGCGAGCTTTTGCCCGAGTCTTCCTACTTGGGACTCAACTCTTTTTATTAATTTGCAAAGTTTTTGTTTTGTCTAACTCTTTAGAAGGTTAAATATATATATTTCCTTATTAGTTACTTTTATAATATAATTTTTTTTTTACTATTTTAATAAATGTTAGCTACTTTATAAAAAACATTAAGTAATTAATTCTTATTACTTAACGTTTTATATAAAAATAATGACTAATACTTATTAAAATAAGAAAGTGTAAATCATATTATAAAAGTTATTAAATTATAGATATTAGATGATTTATATTTTATTTAGAATATAAATCATTTAATAAGTATCATTTAATAAGTAAATAATAGGAAATAAATATTTGTTTTCCTTTTAAAAGAGTTAAGAGACATATATTTTGCAGATCATTTTATTAAGTGTTGAGTCATGTATGATAAGACTGGGGGGCAGGAAATCATTGCTTCTGGAGTCTGGCAGGAGTTTTGGGGCTTCATTTATGAGAGGTAGTTGGTGATGTTATCAGACCATGCCTTTTAGGCTATTTGGTACACCTTTCTGAAGTCTGGTAAAAGACTCAAGTTGGCCTTTGGGGTTGAATCCGACCCAGCATTTATGGCTTTCGGTAAAATGCAATTGAAAAAAGATGTTAAGTATGAGTTTTTCAACTCATTTGGGGGGTTCTGATTTGTGTGGATAGAGGTTTTGTGGCTTTTTCTCTAAGTCCTGGACTTCATTTTACAGAGTCTATAATTCATTTCTGGAGATATAATACAGGTTGCAGCAGTGTGATTATGCTTGGTGAAGTTATCAGTGAGCCCTTTTCCTTTCTACAATTTCTGTGTGCATTTCAAAATGATTGGATAGGTTAACTTGTGAATGTTTCATTATTCCTTGTTTTCTGTCTCATTTCAGCACCTCTGTGTAGAACAGTAAGTTTGTTTGCAGGTTATAACATGTGTTTTTGGGTGAAATTAGTCAAAAGGAGGTATTAGTTTGTCTTTCTTTCTGTAGTTTCAGTAAAAAAAACTTTATTATAAATCATTTGTGCAAGCCTTTACAGGAAGTTGTGCTTCATCTGTGTTTCATAAAGTTACATTATCCTCTCTGTCACATGTGGGTTACATTTCCATACCCCTCTTTGGTGTATCACTTCCTTATTTAAGACTTAAGGTTTAGTTTTTTGGTTTTCAGTAACTTCTTCCCCTTTTCCCTCAAGTTTTCTTTAAGTTTCAAGAGGTTATCACTGAGAGATTCAATAGGAGCCGGCCTAGAATCCGGAGGTTTCATCTCACTGTCCAGTCCCACATAGTGAAGTGAATCCCATGTTAAGTAAGGGTTACTGAATGTTTTCCCATTCAGTAAAGGGTGCAAATCCTGAAACTTAACACATACATCAACTATTCCAAGTAATGTATGAGCATAATATAGTTGTCACTTCCAAATACATGGTTGTGGTGTTTGAGCTTATTTGCTGAAATCAATTCTTGTGCGTGTTTATCTAGTTTGCAATAGCTTAAGGGTTTGTAAGAATTTTTCAGCATCATCTCTCCTGTTAGATTTAGCATTTGGAAGCATTTTCGCACTTTGGCTTTCTTTCATGAAATACCTTAAGAAATATTGCTGCATTAATATTTTCTTCAAACTATAATGTATCTCTAAGACCAAAATTATGTAAATTTAATCTAACCATCGTATGATCTTTGGTTATGTCCTTGATTGAATCAGGCTCCACACCAGATGTTAATTAATCCATAGATTTTTTTGAACTTAAGAAAGTCCGTTGAAATTGAACTTAAGCCCATTACAAAGTGAAATATAATTGCCTTATGAAGACACCCATCTCTCACATTTCTAGTCAAAAGAACCACAACTTCTTGATTATTTAACCCAGATATAGATACATATTGATGAAATATTTAGTCCTTAAAGTTTGCAAATAATCACCCTGACAGTTTAATATTAATTTCCATTAGTAATGCAAGCACTGCTTTATAATTTCTGCCACAAATATTCCATTCCACTGTATAGAACCAAATCGCTTCAAATAGAATAGAATGGGGCCTGCAAACTATTTGCTGATAGAACTCAAAATAACAAAAATCTCTAAATTAAGAATTTAATACATTCTGATCACGACAAGAATAATATTACTTTGCCAATAAAAATCTTAAACAAGGCTATTGAATGAAATATTAAACCCACACTAAAGATTTGTTCCAGAGAATCAATATTCGCACACCATTACATGGGAAAGGTGTCCGGTCCTACCTGAAATCATCAAATGAACAGATATATAAATCTCCAGCAAAATTCAATATCAATTACTCCTTTCTAAATTGAACTTTCTTCAAACTTTCAAGTACTGTGCTGACTGTTCAGAATACCAAACATTAACTATCCTGTGTATATCTCTCAATACCGAAAATAGTGTTCTAGGAATTTTGCATTCTTCTAGAAGTTGTTACTGGCCACAAAAATTTCCTCAAGATATCTCACATAGGCTGGTAGGAAAACCATCTCTGATACTATTGTAATATCTCCGTAGGATTTATCCCCAAATTTTGACACATAAATTTAAATAGATAACTTGCATTCAATTCGATATCGTCCAATGAACAGATATTTAATCCCCAGAAAATTCGATATCATTCCAGCAACTCTATGATAGCTTCTATATCATCATAAGAGTTTCGCGTTGCGGTTGAAAGCTACACTAAAAAACTAGTGATTCTTCTATGTCAAACAGGAATATCAATAATTATTAATAATCGACAAATATAAATGATAATATATGTCAAATAGTATCTAATGATATCCCAAATAAAATACAATCAGAACATAGAAAGATCGATTAATATGGTAGACGGTACCAAAACAGGGATGGAAATGGCCAAAAGCGATGGAAGGACAAGTCAACATATGAAGCCCAATCAATTCCTAAGCTATCTCCATATGGGAATGAATCTCCATTATCACTGCTGATTCTTAGGTAACAATTCGATGATAAAGGTTAAGACATCTGCAAATGTTAGTTTGACACATGTTTTCTGTGTTGTGAATATATTGTGGGGGAGGTTACATCATATCTAATAATGGAGCATGAGAGCACTTACGTCTTTAAGCTGGAACATATGGAATATAATGGTTATGGAGATATGTTAAAGACAGAGCACTTTGGATGGTAGTTGTTGTTTACTAAGAATTGTAATCGGCCATTTAGATATCTGCCATTAAACTTGTTCTCAGTGGGCAATTACTTGAAATTTTGAAAACTTAAATATCTGAAGAGATATCTCTCTCAGGAAAGTCCCAGTCACAGAAAAGGACGTCTCTTTGCCCCTCTTAGAGGATTTATATTGACAGACTGTCAATTGTCATATGGCATCAAAGACAAGAAGAGCAATCGGCAAAAAAGGAACCATAAGCAGTAGACACACATTTTAGATCAGGCTCTCACTAATCTAATTCAGGCTTGTTATAATCAGCATTTAGTAATCTGAATAACAGCTCTTGTGAACAAAGAGGGTGTAAGGGGTGGAGGAATCATTTCTTCATATCTTATGATGGGAGCCTACTTTATATATCAGAAGAAAGTAACAGTCAGCAAAACATGTCAATTACCTTTTACGTTGAAGGAGAATTATCACCCAAGGACTGGTTATGGTCAGCTAATCCATTGATAAGTTATTCAAGGAAGAGCTGTGGTTAACTTAAAGAAAGCAACCATTGCATATACGGCAGCGATTAGCATACATTGGCAATCTTAAATAACGGTTAATGAAGGGAAGGTGTGATTAAATGTGAAATATAAGATATATACATATTTGGGAAAATATAAATCAACCTGAAAGGGAATTGAATCCATCTTCATTTACCATTATACATACACAATTTATTCCATAATGTTTGCATTAGGAAATTATTGATTACATGGATATATGAGACAACCCTCATCTAGAGATAGGTGAATACATAAGAAGTGTTGTTTTAGAACAGAATTTCTGATCTATAAAACTCAATCCTTATCATCATAAACATATCTGGTATTCTCATTGATTGACTACTTCACTCCTTTACAAGCCAGCAGCATATATATGCAGACACACACACATACATACAAGGAAATCAAAACAAGGACGATCAATTCATTACCGTATGAATCAGAAGTAAGGAAAATTTAAAATAATTTCACTTTAGATATTACGATTTTGAACTATAAGTGAGAGTTTTAGAACAGATTTACATATTTATTTTCTTTCTAGATTGGTGTGTTTCATTACTGTTCTTTATTTACTTATACATATGATAGTTCATGAGGTCTACTCAGCCTACAATTCCCACATGGTTGTTATTAATTTCTTGAAGTAAATAATTTTATAGAAAATGCAGGTTTTCAATTGAAATGACCCATGTGTATTTCTTGGCATTTGGGCATAAGGAAACATGCTGCTTGATTGCTTGTTTTCATGTTGCTTCTTGCCCTTCATTTTTTAATATATGAATCCATTATCTTTTGTTTACAGATGCCAGGAAAGGGTGTGTCATTTCAACCTGCTAGTGAATATCTTCCCCTGATGGATGAGGTTTGAACCTAAAATCTTCTACTTTCTTAGGCACTTCAATCACACACGTGTGCTTCTGATCCACCTCTATCTATATGTGCCTTTTGCATACACTTACACGGGAAAAGAAAATCTCTACTACTTTCTAGAGTTTGTATGATCTACAAATAAACATACTGTTGTTTCTTGCATCTTATCATTATTGCTTGTAAATAAATATTTTTACTGGAATTTGTTGAGTTGTCACTGCAGGTTTGTAAAGTGTTGAAGGAAAGGGCAAGATACTACACCGGTGCAAGGGTTGAGCATAATAAGTACTGTGTTACTGTACACTTTCGTTGTGTTAAAGAGGAAGTATGATGCTTTCTATTGACTATACTATGTCCTTGAATTAAGTATTATTATTTGGATCATAATATGTTCATCATTTTATATTTTTGTGAAGGTCTAGTCCTCTTTACAGAATGGTGTAGATGAACTTGCTTGTGAAAGGTTTTGAAATGCTTTATCTCACAAACTCAACAAATAGACAAGCCATACATTCATTTCATGTGTCGGCATAATATAGCTTCCAGAATTCCACATCAATTCCTATAAATTATTTCTTTTACACTTTTGACTGTTTGTTTTGTTTTTACTGCTATGCTTCTAGGTAAGATTGTGTTTTTTTTTTACATCAACATTTCTGATCACACTAAATGACCCATCATCGGGATGAGAGTGTCTAAGAATGCCAAAAGCTGATAGATCATTGAGTATGATCCAAAAGGTTGATGCAAAAAACTCACACAATCTTACCCAGAAGCATAGCAGTAAGATCATGGATACTAGAAACCTATTATCATTATTTGTTTTGTTTTTGTTTTCGATTTGCAAATTTAAATAACAATTGCCATCCACCTGAATTTTTATCTGTTTTATTACAATAAAAAATTTACGGCGAATATATCTATTTTAATAAATTATTGCGAATGTATGACATTCTTAATTTCAAATAATACCAAATTAATTTCAAAGAACATGATTGTCATTTGCTGATTACTACATGCTATGCTGACATTGAATTTTCAGCAGTCCTTCCCTATTGGCTGGTAATTCTCCTTACCACTTTTTCTTGAAAATTGGGTTTTTGAAGTAGTGGCAAATGCAGATAAGACAAACAAAATTCTTATCTTTGGAAGTTAAGATTGCCAGCCTTTGATTTAATATAATTTCTTGTGAAGGTGATGATGTGGTGCAGAGGGGAGATAGTGGTAGTCCCCAAAAACACATTCAAAATTTGACACAAACGTCTGATTCCCCTTTTGACTGTTGCCTCCACCCTTTACCTCTAATTCCCTTCAATAGGAAGGGTGGCTGGTCAAGAGAGAAAGATTTCAAACTTTCCTAATTCCTCCTTTTTTCGTTTGCTATCATAAATTTTTCTCTCATCTTCTTTAAGCCACATCATCTTCCTACTATGGCAGGAGGAAATTTTTTGAATGTTGCTATCCCCTTTTTAAGGCTTCTCCACTAAATGCTTGGTGCCACTGCTACTTGGGACCCACTTAAACCACATTACCAAATCCTATATGACATTGCACCATGTCCCACGATCATTTGGATTGCAAGTTAATTAAGAATGTGGTGGCTAATATTGGCTTAGGTTTTCTAGCTACGACTCCTATAAAGTGTACAACCTCATAAAGGGCTGGACACACGTAGTATGACTGGTTGGATACCAGCAATTATATATTTCTTTCCAAGTTATGAGGTTCAGCATTATGACAGTGGAAATGGGCTCGTGTATGAGGTTCAGCTGTTATGAGGTTGTTTCTCCCTCTCCCCCCCCCCCCGACATGAGTATAAGAGGGGAGAAAAATGGTCATAAGACAGGAAGGAGGCAAACAGAAGAAAACCATATAGAAGCAGCCAATCAGAACATGGACTTTATTACAGTCAGCAAAAAAAGACAAAGGAAGCATTGAATAGAAAAGACAAGTTTAGAACATCTAATCATGAACAGACTATGCAATCAGATACCAGGAATTTATTCCATTCAATAGAAGATATATTTCAAACAAGAGTACAATATATACTTATCCGGGATAAATAATATAATCGATAAACATATCCAATCATTAGACTCCGTCAGCATTATATACCATCCATCAGAAGTTCAAAAACATTCAGCAATTTTAATATCCACAAAAACATCTGTCCTGACTCCTAACGCATAAAAACCAGTAAAGAGTAAGAGGTTGCAGTATAGAGTCTGATATCTCTTCAGAACTCAACCAGTATCCCTGCATTTGCAGACCATCAGTTTCTAAAGAAGATCAACAGCAAGGGAAGACAAGTGCCAGTGAGAATCATTGATTAGAAAATCATCATCAGTAAAGAAGAGAATAGCAGAAGATTAGAAAGAGAATTTTAAAATTTAAATAACTGACCAAAGTAGAACTATCATGGAGTAATCAGAATCAATTGATCAACCAAGAATATTAGCTACTTTCACTAGGTAGCAAGGCATATCAGAACTTAGTCCTCAGCTACTTAAAAAAATGGAATCCTCATTTGCATCAAATTGTAAAGAGGGAACAAGGCATGGACATTCTATTGAATGATAAAATTCCTGTAGTCAGTAAATAATTATAATGAGCCAACGGGTAGGATAGTATGTATTATTTGTTATGTAGCCGACTTGTGCGCGACGGGTTCCTTCGGGAACTTTCCGAAAGGCCCTTTGGTGAGTATTTATACCCCCTTGGGGAAGCACTGTAATCATTAGATATCAGCGAGCATAATGTACTGTTTTGGCATATGCGAATAATAATAAGTTGTTCTGCTATTCATATCTATTGTCCGTGCATTGATTTCTTTACCCAATACGGTAAACATTTGGCACCGTTGCCCGATGGACCTGGTACGATGACAGGCAAATAAAGATTAAATGCTGAATCAGTTGAACAAAAATAAGAATAAGTTGAAGGAAAAGGATGAATTACACGCAGTGCAGGAAACTTTAATTTTGGCACAACAAGCTGAACGCAGACGGAGATTTCAGCAAGTTACCGACGGCCACAGAAGCACTAAAAAGTTGTTGGAAGAGATTCGACAGTGGCTCGATTTGGTGGAAGAAGTAAGGGAGGAGTCTCTGAACCTGTGTACGCCAAGGGAAGAGAATCCAGACAGAAGGGGATTGACTCACACGGCTCGGAGTGCCGAGGGAGCACAAGCGTGGAGTGAACTCTTCGTCCAAGACATACTTCTGGAACAGACAGCTTTAGAAAAACCTTATTCACAAAACATCGCGGATGTGCAAAATAGCACGGGTGTGCAAAATAGCGTAGGTGTGCATAACAGCATAGGTGTGATACAAAACAGCACAGGTATTCAGAACAGTGCGGGAGTGCAAAACAACGCGGGAGTGCAAAATAACGCAGGTACACAACAAAACCCACAACATCTAGTAATGATGGCAGAACCAAAAGAGAAATTACCAAAGTTCGATGGCGATGGTACGACTGATCCCATTCGACATTGCAAAACATGTGAAACAATTTGGAGGGAAAATGGGATAACTGATGAAGACGACTAGATGAGGCAATTTTAAGCCATCCTACGGGGTGTGGCAATTGACTGGTTTACTAGTACAGATCCGCAGAAGCTGGACAGTTGGAATAACATTAAAAAGGAGTTTCTGGCCAAATTTCAACTGTTGCATGACGATAATGAAATTGTAGCAGAGATCTTTAATACTAAGCAAGGGAAGAACGAAACTGTCCGCGTCTACACCAGGAAATTAAAAGATTTGATAAACAAAATGGAAAATAATCCGGCGAACGGACTTTAGAAAAGATGGTTCGTGGAAGGGTTACGCCCAAACTTGCAGAAGAAAATGAAAATTGTGCCGCCATCGTCATACACGGAAGCTTATAATAGAGCATTGAACCTTGAAAGCGAGCAGAAGACAAAGAAGAAAAAGACAACTAGCTCATTGGATTTAGATGATGATGCCTCTTCAGGAGAAGATAGCAGCGATGATGAGGGCGGCAGCAAAAAGGTTCGTGCCCTTCAGGAGGCATGAACAAGGAGACTAAGGGCAATGAACTATGGTGCACGGGGTGTAAGAAGGAAGGCCATACGAAGGGATCTTGCCCGAAAGAGCAATTTTGTGAGATCTGCCAAATTATGGCACACTCGGTAAAGGAATGCCCTTTCAATCTGAAAACAAGAACACTGCAGAAAATGTTCCTGACACTGGAAGCATCCGCATCCGGAGGGAGCGGGAACAACAGTACGAAGGGTGCCACGTCGAGAGGATATAGAAATAATCGGTGCGATCAAAACAACAGCAGCAACAATAGCGGCAACAACAATAATGGTGGGAGGAGTCGGATCCAGTATGATGCAAATGGTTGGCCGATAGTCCAATGCCACGCATGCAATTTGTGGGGTCACTTTGCCCAAGAGTGCACAATGGCGAACACACCGAAGTTGCTATGCCAATGGTGTGGACCTGGCGATCATGATGATGCTAAGTGCCCGAAGTCCGGAGTAAACTTGATTACTATCGGGACGGACGAGGAAGAAGTTCTGGCAATCACTTGGAAGCAGGCAAAGCTCTACCCTGATCCGACAAAGGAAAAGAAGAGATTGGAGGAAGCATGGGCAGAGATTCAAAGAGCAATGCAAGTAGAAACAACACACCTGAAGGACATGACTAGTACCTCCGCACGGAACCGTGCAAAATAGAACATTGTACGAAAAATATTACAAATCGAGGTACCCATCCAGATAAATGATCTGTTGCTCACTATGCCCCAACTCTGATCGGCACTCACAAACATCGTTCCTGCTACTAAACTACCACGAGAACATGGAAGGGAGCAAGAAAGTGGAGCAAGTACAGCGGACAAAAAGGAGAAGGAAAGTGGCGCAAGTGCAGAAGATCCAATGCTGTTAGCTCTCTCATCTGGACGCCATCCGGCAGTTGTCAAAATGGGAATTCTCGGTACTATGCTAATAGACATGATCGTGGACGAAGGATCTGGTGTCAATGTGCTGCTAGAGGATACTTGGAAAAATTTGGGACAGTCGACATTGTGGCCACCTACCTTCCAGTTAACAACCAATCAACATGGAATCAAGCCATTGGGAATACTCACAGTGAAACCAGTAACGATTGGAACACAACCCTTCCTGTTGGACTTCGTCGTGATTCCCCTGAGGCAAAAAGGATACAATGCTATTCTAGGTCGGGGGTGGTTGATACAAGCCAAGGAAAAACACGATTGGAAGAAAAAGACTTTATCACTTGAAAGCAAAGGCTGGAAGTATGTCATCGATCTACACACTCAGATGGTTGGAGACGAAGCTCTATCGTCGGATTCCAAAGAAGAAGAGGATGAGAGGAGGCAGAGTATGGAACCCGATCAGGAGGGAGTCCTACGATTGGAAGATGACGATCTGGATTCAGTAAACGGTCTTTACCACTGGCAAATAGAGGATTACGAGCTCTTTCCAATTTGTAATATGCTAAGGATCGACGAAGGTAAGAAAGAAGAAGGAAATGAATGTTTGAAGGAACACAGAGAAGTCGAAGAAGGAAATGAATGTCCAAAGGAACACAGAGAAGCCGAAGAAGGAAATGAATGTCCGAAGGAACACAGAGAAGCCGAAGAAGGAAATGAATGTCTTAAGCAACACAGAGAAGCCGAAGAAGGAAAGGCGAGTATGACTGAAGCTGAAGGAAAGAACATACAGTACGAACCCAAAAGAAGAAAAGATTCCACTATACGACCGCATAGGAAGAAAATATTACGTCGAACCACAGATATAGCAGAAAGGTATCGGTAGCAAGGAAGACACATGATTCGGTCTGCATAGGCAACAAAGAGGAAGGGTTCAATAAAATTTGTAGCAGTACAGTGTGAATGTGTTATTGACAAATAGAAGGGGCAGCTGAGGGAGTCCGTGGTAGCGAGCTTCGGGAACAAACTGGGCGATGTGGAGATGACACAGAATAGGCGTAGCAGGTTTCAACTCGGACAGTGGGTGTTGAAGTACGACGATCGGAATGAGATCAAACCAGGCAAGTCCAAAATTAAATGGGTCGGGTCATACTAGATTCGAGAAGTGGGCGATAACAGAGCAATCAAACTATGGATACTAGACGGAAAGGAAGTGTTTGATGTAGTGAATAGGTCAAAGTTGAATGTCTGCCATGAAAGAAGTAATGCACCTCTATGGATGAACAACTGAGAGAAGAAGACTATAAGTGCTATATATATGTAAATATTGTACATAGTTGTTCAAAAAAGTTGAAAAAATTGGGAAATTTTTTTTGAAAAAAATAAAAAATAAAAAAAATAAAATAAAAAAATGATGAAATAAGTCACCGTACGGCTTTTCCAAAGTGTATGGAATTTATTGATTCACCGTACGGATTTTATAATAAGAAAGCAGTGTATGATTTTTAAATGCTACCATACGATTTTTTAGCAGGCAAATACCGTACAGATTTTCAAGACAATTCCCGTACGGATATTTTCACAGTTTCCGTACAGATTGTGGAGACAGTGTACTGATTTCTAATGATTTAACAACGTATAGATTTCTTGTGAGTGGGCAGCGTACAGATTTCAGGTTCCAGCTACCGTACGGTTTTTTGAATTCATCACAGGTTTTATAAAATCTGATTACCATATGGCGTACGGACTTTGGAGGGCATATGCAATGTACGGATTTTAAAAGGAGTGGCCAGCGCACCAGTTTTAGCAAGCAGTGTATAGATTCTTTCATCAGTCATAGTACGGATTTTGGAGCCAAGTCACTGTACGAATTTTTCAGCATATTCAAACCACGGATTTTCTTAAGGTTTTAGTATACGGATTTTGTAATCTACTTGCAAATTGGCATACAAAAATTACCAACTAGGATGCAGTGTGTAGATTGAAGGCAAACACCACCGTATGGATTTGTGAAAACATTGATCTTAAGGATGGTGGTTTAGCAAACACAGTACAACATCATGGTGTAGTTGTACATTGGTAGCGCAAAAGGAGGTTTTGTATAAAAATAAATATAATTTTAAAAAAAAAATGTCGACAAATCAAGAATGCTCGAAATGAGTAGCATTTGATGCCACAAGGAAGGAGAAGCATCAACGGTTGTCAGAAAGAGTGTGGGATTAGAAGAAAATGACAGAAATAGTGTGTTCCATGCAGTTTTGTGTGGGTTTCGAAGTGCTAATTTGGTCTTGATGGCAAGGGGTGCTGCCCCTCGACCCCATCGGGGGCGCTGCCCCCTAGACCCCCAGTCGTTGCGGATATTAGTCATGAAGTGTGACCAGTTGAGAAGACTTGAAGCTGCTGCAAGCATGGACTGTCTGTGTACCAGAGGCACTGGGAGTAGGTGTTGGCTGAGAGGCTGTCTTGGTGGATGCGTAGAGAGCTCGGGAGGAGTTGATCATCCAGTTAGAGGTAGTGCAGCGACACTTGGCTTAGGGTACCGAGGAGTTGAAAACAGAGAAAGCAGCACAGGTGGCTATCAAGGTTAGCTTCATTAAGGAGGCAGTATTGTGTTAGCAGAGGCTACAGGCATGGGACGAAGGTGACAGTGATGTGTCAGAAGCAGATTTATCTTGTTGGCTTTGCTGTAGGATTTTCTCAAACGACAGCACCCATCAGTCGAGGAACTTTTCCAGCCCCTACCGAAGCACTTCCGGTAGTAGCACCCATGGCACCTGCTATATCTCAACCAGCAGATGTCGTTGTAGCATAGCCAGTAGAAGTTCCTGTAGTGCAACAAGTTGGAGTTTCCAAGGCACAGCCAGTAGTGGAATTCACTGTAGCACAACCAGCAAGAGTTTAGGAACCTTTAGTAGAGAATGTACCAGGTGAAGGAGAGGAGACGGCCATGGAGGTAGCTGATCTTCCAGCACCGGAGTTAGCAGACGAATAGAATACTTCGAGTGTACACTTGGAGGTTCACCAGAGTGTGATAGAGAGTCACATTCGGGACATTCGTACTTTTTTGAGCACGCGGTTCCATCGTGCTCTGACTCCTAGGATGGCTTATATATCGACTCCTACGCAAGATGATGTTTTTGAGGTAGACACAACCACAGGTTGCACAGCCCGTTCCAGATATTGGACCGTCACATGGTACTGCTTAGCGTATGGCCGACGCCGTGGAGATGAAAGAGGCATTTTTGGCCGACTTTGCAGCTCTAGCCTCACGGACTCGTCATGTGTTGGATTCCATGGAGGCTCAGGCATTAGATTCGATTGTGAAGGAGCTGGAGGGAGTCGTCTCGTTCATGCGACTTGGATGTCCAGCGGCCTTCACAGTTTGTTTTGAGGAACGAGGTTGGCCGGATGTAGAGACTCATGAGATGCTTCAGGAGTGGTCTACCACGGCCGGTTTTGGTGTGGACAGCCGGGTTGAGGTTTTGTTTCAGGAATTAGTAAGGTTCCACAAGCAGGCGTACTACACTCTTCAGAAGGCGCAGGCAAATCAGGTAGCAGCTGAGAGAGCTCAGGAGGAGTCAGCTACTAGGTTGGTTTCAGAAAGAGCAGCCTGGGAATCCAAGAGGGCAGCCTGGCAATCCGAGAGAAAAGCCCTGCTAGCAGAGAAGGAGCAGTTGGTAGCAGAGAAGGTGCAGGCAGCAGCAGACAAGGAGATGGGGGAAGTTGGAGCGATGATGCAGTCCGTTTTAGAGCTTCAGATGGAAGCGGAAGCGGAGCTAAAGGTTTGGAAGGAACAAATCTACAAGCTTCGGGCCGAGTTGAGCGATCTGAGAGCACGGACTCGTTCCCCTGCATAGCATCTATTTGGTCATTCCTTACACAATTTTGTTGTATCGTCATAAGGAGAACTATTTTTTTGGAGGGGATGATGTAGTCAGTAAATAATTATAATGAGCCGACGGGTAGGATAGTATGTATTATTTGTTATGTAGCCGACTTGTGCCCGACGAGTTCCTTCGGGAACCTTCTGAAAGGCCCCTTGGTGAGTATTTATACCCCCTTCGGGAAGCATTGTAATCATCAGATATCAGCGAGCATAGAGTACTATTTTGGCATATGCGAATAATAATAAGAAGTTCTCCTATTCATATCTATTGTCCATGCGTTGATTTCTTTACCCAGTATGGTAAACAATTCCTACTAAAGAATTAAGGCAAAGATCAGGAATCTGTAGTATCCCCAACGGATTATTGTTTCTTTTAGCACCAAAACTCAATACTTCAAGGGTTCGGTCATTTCGTCAAACAGTTAGCAATCAAGGTCCGGAACTACTGTAATAATCTTGTCTGAAAGAGCTACTTAATTATACCAACTGAACTACGACAATTTGTTAACACTCTTGATGCCAACTTTAGTTGCTAAATTAAGCTTGCAAAGATTTACAATTTACAAATGTATTATGCTATAATCTTACTTATTAGGTGAACCTGACAAAGAGGAGAATCAATATTGAGTCTTCAATTACTTAAACTGGTCTCTTGCATTTCCTCTGTCAACTACTGATCACAGTCTTTGCTCAGTGCTTCCGCTCTTTAGGGCTTGCTCATGGGAGACCTAACCATCATTGTTCATCATATCATATATACCCTATTTGGAAACTGATGCCGCCAATTTGCTACCACTCTTCTGCCCAATCGGTGTGCAATTTCTCCCGTGTTGGAGCCAATACTAGCCGATGTAGACGTTCGAGCAACCCGATCTACAATTTATACTCTGCCAGGTTTCTGATGTGCATTCATTCTTTTGTTAAGTGATTCTGATCTAAGCCCGCGTGGACGGTATAGCATTGCCCAATTGTGATCAAAGAATTTGTTGAGGGTCGGAAGGTCTGATCATAAATTCGCCATGGATACTGTGTAAGACTTGCCTGCTTGTTAATTTGTAATAATCATCCCACCTTGGTCAGGAGATCCTCGCACAGCTTTACTATTTAAGAGATATACTGCATCAAATTATTCAAAATACTATTCTTTACTTATGATTGCAATACACCGCCGAATAAAGACACATGATGTCAACAACGAATGTCTGCCGAGAATCGTGAGCGGTTGATTACTGTCTTACAATACACCCGACCCCTGGTATAGCTATGAAGCGCTTCACCATGAATGATAATTGTCTTTCGCCACGGAATTGATACGAATCACTGTTATTTGCAATCCGCAGGATATTGTGGGCCAGTTAATATGATCCGCCTAATACTAAACCCCGTGCCTTGAGTTGTGTGTAACTATGGGGTGTGGTTGAGATATGCTTCCCAATCCGCTAATGGTGATTACCGCTTTGAAAGTTCATGAGTCATCCCTCGATATTCTTCAAACTCGGTTGCTTCCTCAAACTCGATAATCGCCTAGCTAAGTGACATAGAAACCCTTTCTAGCAAATCGAACCCCTCCTGTAGCCCAATGGAATGACGGACACTCGCCTCCAATAAAACGCTACAAATCCTCAATTCTGCCTTGAATCTTCAATTCTGCCCGTCCTGATGATCTGAATCGTATGCTTCAAAAAATAGTGATACAAGAACCACAAGAATTGGCTTTAAGCCACAGATAGTCGTCTTGATGAAATGACTGAATGTCACCTCCAATCAGCAATAATTCAGATGATATTTCACACCCTCAAAATTGCGCACCAATTGAGAGTTATCGTTCTCAATGGCCAGTTGTGATAATTGCAGAAACCCTAGGTTCCACAATGCACCTGTGATTGAATCACAATCTGATAACAAGAGAGAAATAAAACAACTGCTTGATTCGAATGGAGCCCCGGGGTGCCTATTTATTCTTTTCTCTCCATCCTCTCCAGAGACTTCTAGAACATTTTTGATTTTATCTCTTAAGTGACTTTATTAAATATTTTATAATCCAAGTCACTTTATTAAATTAATTAAATATAAAGTTATCTTTTAATATTTATTTATTTGATAACTTTATAAATAATTAACTTAATATCACTTATTTATTTAATTAAAATAATTAATTAGTCGTCCTTATAAAATATTCATTATTTTGGACAACCAGATTAATTAAATTAATTAAATCGAACTGTCACCAAAAATGGGGACATGACAGTCCGCCCTTCCTGAAATTGCTTGTCCCCAAGCAATGGCTGAACCATAACCAATCAGTATGCCTGGATCCCAAATGTAAATCTGTATATCATCCCAATCCTCATCATACTCTTGTGGAGAAATCATCAATACTAGTAGCTGAGAAACTGTACTTAATGTCCAAACAACTG
The DNA here is from genome assembly GCA_028749045.1 of Cupressus sempervirens. NCBI lineage: Eukaryota > Viridiplantae > Streptophyta > Pinopsida > Cupressales > Cupressaceae > Cupressus > Cupressus sempervirens. The sequence goes on from CM053784.1 coordinate 751,785,459, forward strand.
ACAACTCTGATGAAATTATCTGAAAACCAACTGTAGATGATGGTGGAAGAAACTGTTCTGTAGAGCTCAAGCCAACTGAAACATCGACTCTATCAAGACTCAAGCCCCTGTCTAATTGCCACCTACACCTAGCTGCACTGTGGATATGACAACAACAATAAGTACCTGAATCACTGCCATCAAAGCCAATCTCTGATAAACTGCTCTGGGTATGTCGATGCTGCAGGCTGTGTAACTTGCCACTACCAATTCTTTTTTCAAAACAAGGTGCCAATCCATCCCATAATGGAGGGTAAGAAACTGGAGTCAATCTACATTTGCATGGAATAAAATCTTCTATCTCTGTGTCAAAAGAAAAATGATGAGCGTACTCCACCGTATAATGCCGGTAAGAACCCCCAAACTCTGCTGCTAGCTCATCATTACTGAACGAAAAATCAATAGGTGGTTTCAACCTCAGACTCCGAGTAGCTGTAGGCTGATTAGGATCCTGTGCGCTTTTCTCAACAAACCTCTCCTCGAATTTCCCGTGAGGTAGCATAGTAGAAAGGACCCCAATTATCTTCTCAACCAACCTGCAAATAACACTAGTATCTTGGATGAGAACACCTTTTGTCCCTTTATGCGAATCCAGATGAACATGTGCACTATCCAACAAATATTCCATGAACGGTTTAGTGCAGTAAAAATTATACGAGGAAGCATCAATATACTTCCCTGCACACCACAACTGATCCTCCTGTAAGGGTGGCATACTCAACTGAACCACACTATCATCTATCTGAGAAGAATCAATCTGGAGACTTGACTCTACTGGTATCCCTAACTCATTAGGACCAGCTACTACCAAATCCTGAATATGTGTGTCAGCCTCAACAATATGCTCCTTAGTAGCAACTGCGGAAGTGTACTTACCATCATCCACCTCAATAGTCAGATGAACTGGGTTTGGTGCTAGTTTTGACCGCAAATGCTCCAACTCCACAATCACCTCTTTTAACTGAAACTGCATCTTCTGTAGGTCTCGTTGTGTGTCCTCTAAAGCCTCAGTCGTCGCTATGAGCTCCTGGGAAAGCTCACTCACCTCCTCCTCACGATCCAGAAGTGCCTCATAGGCTGTACTCCCCCACTCAACCAGATGATCACAGTCGGCTACCAATCGTAAGTAATCCTGCTTCAAAATCCGGACAGCATCACGCAGGGCATGAATCTCTGCCAAAGAAAAGTAACCACCACTGGACTCATCTGTCATAGAAGTACCCCAACCAGTAATGACCAATAACTGACAAGCAGTATCAAAGTGCTCACAAGCGACAGTAATGTCTCGCTCACTAACTTTCAACTGGTTAGTCACATGATGGCTCTGGCTGAACTGTCTCCTACAAGCCTCTTCTGGTGCTCTGTCTAAAGGAGTATCTTCAAGGTCACTGGTTTCTAGAATATTATCATTCATATCTCGCGAATCATCTCCAAAACTCATATCCTCATCCAGAGTGTCAAAATCTGTAGTACTGCTGTTAAACTCCCCTGTACCCAAAGAATTTGTCAAGGAAGCTGAATCTTCAAAACTGTTCACTTCATTCTCCCGGATGTCATCAAGGCCAAAACGATCCTGGGACTCATCTGTACATGCTTCCAAATATGAAAAATCTTCAACACCTTTTAGCAAGAATGGTCGTCTGAAAATATGAACTAAGCCCAATACCGGTGTATAAAAACCAATACCAACATCGGACAAGTTGCTGGCACAAGGAAAGACAACACCGTGTATTCTGCTGATCAAATCCATGATAGTACTCAAACAATCATGGCTACCATAAAGTGTTAAAGATCTCTGGTTAACTGAATCCCAAACGCTGCTGAAACATTCTCGAGTCCATGTCCGTAAATAGGAAATAGCGGGTAACTCAAGCAAACTCCTTACCTGAATAATGTGACCAATACCAGCTAACTCCTCATATTTGTCTGACATTGTCCTTGTATCCTGGATGTGAATGCAAGACGAACTCGTATCATTATCAGGAACCACATATGAACAGCCTACTGTAGAAAACTGAGTGTCAGACGTGCCAGATGAAACTAAGCTTAGCTCCATGCCATGCTCATTCCAATGTTTCTCCCAGTCCAGTAATGCCAAAGTTGCTCGAGTGTCCTCAAGCTCGCAAGAAAGCTTGACAACTTCCTCCTCCTTCCTCCTCAAGGCATCTGAATAGTCTTTGGCAAGGCTTAGAAGATGGTCACGATCTGATAGAAGATGTAAATAGCTCAACTTCGTCGTTCCCATTCCTTCACCAATTGCATGTAAGTCACAGCAAGAAGATTTTGCCTGAACTCCCTTATGTCTTCCTTGTAATTGAATCATCTGGATGTGCTCTTCTAACATCTCCCGCATCCTGTCATGATGAGATAAAGAAGCCACAATACTATCTTTGCTTACCTTCAGCTGGCTGGACAAATCATGTGAAGTACTGCCATTCTCATCCTCATGTGACGAAGCATCTAACTGAGCCTGGTACTCTCTCTCAGCAAAATCATGAATACGCAATGTTTGCTCATCTCTACCTGTTATCTCACCATCAACATCCTTATCATCATCTGAACTCACTTCACTGTAATCATTGACTGTCGGAACCAAACCACCTTGAGTATCTGAGACATCACCCTTGGGAAACCTGTATACAACTGTCTCAATTGAAGTATCAAGTTGACAGTTACTATCCATCAGCGTAATATCCTTCACCACTTCTTCCTGTGACCGAACTGAAGCCTCTGACCGGTTGCACACTTGTTTCTCGAATTCCTCATTAAGGTTCCTAGTAACATCTCTCATTGTATCAGTCAATGCTTTGTGAGAAGATTTGACAAAACGAAATCCTGTTGATTTATTCACCTTAGCTGGGTCAGATAGCCTGTCATTTATACGGTAGTGCTTAACCAGCAGTTCAGACATGTTATGCCTTATTTTCCTGAGTTCATCTCGAACGTCTGAATAGCCCTCCTTTTGTAGAAAGGTGGGGCGAGTAGGCCTATTTGCTGTCCATGATTTGCACCTAGGAGCACCTTGTGAGCCTGCCGCACTTCTATTATCCGGTGTACCTCTATCTTGAACAACTATCTCCATTAAGGTAGTCAAATTCTGTAGTGACTGAGCTATTCCATATTGTCTAGTAGTCATGTTTCTGTAAAATTCTCTGGTTGCATCAATTCTGGGAAGTCTTAGAGAACTCTGTGACTGTCTCTCACCCATATCTCTGCCCTTAAGTGTTGTTCTCCCGAAAATAATATCTGAATATGGTTGCATTAAAGATTTTCTACCCAACAGGATGGCAGGAATGTTGCTCTGATACCACTGTAGTATCCCCAACGGATTATTGTTTCTTTTAGCACCAAAACTCAATACTTCAAGGGTTCGGTCATTTCGTCAAACAGTTAGCAATCAAGGTCCGGAACTACTGTAATAATCTTGTCTGAAAGAGCTACTTAATTATACCAACTGAACTATGACAATTTGTTAACACTCTTGATGCCAACTTTAGTTGCTAAATTAAGCTTGCAAAGATTTACAATTTACAAATGTATTATGCTATAATCTTACTTATTAGGTGAACCTGACAAAGAGGAGAATCAATATTGAGTCTTCAATTACTTAAACTGGTCTCTTGCATTTCCTCTGTCAACTACTGATCACAGTCTTTGCTCAGTGCTTCCGCTCTTTAGGGCTTGCTCACGGGAGACCTAACCATCATTGTTCATCATATCATATATACCCTATTTGGAAACTGATGCCGCCAATTTGCTACCACTCTTCTGCCCAATCGGTGTGCAATTTCTCCCGTTTTGGAGCCAATACTAGCCGATGTAGACGTTCGAGCAACCCGATCTACAATTTATACTCTGCTAGGTTTCTGATGTGCATTCATTCTTTTGTTAAGTGATTCTGATCTAAGCCCGCGTGGACGGTATAGCATTGCCCAATTGCGATCAAAGAATTTGTTGAGGGTCGGAAGGTCTGATCATAAATTCGCCATGGATACTGTGTAAGACTTGCCTGCTTGTTAATTTTTAATAATCATCCCACCTTGGTCAGGAGATCCTCACACAGCTTTACTATTTAAGAGATATACTGCATCAAATTATTCAAAATACTATTCTTTACTTATGATTGCAATACACCGCCGAATAAAGACACATGATGTCAACAACGAATGTCTGTCGAGAATCGTGAGCGGTTGATTACTGTCTTACAATACACCCAACCCCTGGTATAGCTATGAAGCGCTTCACCATGAATGATAATTGTCTTTCGCCACGGAATTGATACAAATCACTGTTATTTGCAATCCGCAGGATATTGTGGGCTAGTTAATATGATCCGCCTAATACTAAACCCCGTGCCTTGAGTTGTGTGTAACTATGGGGTGTGGTTGAGATATGCTTCCCAATCCGCTAATGGTGATTACCGCTTTGAAAGTTCATGAGTCATCCCTCGATATTCTTCAAACTTGGTTGCTTCCTCAAACTCGATAATCGCCTAGCTAAGTGACATAGAAACCCTTTCTAGCAAATCGAACCCCTCCTGTAGCCCAATGGAATGACGGACACTCGCCTCCAATAAAACGCTACAGATCCTCAATTCTGCCTTGAATCTTCAATTCTACCCTCCCTGATGATCTGAATCGTATCCTTCAAAAAATAGTGATACAAGAACCACAAGAATTGGCTTTAAGCCACAGATAGTCGTCTTGATGAAATGACTGAATGTCACCTCCAATCAGCAATAATTCAGATGATATTTCACACCCTCAAAATTGCGCACCAATTGAGAGTTATCGTTCTCAATGGCCAGTTGTGACAATTGCAGAAACCCTAGGTTCCACAATGCACCTGTGATTGAATCACAATCTGATAACAAGAGAGAAATAAAACAACTGCTTGATTCGAATGGAGCCCCAGGGTGCCTATTTATTCTTTTCTCTCCATCCTCTCCAGAGACTTCTAGAACATTTTTGATTTTATCTCTTAAGTGACTTTATTAAATATTTTATAATCCAAGTCACTTTATTAAATTAATTAAATATAAAGTTATCTTTTAATATTTATTTATTTGATAACTTTATAAATAATTAACTTAATATCACTTATTTATTTAATTAAAATAATTAATTAGTCGTCCTTATAAAATATTCATTATTTTGGACAACCAGATTAATTAAATTAATTAAATTGAACTGTCACCAAAAATGGGGACATGACAGAATCACTGAAGGTCTACTCAAGGAGCAAGCAAGGCTTAATAATAGAACAAGGGACATTACATAGGACCTAATATATATATTTTATAATTATATTGAACAATAATACTTAGAGTATATAGTGCATAGCATGGGATGTGTTCAGCCCGTAGGTGATCAGAAAATAAACATATAACTTAACAAAGTAAAGTATTATTCATTCATCAAATGCCTCCGTACAAAGTAATAATATTCAATACTGACATGATCCCAATTACAATAAGTGCATGCCATATTTATAACATCCGACACGGTGCCGATGAACCGACACAGCCGTGCCCGTATCCATAACTGTCTAACTACCCAGTTCACCGGACAACATCATCCCCCCCAAAAAAGAAAATTCGTCCCCCTATGACTTGCCAATCTACAAAATAGGAGATAATGAAGAAAATACATCAAAAGAGAAACGAAGGGGGAGGTTGCGTCCCTGGAGTGTCTAGCAACCGACGCAGCTTGTAGACCTAATCTGTCTGAATGCGCAAATGCTTCTGTGTCTCGGTGTTGACCTCCACTGCCTCCTTTAGTAGAAGTGTTGCCTCCATAGCCTATGCCTGAGCCTCTTGTAGCCCCTATTTAGCCTTTTCTTTATCCTATAAGAACATTGCTCGCTTTGCTGCCCATGCTACCTGGTGGCTAGCCAATTGGTTAGCTAGCTCCTCCTAAGCTTTTTCCTCTATGATGTTCCAATGCCCTTCTTACCCCTAGTAACAGATCTGTATGTGTGGTGTTTGGAGATTGTCCAAATACCTCAGGCGACAGGAAGACCTGGACAGGCCATATGGTACATGTTTGCTGAGGAGGCCGTATGGTGCACAATAGGGGAAAGTAGGCTAGTCGTATGGTGGGCCGTACGATAGACAGGGAGGGGTGGTACGGTGATGGAGTTTGATGGCCGTATGGGGTGGTGAGGGCCTAATGGCTATACGGGAAGGAAAATTTGATAGCCGTATGGGGAGGATTGTTGTCTGTACAATGAATTGGGGGTGATGGCCGTACGGCTTAGTATCCATACATAGGAAGTATGCCAATGTTAAGGGGGTCATACCGAAATATGTGTGGATGGTATATGGAGCTAATAATGGCGCGATAAGATGTTAGAGATGTGAAGGGAAAGCAATGCAAATTGAGGCAGAAGGGAGTACAACAATGGAGTATGGAGATGGTTGTGGCATTCAAGGGAGATGAAACCAACACGCACGAAACCAATATACAGACAATGCCAGATTGAAAGTAACTAGAGCATAGAGAATATATCAGATAATATGCAGCTTGCAAATAATGAGCTCCGACTTGTTAGATCCAAGCGAAGAATTCATAGTAACGGAATAGGGTGAGGGATGAATCACACCGAAACCAGCTAAACAAATAAGGAAGGTCTTTCACTTAGGAAATGGCGAACAACAGAGAACTCCAATAGGAATTTGTAGTGCAGAGAAAATAATCCAAATTGCATACCCTAAGACTACCTACAAGCCTTGCTTAAATACATTCGGGAAACTTTCCAAGGGTGTACAAAGATAGCCGACGGCAACACAAACTACAGAAAAAAACATAAAAATAGGTCCGAGATATATTAAATCAATCGGCCCATTAACAAGGTTTAATTAAATACATTTATTTTATGACGGGGACATTACAGTCCTCTCGTCTCAAAATTTGCTTGTCCTCAAGCAAATGCACATCTAATTCTAGGAAACCTTTTGTAATCAATTCCTTCAGTTCCGAGTCAGGCACTAAGTAGATCTTACCGCCGAAGTAAATGATGTCATCAATAACTTCATATCTTTCATTGCATACATAGCCATTTATCAACTCACATGCAAAAGTGTTTGTGCAATACTCGACCAATAGATGGGCCCGCCAATTACCCAAGGAATGTGGTGAGGTGCTCACTATCTTGTTTTTACTTGCATTGTTTGGGACCAAATCTTGTTTAAAAATTGCCTCCATCTTCTTGATTGTGACTTCCCGCAATTCTTTATTTGACATTCTTCTTAGCAGCACCTTCTTGCCATTCATCTCAAATGAAATGTCCATCCTTTTCAAACTTTGGTACTGGTCAAGAGTTTCCAACCGCTAAATGCCCAAAATGTTATCAGTATCAACCAAATCCATGACAAAGAAATCATCTGCCATGGTATAGTTTCCCATGGAAATTTGTAACCGTGGGATCACATGAGTGCAAGGTAGCAAGGTTCCTCCTGCAGCCTTAACCTCAAGTCCTCCATGCTCAACTGCGCCCAAGCCTTTACTAGTGACCAAAGATGAATTGATGAAATTGAGTGTGGCGCCACTATCAATCATGATTGGGACTCGTTTTCCGTGAAGTGTGCCACGAGCCTTGAAGACACCACTTCCAATCGATGTAGTCAGGGTAGCAATGGAACCCCCTTTTTGTATTAGGGCATTTATTCTCTCCTACTGGGTAATTTCTTCATTAGTTGCTGCAGGTATTTTTCCTTCGTTGTCATCAGGCATCACCTCAATGTAATGAATCTTTCCTTTCCCAAGACAGCGATGACCAAGTCCCCATGGTTCCTTGCATGTGAAACCGAGCATTTTCCTCTAGAGTTCTTGCCGAGAATCTTCATCAATCTGAGGTTTCTTCTGAACTATCTCCTTGTCCTTGTCTTCTTGTGGGGATGGTGTTGGTGTAGTTGTGTGAGTTTTAGACGAAGATGTGGCCATGTCACACACCTTCTTAATAGCTTCGTTGAGTGCACATAGGTTGAACCCTTTGATCCAACCTCTTAAAGGCTCTCTTAGCCCATCCATGAATAACACAATTCGGCATCTTTCAGAGATGTCTGTGACTAGGATTGACAACATTTAGAACTCAGTGATGTAGTTGTCTACTATGCTCGTTTGCTTTAGCTGAGCTAGATCTTTGAAGTTTAGCTCACGATCCTTCCCATCGAAATGGTCAATGAGTCTCTCAGTGAACTCAACATAAGAGGTCACTTGGTCGTGACCGAGAGTGACCAATCCATGATGCCACCACTCATGCGGCACTCCTTCTAGATCAAGTGCTACGAACTTGATTGCTTCCTCTTCGAGCATTGGATTGAGTTGAAAATAGGTATCTACCTTTAGGACCCATGACTGTGCGGTAATGACTCCAAATCCATCAAATGGCAATAAGTTTACCTTTCCGATCTTTCTCCTGAGATCATCATTAAAATAACCGCGATTTCGCCCACTAGAACATCTCATTCTTAAATCAACATAGTCTGTAAGATATATCACCTTCCATATTTGTGTTCCGCCAATCTTCCTGAAGTTTTTCTTGCATTTCCTCAAAAGTGGGCTCTCTTCCTTTGTGTGGTGCTTTGTAATGTCCCCCGTTTAGCCAGTTTGGATATGTGTTGTCATTAGCCTACTTCTAGGTGGTCCCGAGGGCTAACAAGGACATGGACGGGATCTTGTGGTGTTTTGGCCTAGTCGATTTTGTTTTGGGACAAAATGAGTTCGTTTGGAGGCATTTCCAATGGGACTTACTATTTTTAGTAAGTCAGCCAGGCTAGTCGGATGATATTTTTGATGATGGGGTTGGATGTGTTTTTCTGAGCTCTTTCTAATGAGCTATCGTTTGTGGCGTTTCGAGATCATTTGCTATGGAATTTTAATGCCAGAAGTTATTTAATAAAGTAACTTCAATTAAATTAATATTATAAGGTTACTTTATTATATTTTGCATTTATATGTGTGCCTAGGAGTGGGACACCAAATGAACTCCTTGGGTCTTTAAAGTGATAAATGGAAACAATATATTAAAATGCAAATATGAGATTCAATCCCACATTGCTTGTGGAGTGGGGGTTGACCCTCTAAGAGGACTTTATATACAGCCATGAGTGGGGTGTGGAGACAGCGAAGATTGAGGAATTCAAGCTTAGTGGTTGGTGTGATTGCTGGCTTTTGGAGACGAAATCCTCCATTGGTGACAATCCTTTTGCTCTTGGAAGACAGAGTCAAGGGATTTAAGATCTATCAGCTTCATACTGTGTGCATTTAGCTTCAATTTTCAGCTACAGGCAAGATTGAAATTGTTCCATTTCCAAAGGATTATCATTGCAAACATTGAACAGCATGGAGGGCAGATTTGGAGGAGAGATTTGGAGCAGGTCTGAAAGTAAACACTGCTGCTACAGTCCCATGAACAGTGTGCATGAATAGTTCAGCCAAGAGGCAGTCCAGGGGTTCGATTTCAATCCACTGCAACAGCACTCTCACTGCTATTCACAGCAAAGTCCAGGTTCTATCAATTTTCTATTGCTTGATGAGTTCATATGTCATGGGGGTTTACAGTTTCAGTCATTGCATTGTACCCAGCTGTATAAGTGATTCAAAAAAAGGATTCCACTTGCATTTGCATATCTAGAGTAGAGGTTGAAGGTGTGCCATGTCATTTGTATTCAGTCTATTATAAGAGAAGATTGTGATTGCATCTAGTTGCATAGTGGAGTGCCAAGTTATCTTGCTAAATGCTGAAAGTTGCAAATCTATTGTAAGAGAATCTATATCTTCAATAGATGATTACTTTGGCATTGATTTACTTTATTGAGTTGTGTGGATTTATTATCTCCTTACTTAGTCCTTACTTTTCAGCAGTTGAGTTGTTTGTTTGCCAGCTGTTTGACGAAATTTCATAGTACATTTTCTTCAGTAGTACAGTTCAGATTACAGGCCAAGTGTTTGACGAAATTCAATTGTACAAAGAATCAGTGTTTTAGTGATCCTATTAGTAAGGGTCATTACAGTGGTATCAAAGCTTGTTTATCCTGCCACCCTAGTGGGTACAAACACAATGAACAGGTGGTGATATGACAGATTGGAGTCTTCAACCTTTAACTCATCACTATAATTTAAGATGAACCAAGGCTCGTCTGAACACAAGACAAGAGGAACAAGGAAATCTAGAGGATCACATTGATACAGGTGAACAGGTTATTGGCAATATGGGAGAAAGGAATGCTGGGGATCCTAGAGAAGAAAGATTCTTACAGTTATTAGAGACCTTGGCACAGGGACAGCGATTAGTAGAATAGAGGGCACAGGAACAAAATCAGAGATTGGAGCTTATGATGCAGATGATGGCTCGTCAAATAGGGTTGAATGCTAACATGGGTGGAGGAAATAATCAGAATGGTAACAATCAGAATGGGAATAATCAGGATGGGACACATAATGGAGGTGAACAAGTTGGGAACAATTTCGGTCATGTACCCCAGCAAGCTAGGACAGTGAGTTCGAGGCCCATGATTCCCACATTTCCTCCTAGAGCTCCAGAGCAGCCCATACCAGAGCCCCAGATCACTGATATACAAGACCAGTTGAGGAGAGATTGGGAAGCCGGAGGTCCAAATTTTACTACTGCAATTACCTTTAGGGAGTATATGGATGTGTGGATGAAACATATGCCACGTGGACATGACAGGAACCAGAGCTATGAGCTACGAAAAAAAGTAGGGAGACTTGAGTTACCATATTATGATGGCTCAGGGAAGTCTACAACAAGAGCTTGGGTTCAAAAGCTTGACACATACTTTCAATTGAATCCTATGCCTGAGGAAGAAGCTATTAAGTACGCAGCAATTCATCTAGATGGGTTAGCACACGAGTGGTGGCATCATGGTATGGTCACTGTAGGACATGCACACATTACCTCATATGTGGAGTTTATGGAGAGACTGATTGAACGTTTTGATAGGAAGGATCCAAAACTCCATTTCAAGGAGTTAGCTCAGCTTAAACAGTGGGGATCATTGGAAACATACATTTCAGAGTTTCAAAAACTTGCAGTATTAGTAATAGATGTATTTGAACGGAGGATACTGGTTCTATTTATGGATGGGTTAGCTGATCCGTTGAGAGGGTGGATTAAAGCTCTTAACCCTCCCACCTTGCAGGAAGCCATTAAGAAAGCTCGTGACATGGATTCCTCTTCAGCTTCCAAAAATAAATTCCAGGCAAAGAGTTTCCCTTCGAGGAAAGATAAGGACAGGAAACCTTTTCATAGAGAGGCTCAGCCACCTAAGGAGGAAAGTAAGAGGTTGGACAATGAGACACTTAATGATCTCAAGAAGAAGAAGCTTTGTTTTCATTGCAGGGAGCCTCGGGATTTTTCACATAAGTGTCCATTGAAAGCAAAAGCTAAGTAGATGGAGCACTTTTCAGCTGAAGAGTCAGTGGATGGAGATTCAGAGCAGTCATCAGAATTAGATGGAGATGATGATAATACTTCACATGAGGAAGCACGCAATGATAGCATGATAGCTCAGTTGTCCAGTATACAAGAGGCTATCACTTTCAGAGTTAGGGGAACTTTGGATGGACAGAGATTTTTGGCACTCATTGATACAAGGGCAACACATAACTTCATTGATGAGAAGTTTGTGTCACATAGAGGGCTACATATAGAGGAGCATAGGGGATTTAAGGTGATGGTTGCCGATGGCTTCAAAATCGACTGTACCAAGAAAATCTCCAACTTGCAACTTCGTTTGGGAGATTATGACATGGTGGGACATTTCTTTGTGGTCAACATTGGTGATCAAGATATGGTGCTTGGAATGAACTGGATGAAGTCTCTGGAAGAGTTTACATTTAACCTCCAGAAAATGGAAATGAGGTTCAAGGAAAATGGGAAGAAGATAGTGCTCTGAGGTTTGTCAGATGGGAGACTTTGAGTGGTGTCACTCAAGTGGATACAAAGTTTCTTCAGACATGATCATGTGCAGTGGGCAGCAGAGTTTAGAGCAATGCCTAAGATGACAAAGCAGCATGAAAAAGAGTATCTACCTGATGTGCAGGAACTAATAACCAAACATACTAAGGTGTTTGGTGAGATACCTCCAAGGAGGCCCCCAGATAAGGGAATCGAGCATGTTATTGAGTTAGAGGAAGGGGCTAAGCCAATTATCATCACACCTTACAGCCATCCAAAGAGATATAAGGATGAAATAGAAAAGGCAATCAAGGAGTTGATTGACATGGGGCACATACGACCAAGCAAGAGTTCTTTCGCTTCTTCAGTAGTATTGGTGAAGAAGAAGGATGGTACAATGACGATGTGCATTGATTATAGGGAGCTAAACAAGAAGACAATCAAGAACCGATACCCTATCCCGCGCATCGATGAGCTTATTGATGAATTGCACAGTGCATGCTACTTCTCTAAGATTGATTTGAGATCCGGCTACCACCAGATACGGGTTAGAGAGGTGGATGTGGGGAAGATAGCTTTTAGATGCCACTACGAACATTTTGAGTTCTTAGTCATGCCTTTCGGGTTGACCAATGCTCTCGCCACTTTCTAGTCCTATATGAAGAGTGTTCAGAGATCAATTGAGGAAGTTTGTGTTGATATTTTTTGATGATATACTAATATACATCCGTACTTGGGAGGAACATTTGAAGCATATTGATACAGTGTTCAGTATTCGAGAGAGAGAGTTATTATATGCCAAGATGAGTAAATGCGAGTTTAGGATGTTAGAGTTACTCTATCTAGGGCATATTATTAGTGCAGGAAGTGTTCGGGTTGACCCAAACAAGATCAGGGCCATTCTGGATTGGCCACCACCAAGGAACACTTCACAACTCAAGGGATTTCTCGGGCTTTGTGGGTTCTACCGCAGATTTGTGAAGGGATTTTCACCAATAGCAGCACCACTTACAGACTTGACACGGAAAGACAGTTTCAAGTTGTCAGAGAGGGCTCAGGATTGTTTTGATAGGTTCAAGGAGTTGATGAGTACATGTCCTGTTTTAGCCATTCCAGATTTCACCAGGCGTTTTGAGCTGCAGTGTGATGCCTCGGGAGAGGGCATAGGAGCTGTTCTTATGCAGGACAAACATCCCATCGCATATGAGAGAAAAAAATTATGAGGTGTTGAGAGAACTTACAGCATCCATGACAAAGAAATACTAGCAATCATGCACTTGCTAGCTAAGTTCAGGCAGTACTTAGTAGGAAGCCAATTCACAGTAAAAACAAATCATAATAGCTTGAAACATTTCCTTGGACAGAAGGATCTTAATGAAAGGCAACAGAAATGGGTGAGTAAATTACAGGCCTATGATTTCAACATAGTCTATGTCAAAGAGAAGAAAAATATTGTTGCAGATGCTTTATCCAAGAGGCCTCATTTGCTTGTTGTTGGGATAGTCATGGATGATTGGAGAGAGATGATCTTGGCAGAATATGCTAAGGATAGTTGGGCATCTAGCGTTATTGAGGGGGCTATTCAGGATAGCCGATACACCGTTGTAAATGATCTGATCATCTACAAGGAAAGGATTTATTTAGTACCCGGGTATGCCATGAAGCAGAAGATTTTGAGGGCATTTAATGATTCACCATTAGCAGGACATCCCGGATTCTTTAAGACATATCGGCAGGTGAGAGAGTGCTTCACTTGGAAAGGACTGAAATCAGAGGTGCTTCAGTTTGTTAGGGAGTGCCCAGTGTGTCAGCAAAACAAACAGGAACATTCCTTTCCGGGTGGTTTACTATAGCCCCTCCCATTCCAGAGAAGAAGTGGGATAGCATTTCCATGGATTTCATCATAGGCCTCCCCAAGGTATAGGGTCGAGATTGTATTTTTTTTGTGGTAGATAGATTGACGAAATTTGCACATTTCTTTGCAATTTCATCTACATATTCAGCAGCACAAACAGCAAAACTATTTTTTCAAGAGGTATTCAGACTCCATGGGATACCATGGAGCATAGTCAGTGACAGAGACAGTAGATTTATGAGCCACTTTTGGCAGGAGTTGTTCAGGTTATGTGGAACAGAGCTCACTCCGAGTACCAGTTACCACCCCCAAACTGATGGGCAGACAAAGATAGTGAACAAATGGGTTGAGGGGTACCTTCGAAACTACATTGCAGGACAGCAGAGGGCTTGGGTGAAGTGGCTACATCTAGGGGAGTACTGCTATAATACTTCTTTCCATATGTCCATTCAAATGTCCCCTTTCATGGCACTGTATGGGTATGATGCTCCTAATTTCTTGGATTTGTTATTTGGGGACAGTAGGGTGCCTAAGGCCAAGGATCTTTTGCAAGAGTGTCAGGACATTATGAGATCCTTGAAGGAAAATTTGCAAAAGGCAGAAAATCAGCAGAAGCAATACGCTGATCAGCACAGGGTTGAGAGATCTTTTGAGGTGGGAGACATGGTGTACCTCATGTTACAGCCGTATAGACAGTCCTCCATCAAGAGGAGTGGAGCAGAGAAATTGAAACCACACTACTATGGACCATTCAAAGTAATTAGGAGAGTGGGTGAGGTAGCTTATGAGTTGGAGCTGCCTGCAGACAGTAAAGTTCCTAACGTGTTCCATGTGTCACGCCTTAAGAAGGCATTGGGGCACAATGTGGTGCCTTCAGTAGAATTGCCACCTCTCGATGATGAGGGGAAGCTTATCTTGGTTCTTGAAGCTATACTTGACACCAGGGAGAGGGTGCTTCGCAGGAGGACTATCAGGGAGTACCTAGTGAAGTGGAGGAACCTACCTGTTGAGGATGCAACATGGGAGGCAAAGCAGATTCTTTAGCATCCAGAGTTGAGATTTCTTGGGGATGAGCAATTTCAAGAGGGGCGGATTGTAATGTCCCCCGTTTAGCCAGTTTGGATATGTGTTGTTGTTAGCCTACTTCTAGGTGGTCCCGGGGGCTAACAAGGACATGGATGGGATCTTGTGGTGTTTTGGCCTATTTGATTTTGTTTTGGGCCAAACTGAGTTCATTTGGAGGCATTTCCAATGGGACTTACTATTTTTAGTAAGTCAGCCAGGCTAGTCGAATGATAATTTTGATGATGGGGTTGGATGTGTTTTTTTGAGGTCTTTCCAACGAGGCATCATTTGTGGCGTTTCAAGATCATTTCCTATGGAATTTTAATGCCAGAAGTTATTTAATAAAGTAACTTCAATTAAATTAATATTATAAGGTTACTTTATTATATTTTGTATTTATATGTGTGCCTAGGAGTGGGACACCAAATGAACTCCTTGGGTCTTTAAAGTGATAAATGGAAACAATATATTAAAATGCAAATATGAGATTTAATCCCACATTGCTTGTGGAGTGGTGGTCGACCCTCTTAGAGGACTTTATATACAGCCATGAGTGGGGTGTGGAGACAGCAGAGATTGAGGAATTCAAGCTTAGTGGTTGGTGCGATTGCCGGCTTTTGGAGATGAAATCCTCCATTGGTGACAATCCTTTCCCTCTTGGAAGACAAAGTCAAGGGATTTAAGATCTATCAGCTTCATACTGTGTGCATTTAGCTTCAATTTTCAGCTACAAGCAAGATTGAAATTGTTCCATTTCCAAAGGATTATCATTGCAGACATTGAATAGCGTGGAGAGCAGATTTGGAGGAAAGATTTGGAGCAGGTCTGAAAGTAAACACTGCTGCTACAGTGCCATGAACAGTGCGCATGAATAGTTCAGCCAAGAGGCAGTCCAGGGGTTCGATTTCCATCCACTGCAACAACACTCTCACTGCTATTCACAGCAAAGTCCAGGTTCTATCAATTTTCTATTGCTTAATGAGTTCTTATGTCATGGGGGTTTATAGTTTCAGTCATTGCATTGTACCCAGCTGTATAAGTGATTCAAAAAAAGGATTCCACTTGCATTTGCATATCTAGAGTAGAGGTTCAAGGTGTGCCATGTCATTTGTATTCAATCTATTATAAGAGAAGATTGTGATTGCATCTAGTTGCATAGTGGAGTGCCAAGTTATCTTGCTAAATGCTGAAAGTTGCAAATCTATTGTAAGAGAATCTATATCTTCAATAGATGATTACTTTGGCATTGATTTGCTTTATTGAGTTGTGTGGATTTGTTATCTCCTTACTCAGTCCTTACTTTTCAGCAGTATAGTTGTTTGTTTGCCAACTATTTGACGAAATTTCATAGTACATTTTCTTCAGTAGTACAATTCAGATTACATGCCAAGTGTTTGACGAAATTCAATTGTACAAAGAATCAGTGTTGTAGTGATCCTATTAGTAATGGTCATTACATGCTTCCGTCCTTGGGAGGAAGATGGGTATCAAGGGTTGAGAGCGAGAGGGTTGAAAGTTTGTCCTTCCCGAAACAGACTCATCTCTATGCCCATTTTGTTCTCCTGTTGTCTTTCCCTCGACCAATTTTGGTAGAGTTTCCTGCATAAGCCTTTGGGTTTCATTGATTTGTATTTGATTTCTATTCAGCTCTCTTAAAAGATTCATAATTTCTATTGTAGGATCCTGATGATTTGTCATTCTACCAATAGGGTTATTTTGCCTTCTCCTTCGAGTATAAACTTGCATTCACTTCCATAGGCAGGCAGGATCAAAAGCTCTGATACCACTGTAATGTTCCAATGCCTTTCTTACCCCTAGTAATAGATCTGTACATGTGGTGTTTAGAGACTGTCCAAATACCTCAGGCAACAGGAAGGCCTGGACAGGCCATATAGTACTTTTTTGCTGAGGAGGCTGTGCAGTGCACAATAAGGGAAAATAGACTAGCCGTATGATGGGTTGTACGGTAGACAGGGAGGGGTGGTATGGTGATAGAGTTTGATGCCTGTACGGGGTGGTGAGGGCCTGATGGCCTTACGAAAACGGAAATCTCATAGCCATATGGGGAGGATTGTTGTCTGTACAATGAATTGGGGGTGATGGTCGTACGGCTTGATGTTTGTACGTAGGAAGTATGCCAATGGTAAGAGGGTCATAGGGAAGTATGTGTGGATAGTATATGGAGCTAATGATGGCGAGATAAGATGCTAGAGATGTGAAGGGAAAGCAGTGTGGATTGAGGCAAAAGGGAGTATGGAAATGAAGTACAGAGATGGTCGTGGCATTCAAGGGAGACGAAACCAACACGCACGAAACCAATATACAGACAATGCCAGATTGAAAGTAACTAGAGCACAGAGAATATATCAGATAATATGAAGCTTGCAAATAATGAGCTCCAACTTGTTAGATCTAAGCGAAGAATTCACAGTAACGGAATAGGGTGAGGGATGAATCCCACTAAAACCGGCTAACCAAATAGGGAAGGTCTTTCACTTCCGAAATGGCGAACAATAGAGAACTCCAACAGGAATTTGTAGTACGGAGAAAATAATCCAAATTGCATACCCTAAGACTACCTATAAGTCGTGCTTAAATACCCGTCGAGAAACTTTCTGAGGGTGTACAAAGATAGCCAATGGCGATACAAACTATAGAAACAAAATAAAAATGGGTCCGAGATATATTAAATCAATTGGCCCATTAACAAGATTTAACTAAATACATTTATTTTATGACGGGGACATTATAGCCTCTACCTCACTACACCTCGTAGCCGCAACCTTCTTTGCTTCTCTATCTACCTCTGCACACCAATGAGCATAGTAGACATTTTTATACACCCCTACTATCTCATGTGCCAACTTTTCCATAGTAGTGTTGCACAGTCTCAACTCAAGTTTTGTATTCCAATTAGCCAACATCTATGACGTTTCCATGGCTGGCCATCCTCTGGCCTCAAAGCAAGAGCGGAAGTGCTCCAGATAGCCCCTCTAGATATAGGCTCGGATCAACTACAACTCCCTTCTATGGGTCAAAGCATGTTGTCTAATAATTCGACCTCTGCAACACAGCCTCCGTGGCCCTAATGTATGCCATGGTTCTCTCCTCATCTGAGCCATAATTCAGCATGTCCTCAGTATTGACATCTTGTTTCATATCCATCCTTGTCTCCCTCTCTGCACCTTCTGTGATAGCTACGTCCACTTCCAGTGCAACCCCCTCATTTCCGGGCGCATCCTCAAACTGTGGTACTCTCGACTCATGTGACTCTAGAATGGCAAATACTCCTATCAATACCTTTCCCCGCCTTGGGGATTGGATGGAGGGGCCGACATTTGTAGGAGTGAGTCAGAACTGCTATCTTCAGAAGACATTGGCTTGGTCCATCACTTCAACACCCTCGTCCTCTTGCTGTGTTGGCTGGGCCACACTAATAGGTTTAGCCAACAAGGATGAAGCAATAGTGACAACCTCTGTGCCAATCACTTCTAGTCAAACTTGAGGCTCGGGCTCTGGTGCCTAGTGCATCTCCACGAGCCTTGCCATTGGAACTGCGGCTACTAGATTTAGAAAACTAAATCCACTGGGACATCCACAGCTGAAGGTTCCTTAGGGGTGCCTAGTTGGGATGGCTCCTTAACAACCTCCATCTTTGTCGATACATCTATAGTGTCCGCTATGGCTGTGGGTGGAGTCATAACAATGCGTGCATGCCTCTGGCCGAATGGAGGAATAAGCAGCATTGGGGTGGTTGCTATCAAGTGCACGGAAGTTGGCAATTGAGGAGTGAAAAGTGTCTTAGGTGGGGAACCTCCATCTACCTCATTATTCCCAACTTTTGCCGAAGTACTATCTTCCTCTGAATTAGTCCCACCACTCTTCGTGGTATCCTCCCATACACTATCAGTGTCACCATAGGCATCTAAGCCCTACATTACCCTCTTCTAGTTGGCCATTGTGCCACCTGTGTCCAAATGCCTCCAGTAGAATACTGGGGGTTCTCTTGATGCCAATCTTCCTCTCAGTGGGACTTCAAATTCATCCACTGGAATTTGATGGAATGTTGCTTGAAGAAACAACTCGATAGCATGGTGTAGCATATAGAATGTGCGATACTGCAGTGTCATGAATTCCTCCATTCTATGAGCGAGGATGGTCGCTGAATCACATACCATACCATTCATAAGGCCATTCATGAAGGTAATTTGGGGTAGGGTGATATCTAAAGCCCTACTCACCTTGGTTAACTTGCTCTTTATCATGTCCATGATACACTACCAATGGCCTTCTAGAATGAAGTCTCATCGTAGTCCTTGGTGTTTACCGCATAGGTTAATTAAGAAATGCACATAGATAATGAACACGAACAACAAAAGTCCTTAGATTATTTGCATATGCTAGAACATTATATTGTGCTTCATCAAATGCTTTACAATGACCCAAGAGGGTGTATTAATACTTTTCGCCGAACCTTCCAGAAGAGGTCCGTCGGCTACAAAACAATCCTAATCTACCCGTCAGCCCATTGGTTAAAAAATTGGTTACAAAATCTTTACCGACGACAACACCCTGTTGGCTACAATTTCTACCGACGACATTATCCCCTCCAAAAGAAAAAGTCATCTCCGGACGACAATTACAAGATACTCAAGACAAATTAACACACAAAATACATTAACTGACTAACTATAACAAGATAAATCTGCTTCTGTCACATCCCTTTCACATTTGTTCTATGCCTGCACCAAACTAGTCTCCAACCCACAATGCATCTGTAGCCTCTGCCAACACAATACTATTTTCTTAGTCAAGCTGACCTTGATAGCCACCTATGCTGCCAACTCTAGATACACTGAGCCAAGTGTTGCTGAATCGCCTTCAACTGGATGATCAACTCCTCCCAAGCTCTTTGTACATCCACCAAGACAGCCTCACGTCCAACACCCACTCCAAGTGCCTCTGGTGCACAAACACTCCATGCCTGCAGTAGCTCCAGGTCTCATCAACTGGTCACACTTCCCCGACTGATATCCGCAACGACTAGGGGTCCAGGGGGCAACGGCCCCAGTGGGGTCCAGGGGCAGCGCCCCTACAGGGTCTTGGGGCATGGAACACACTTTTTTTGCAATTTCTTCTGATTCCACACTCTTTCTGGCAATCGTTGATACTTCCCCTTCCCTTTGGCATCAACCGTCACTCATTCTGAATTGTTTCACTCTGTCATTTTTTAATTTTTTTAAAAATTTTTGAAAACCTCCTGTCACCTTCCTTGGTCTCTCTGCTGAAAGTGTCGCAATCACCTGTTGCTTTAAAGTGTAACCTTGCAGGAGTAAGAGACGCCACCGGAACAAAAGACAAGCCGTGGCTAAAAGATATAACACCTGCGGAAAGAAGGGTTAAGCTGCGAACAAAAGCCAAGACGGTGCAGAAAGAGGAAAGATATCCGCCGAAGATGAAGCCGCGGGGTTACCAGGAAAACCTGTGGAGTCACAACCTACCGAAGAAAAGATAGCAGACAACAGCCTCAGGGGGAACTCGAACTCTTGTCATCCTGCTACAAGAACAATTATCGCCGTTCAAACTTGCAAAGCCAGTTGTTGTCCCGCTGGATATTCTACTGAACTCGAAGACTTCTCTTTCCTCCTTATAATATCGCATTCATCATCTCCAGTGGTGTGAACGCGGACCAAATGCAAGCACATTCCATTCCATTAAGCCCCTAGAGCTCTAGCGGAAAGGGATCTCCCGCGGAAAACAAAACTAAGGATGACCGCAGAATAGAGTAGCACGGACGATGCCCACATACACATGCGAAGAAGCCAGAGTATGAGAGAGTAATGTGGAGAAGACTGTCAACGGCAAATGAGGAAAAAAGTTCTCGGGAAAATGAAACCAAGCTCCGTGAAAAGACATGCGAGGGCCTCCCGCAGCAAGACATGTATCCGCGGGACACAGTCCACGGCCTCAGTCCGTGCGACAATGAAAACAAGCTCCGCAAGAAAAATAAC
Source organism: Cupressus sempervirens (assembly GCA_028749045.1). Classification (NCBI taxonomy): domain Eukaryota; kingdom Viridiplantae; phylum Streptophyta; class Pinopsida; order Cupressales; family Cupressaceae; genus Cupressus; species Cupressus sempervirens. Next base: position 751,806,351 of record CM053784.1, read on the forward strand.
TCCGCTGAAAGACACGAGGGGGCCTTCCACGGACAGCTGCCCGTGGGACACAGTCCGCGGACCTCATCTTTTTTTCTTTTTTTTTTTTAAATTTGAACAAGTACAATAACTCAATTTTGCTTTCTGACCTTGCCATCCTGCAACGACAAGGGAGATGTAAGACACATAACAACGCCACCCGCTGAACTAGGGAGCCATCCAAGGAAATTGTGAAAGAAAGAACACCACCAGGGGTGGAAGAAGATGCCACCGAGGAAGAATAAAGACAACCTGCAATCACAATGCACCGTGTAGAAGAATCTGCAGAAGACAGGGAAAAGCCACACTACGTCGTGGTTGAAAAAGTGAAGCCTCCAATGAACAAGATGAGCCCGCGAACACCAAGATGCAATCCGCAAAGAATAGAAAGCCATCCGTACAAAAAAAGTCCACGGGAGATAAATGCAGGCCGCAGGGAACAAAAGACATCCTGTGAAGACACAACTCACAAAGAATGTGTCCGCGGGACCCCTGTCCGGGCAAACTCCACTCACTCTTCGATTATCCTCTGGTTTCTTCTCTACTTTTCCATCAACCTTCGTTGTTTTCAGTTGTCCTTCTCCCTATGTGATTTTCTTTACTTCTCCCCTCTTCTTCTGTGATTTTCTTCGTATGTCCTTCTGTAGTTTTCCTCTTTACTTTCGGTGGTATTTTCTTCCCTTCTCTATCTTCCTATGTGATTTTCTTCACTTCTCCTTTTACTTTGTTCGCTCGCTTTCTTTTCTTACTCTTCTTACGCTTGCCCTCGATTTTTTCATTCTCAATTTTTTTCTCCACCATTTCATTGATCTCCATTTTCTCCGAGAGCTCTTGCTCTGTCACTATTTTCACAGTAACCTCGATCTCCTTCTCTAATTCATTCTACTGCAACTCCACTTTTTTCGAAGTTGACTCATCGGCCTCATCTCCCAAATTCATTGTTTGCAGTGTGGCTTCATTATACTTAATTGTTTCCGCCTCATTGAATGTATGGGCCGGTGTGACATCCAACGGGGCATCCCCCTCCTTTACCTCAATAAACTTCTTTGGAAATTCATTCCCCCGCGGACCTTCCTCCATTGACAGTACATTGTAGCTGTGAAATAGTTCGTAGTCCTCTATTTGCCAGTGGTAGAGACCGTTGACCAAATCCAAGTCGTCATCTGTTGATCCTCCGTCCAATCGCAGGACTCCCTCCTGATCTAGTTCCATACGTTTTCTTCCTTCATCCTCCTCTCCCTCAGAATCTAATGACAGGGCCTCTTCCTCGACCATTTGGGTGTGCAAATCAATAACAAATCGCCGGCCTTTACTTTCGAGTGACAAGGTGTTCTTCTTCCAATCGTTTCTTACTCTGGCTTGAATAAGCCATCCGCGGCCAAGGATAGCGTCATATCCTATTCTCTTCAACGGGATTATGACAAAGTCCAATAGGAACGGCTGTGTGCCAATCGTCATTGGCTGTGCCATGAGTACGCCCAGAGGTTTAATGCCGTGCTGGTCCGCTATGAGCAACTAAAATGTATGGGGCCACAAGGTTGGCTGTCCCAACTTTTTCTAGGTCTCCTCTGGTAAGACATTTAAGCCAGACCCTTTGTCGACTATTGTGTCTGTGAGAACATGTCCGAGGATCCCCATCTCGACAATCGTCGGATGCCAGACGGATGTGAGGGCTAGCAACATCTGGTCTTCTCCGCCTGCATCAGTTTCCTTCCCTCTACCTTGTTCTCCTGGTATCCTTGGAGCTGGTGCAATATTTGTGAGAGCGGATAGAAGCTGGGGCATTGTAAGAAGCAAATCATTTATCTTGACCCGTACCTCCGTTTGTAAAATCTATTGTACGATGTTTTGTTCCACGAAGTTTCTTGCCGAAGTGTCGGTGGTGTCCTTCAACTAAGATGTTTCCGCCAGCGATGCCTTTCCAATCTCCGCTCGCGCTTCTCCAAATTTCCTCTTTTCCTCTGCTGGGTCCGAGTACTATTTTGCTTGCCTTTGCGTAATCGCCAAAACCTCTTCTTCAGCTGTCGTGATAGTGATCAAGTTGACTCCAGACTTTGGACATTTGGCATCGTCATGGTCGCCAGGTCCGCACCATCTGCATAATAGTTTCAGTGTGTTTGCCATTATACAATCCTGCGCAAAATGACCCCACAAATTACATGTTCGGCATTGAACGATCGGCCGTTCATTCGCATCATACTTAATTCGACTCCTGCCGCCATTATTATTGTTATTGTTCGCATTGTTATTATTGTTTTGCCCTCTCCTATTATTCCTGTATCCTCTCGACATGACACTTGCATTATTGGTGTTTCCGCTACTGCCTGACAGAGATACCTTCTGTGTAAGAAGTACCTACGGAGATCCTCTTGTCTTCATGTTAAAGGGACATTCCTTGGTCAAATGGCCCATAATTTGACAAATGTCGCAGAATTGGTTCTTTGGACAGGATCCTTTAGTATGACTCGGTTTTACACTCTGTGCACCATAGCTCACTGCTCTTTGTCTCCTTCTGCATATTTTTAAACTCCATCATGCGGATCATGTCCTTCTGTAGGGCGCGGACCTTCTTGTTGCTGCCTTCATCGTCGCTGCTATCTTCTCCGAAAGGTTCGTCGTTATCAGAATCAAATGAGCTCATCTTCTTCTTCTTCTTTTTCTTCTACTCACTTTCCAAGTTCAGTGCTCTATTGTATGCTTCTGTGTATGACAACGGTAGCACAATTTTCATTTTCTTCTACAACTTCGGGCGTAGACCTTCCATGAACCATCTTTTTTGAAGTCCGTCCGCTGGCTTATTTTCCATTTTATTTATCAAATCTTTTAATTTCTTAGCGTAGACACGGACAGTTTCATTCTTCCCTTACTTGGTATTGAAGATCTCGCCAACAATTTCATTATCATTGTGCAACAATTGAAATTCCGCCAGAAACTCCTTTTTAATGTTATTTCAACTATCTAGCTTCTACGGATCTGTACTAGTAAACCAATCAATTGCCACACCTCGTAGGGTTGCCGAAAATTGTCTCATCTAGTTATCTTCATCAGTTATGCCATTTGCCCTCCAGATCGTTTCACATGTTTTGCAGTGTTGAATGGGATCAGCCATACCATCACCATCAAACTTCGGCAGTTTCTCTTTTGGTCTTGCCATCACAATTGGTTTTTGTAAACAGGCGTTGCTCGGTCCTACAACACTAGCGTTGTTCAGTCCCACACCATGGCTTTGCACTCCCACACCGGTGGACTGTTCTCCCACACTAGCGGTCTCAACAACTGCGAACCTTGGTGAAGAAGGATATTCTGAAGTTGTCCCCTACGGAAGTGTATCCCGGACGAAGAGTTCACTCCATACTCTTGCTCCGTCGGCACTTCGACCGTGTGAGTCAATGCTCTTCCGTCTGGATTCTCTTCCCTCGGCAAACACAAATTCAAAAACTCCTCCCCTGCTTCTTCCACTAATTCCACTCGTTGTCGAGTTTCGTCCAGCAATTCTTCCATGTTCCGGTTTCCATCGGCAATCTTCTAGAATCTCCTTCGGCGTTTGGCCTGTTGTGCGAAAATTAAATTTTCTTGCGTAGTACGGATTTCATCTTTGCCCTTGCCTTTATTCCAATCCTTGTTAAGCTGATTTGGCATTAATCTTCATTCCTCCCACCTTCCAGGTTCATAGGGCAACGGCGCCAAATGTTTACCACATAGGTTAATTAAGAAATGCTCACAGATAATGAACACGAACAGCAGAACTCGTTAGATTATTCGCATATGCCAAAACATTATATTATGCTTCATCAAATGCTTTACAATGACCCAAGAGGGTGTATTAATACTTTTCGCCGAACCTTCCAGAAGAGGTCCGTCGGCTACAAAACAATCCTAATCTACCCGTCGGCTACAAAATCTTTACCGATGGCAACACCCTGTCAGCTATAGTTTCTACCAATGACACTTGACTCTTAGTACCTTTTATGATAGACTCAAACTCCTCTGACATGACATCACATCCCACCAACTTCACCCAATACTCCTTTCGTTCTTGTGGAAGTTTGTGGTTCATAGTTACCACTTTGCAACCTCCTTGGCCAAGAATGCCAAGAACCCTAGTGAAGTTGCGAGCTTTGAATGAGTAGTGAGACGATGCTTCTTGTATGCGAATGTATTTGTTCTCCTATGTCTGTTGTATGCTTCAATCATAGCTCTTAATATTGGCTCAAACAGCCATATGGAAAACACCGGAAGTTGAATTGCCCAATGTACTTGCACACGGATCAGTATTTGTTTGATGAGGTCTGTGTCAGCCGTTTCCAACCACCATCTACAACACTTATTGCCATCTAGCCCTTCAAACTGTACTTTGAGATGAGAAATGTCAGCCTTCTATGTGGATGGTTGCACCTTAGGACGCACCTTCTACTTCTTGCTACTCAATGCTCCTGGCCCTACAACACAGACTCCTGAGGCCAATACTCTCGCATTATTGTCCATCTTGGCACTATTCTCATTCAACTGATCCTTCCATAGTCTCTTGTTTTGTCTTGACTCTTTATGCACAAAACGGTTAGGTTGGGTTAGTTGCTTCTCCTTTTACTTCTTTACGGTACGTCTTGCTTCAGCCTCCTCAGCCTGTTTCTTGTCCTCACCTCCCAGTATTCTCTGTCCTTCTCTTACGGGGTATATTTCCTTCTCCCCTCGTGGCACTTTGTTTTACTTCCCGTGGAATGCTTCTGTTTTCTCCTTCTCGCGGCAATGCTTCTCTAAATGACAATGACTCCTTTTTATTCTTTTCTTCTTTCCTGCGGGTAATCTTTATTGGCGGAGTTTTTGTTCCCTCTCTTCTCAACGAGAGGTGGCTCCCTCTCGTCTTTGTGGGATGTGTTATTTTCCCTTTCTCCGCACGATGTGTTTTTCCATCTCCTTCGCAGGCCATGATGCACTAGGACATTTATACTGGCAGCCATGCACATCCATGGGACACTTCTGTCTATGGCCATGTTGTGTCTGTAGGCACATTCCGCAATTTTTTCAATTTTTTTTTTGTAAAATTATATATATATAAAAAAAATTTAAATCTTCCTAAGTCTAATTTCCGTCATATATTACCCCTTACCTTGCCTTTTTTCTTTTCATGATAGATCTTCAACTTCAATCCATTAATGGCGTCAAGAATTTCTCGCCCGTCCAAGGTCCATAATTTTATAGAACCATTATCACCAACTACTCTAATTTTATATGGTCCAAGCCATTTGACCTTGAATTTCCTCGATTTTATCTCATTGCGACCATTTTATCAAAGCACCAATTGGCCTAGTTGGAACCTTGTCCTTTTCAAATGTTTATCATGCCATGCCTTGTGATGAGTTTGCACCACCTCCATCACCCATTGCATCGTTAGTCTTCGTTCATCCATTTTGTTTAGTCGATATTGGCACTCTCGTAGACTTTCCATATCGTTGAGTCTATTTTCAATTGCATTCCAGAGGCCCGGGACCATGAATTCAGCTATTACCACGACCTCTTGCCCAAACATTAACTGGAATGGCATCTGTCCAATTGTGACTTTGAACATTGTGCGGTAGGCCCATAGCACCGAAGACAAATTTTCCTCCCAGTTTGCATATTCCACTCCGCATGATTTATATATGATAGCCACAAGGATTTTGTTTGTCGCTTCCGCCTGGCCTTTGGCTCTTGGGTAATATAGACTCCATAACGAATGAAAAATCTTGAATTCAGTTGTTAGTAATCTAATCATGCGATTCACAAAGTGACCTCCTCTGTCACTTGTCAATTGGATGGGTATCAAGGCCATGGTCACCAGTTTGCGCCAATGTTGCACCTATGGCAAAGTTAGAAGCGTCCACATGGACATGGAACTCCTTGTCCCAGTTTGGATATGCCAAGATAGGCACCCCCAACAATCTATTCTTCAACTCTTTGAAGGAAGTCTCCTACTCGGAGCTCCAGACGTATGGTTCTCCCTTTCATGTCAACTTGTCCAAAGGAAGAGCAATTTGGGCATAGTTCCTTATGAACTTTTTGTAGTATCCAATGTGCCCAGGAAAAGATTTCACTCCAATTACCTTTGACGGGGCTTCCATTTCCACAATCACCTGCACTTTGTCTGGGTCAGTCTTCAATCCTGTCTTGCACACAATGTGCCCAAGTAATTTTCCTTGAGGAACCATGAATCAACACTTTTTAGGGTTTAGTTCTAGTCATGCCCTCCAACACCTTTCCATACATTCTTGGAGTACTACCAAGTGATTGTCCTATCCATAAATGGACCAATCATCCAAAAATGCTCGGAAGTTGCCTATTGACATTCTGTCAAAGATGTGTAAAATGATTCTCTGAAATGTGGCAGGTGCGTTGCACAATCGAAAGGGCATCCGGTTGTAAGCGTATACTCCATCCTTCACCACAAAGGTACTTTTCAATTTATCTTCTTCAGCAATGGAGATCTAAATATAGCTAGAGAATCCATCCATGAAGGAGTACATCTCATGTCTTGCCACTTTTTTGAGAATTGTGTCTGTGAATGGGATGGGGAAGGGATCTTTTTATCATGACAGCATTCAGGCACTGGAAGTCCACACATCTAGATTTGGTTCCTGTCCTTCATGGATATCACGATTGGTGACACCCACTCACTTGTTTGGACTTTGAATATTATGTCGGCTTCTAGTATTCGTTGTATTTTCTCACCTACGTGTGCCAAGTAGTTCTTATTCATTCTGTACGATCGCTTCTACACAAGTATGGCTCTGGGCACCAAAGGTATGTGGTGAACGCACATCTCTGGTGGGACCCCTTTTAAATCCTTATAAGTTGAGGCAAATACATCTTTATACTCCATGAAGATTTTAAATGCTGCAACCTTCAGTACGGGGTTCCAATCGTCTCCGACAAGTATGTTCCTCAGGTTTTTTGTATTGCCAAGATTGGTGACCTCCACTAACGACTCATTGTATCTAATGGCTTTCCCTTCAAAGCAATGGGCAGGATTCTCATTAATCTTTGTGTTGCCTTCTTTGTATTCCACAAACTCTGGTGGGAATACCTCCTTCTCCCCTTCAGGTTCCTCGATGCCAAGCATGTAAGAATGGAAGAGCTCACAGTCTTCTATCTGCCAATGGAAGAGTCCATTCATTGAACTAGTCTCATCTCCTGAACATTCCTCCAATTCCAAAATGCCTTCATCATTTCAATCCATGCGAGCTCTTGCCTCATCCATCCGATGTTCCCTGTTTGACTCGGACTTAGATAACAATGCCATTTCTTTTCTTATTATTTGTGTTCGAAGATCAGTGTCGAACTTCTGCCCTCTACTTTCCATAGACAAAATGTTTTTTTTCCAATTGTGATTCACCTTGGCTTCCACTAGACATCCTCTTCTAGGAATGACGTTGTATCCCTTTTTCTTCAAGGGAATCACAATGAAATCGAGTACAAATGGTTGTGTCTCGATGGTTACCTACCGAGCCACCAAGGTCCCTAGCAACTTTATCCCCTACTGGTCAGTGCGGAGCAGGTTGAATGTGGTCGGCCACAAGGTA